>JALJVW010001283.1:21427500-21735000 GCA_024865655.1 Emberiza elegans | reverse complement strand
TTATTTCTGCAGTTTACGCTCCCCAGCAACGCTGGCAAATTGCTCAACCATTTGCTAAAATGAGTTGTCAGTATTAAACTCCACTACATAAAAAGTTCCCTCACTGGAAAAGAGGTCAGATGTTCAATTCATTCTCCTCCAGAGAAGGTTAAAAAACACACATTACCAAATAAGAAACTCTAATTTACATTAGTATGCTCTAGCTGACTAATCTCTTGCTAATCTTGGCCTAAGTGCTAGAGTTCAAGGCACAGAACGATAGTACTTCTCCAGTATCTGGAGGGGGCCTACAAGAGAGCTGTAAAGGGCCTTCGACAAGAGCATGCAGTGATAGGACAAAGGGAAATGGCCTTAAACTGAAAACATGGCAGGTTTCATTTAGATATTATGATAAATTCTTTACTATGAAGATGGGGAGGTACTGGAACAGGGAGGCTGACGATGCCCCATCCCTGGCAATGTTCAAGGCCAGGCTGGATAGGGCTTTGAGTAGCCTGAACTAGTGGAAGGTGCCCTGCCCATGGCAGGGTTGGTTGGAGCCAGACGATATTTAAGGTTCCCTCCAGCCCAAAGCATTTTGTGATTCTACGCTTACACCCTCACAGAAAGCTCATTTCCTCCTTTGTTTGAGATGCTAACACACTAGTTCTGGACAGAAGTCCAAGTAAGCAGCCTGAGGGAAATAACATGGCTGTAGCATCAACAGCATTTGTAGCTCCAGCTTAAATCACCCTAGGTTAACCAAAAAATCCATATTTTCCATACATGCTCCCCTTCCTAATACACATATCCCAAAAAATAAACCCCAAGGGTTTGAGACCAGACAGTAAAGAAGATACAGCCCACAAACTCATCCATACTCACAGACACCCTCCCTGTGAAGTATAGGAATGCCTGCATATGCAAAAATTGCATGTGAAAAGTCAAGAAAATGCACAACTGGCAGACAAGACCATAACCTACAAAGAGTCTGCATACCAAACATAAGACAGAAGATTCAGGGTCAGGTGAAGAAAAAAAAATTTCTGATGCACTCACGCATGCAACTAAGGCAAGTCACACAGAATATGTGTGTCTTAAGATTGATGGGAGAAATTATACAGAGCATTCTTACAACAAAAGTAATTCTTTACCTACCTGTTTATGCATCTCTATATTCAGCCCATAGGACATCTCGTAATACTAAGAAAAAAGAAAATTACTCTATTAGACCTTGCAATTGTGAAAACTATTTTGGAATTCACTTTGACTGAAACATCATCTGTACAAAGACATACAGACCTACACACATTAATTTGCCTTGAACAGTTCCTGGAATTGCAAAGAGCACATTTCAGAATAAACTTTGTTTTTTGCTTTATCTACATTGTTTCATGTCACATTTACAAAAAACAGCTGTAAAACAAGGTAAAAACAGACAACAAAAAAATAATGAAAAATAATCACAAGCAGAGTCAAGGATTAAAAGCAGAAAATTATGAAGATTCTATTCACTAGCATACATAAAACATGCAAAAAAAACACCCAAAGTGCTTCAAGCATATAAACATATAAATCAGCAAGGTCCAACAGACCAATTCAATATTTTAAATTTAAAAAAAAAAGAACATAAAAAATTCCTGTAATTAAATGGCAGGTACAAAAAAAAAAAAAAAAAAAAAAAAAAAAAAAGAGAGCATGGATATTCCGGGCCAGAGCAGACACACAAATCTAAGTACGTCCTGCTGTGCCCCAGTACTGCAGGGAACTCTTTTCAGTGTGCAATTTTAATACCAAACAATCTTAGGCATATAATACTTAGGCATTTAATACCAAGACTTAGGCATATCAGGCATTAAAATGACAACTGTAAGCCTTACCATTCACTTGTGCTCTCCCTTAAGATTTTTTCAAGGTTATTTACTCTTTCTGTGTATACAAGGGTATTACTTGTCATGTGCATATGGAAAATGGCTAATCCTTCAGAGATGTACAAGAGGAGAGATAGCAACAGTTCTTCTAGAGTTATCATGATCCATCACACAATTACCTATTTAGAGATGTCTTTCTATGCACATTATTTAAACGGGCAGACCACAACAACTGAGGAAATCCCTTTCACAGCCGAGATCCCCGACATTCTCAATTTAATGAAACAATGATTCAGCTGCCGAAGAGCAACAGTTCTTCTAGAAAGCAGACTTTGGGTTTGCATGCGCTTAGGTACAATTCTGTCTTACTGCCATCACAGAAAAAATACTATCCAGAACCATTTTACAGAGGTATGACCACTGGGAAAAGTCAGCAAAAGTGAAAACAACATCCCCAGGTACACTATGGAAGTTGCACACAGCTTGAAAGGGCTGACAAGTGATTTGCTAGCATTTGGAAGAAACATCCTCAATTGCTTAAAAGGTTAAAAAGCCAGTTTCACACAGATACTGACTGCTGCAAAGAAGTTAAAAGACCCCAGAAACTACCGATTTATAATGGAAGCACTGATGCAACCTCAACAACAGTAGTGTGACTACAATCTTCCTGTTCGCCTCCAGCAATCCGAATGTATGTTAGTCTCAGTATACCAGGCTAATAGACATTTTGAATTTGTTGCTTGCAGCTTGCTTACCATGACATAATGTCGCTGCATCTCTGTCTTCTCACTGGCCAGTTTTTCACATTCTAGCTTTAAACTGTTCAAGACACAAAAAGGAAAAAGCATGGGTACTTCATAACACTGAAGTGATATTCTCTTGAGCACGGCTGCTCCCCTGTTCTCCACTACCCAAACATAAATGCGTATTCCAGCTCTTGCTTGGGAGTTTAGGATGGGGGTTTGCACTTTTCCATTTTCAAAGGATACTATGCAGCATCCTCATCTCCTGAAAGAACTGCAGACATACATGTGGTATACACAAAAAATTATTTTTCTGACAAAAAAACCTAAACACTGACACTGGTTCATAGAAAATGCACGCAGGGATTCATATCTTTAACAGTTAAGCTTGAGAAGCTGCTAACAAAAATGTAATTTAGGTTTCAGAGTTTTTATTTAGGTGTTTTAGAAACACCTCTTTCTTTTACTCGACCCACAGAAGAATCACATGCACATTACCACTTCAAGAAGAAAAACTTGTGTATTTGAATTTTTGCTCTTTGCTATTACTGATGACAGAACTGCGAGTAGAATAGTGCGTGTAAATTAATGAATACCGTGGTAAATACTAACGCTTCCAGTGTTTATTTGGTTTTCAGAAGCCCGCTAAACAATCCTGCCAGAAGTCACTTGTCACTTTGAGGACACAGCGCTGTTCCACCTAAGGATAATGAAACAGCTCGCCGCCTCACTTCCAGGTTATCAGCACTTGACATGTCAATGAAAGGCGCGAGGGGGCCGAGCCAAGACAAGATGCCTGTCCTGAGCGGCATTTCGAAGAAAAGCAGAGGACGATCCCAGCCAGACACATATTTTTCTATCAACACCCGCCCTCCCCCACTCCGCACCCAAAAGTAAACAAAAAGACCAAAAGAAACAAAAGAAAAAAAAAAAGAAAAAAGAACATTAACAAAAACGGAACGCGGGGAAAACAAGAAAATCCGCTCGGCTCGGGGCCCACAGGAGCCCCTCGTCCCCATGGTCGGGAGCAGAGCGGGATGCGGAGGAGCCGGCCAGGAGCGCCAGGCTGGGGTGGGTCCGCCCAGCTCCCGGTTCCGCCAGGGGTCCCGGGCCCCCGCCCCGCCGCCCCTCCGGGTGCGGCGCGGAAATCGGAGAGAGGAAAGACCGCGCGGGGCTCGGGAAAAGTAGGCAGCCTTACCTGTGGTACTGAGCCTGCAAAAACTGAAACTCCTCCTTAATCCGATCGCAGGACTCTGAAATGGTGAATTTAAAGGGCTGAGCTGGCTGGTGAGGAGCCTGCAAGCAAGGAACATCAGGTCTTTTAATCGCCCCCTCTCATCCGGTCACCACCTCCCGCCCGCCGCCGTCCACCGCCGCGGCTCTCGCACCGGGGCTCCGCCGAGGCGCAGCCCCCCATGTCCCCGCTCGTCCGCGGGCGGAGGCGCGATGCCCCAAGCGCCCCGAAATGCTGCCCCGACGTGTCCGCCGGCGGTGCGGGACCGCCGCTGGATGAGGTGTCGCCCGCTCGGACCTTCCGCACCGGCGGCAGCCGCGGGACGCGGGGCTGGCGCCGGGACCGCCGCGCACCGGGCGAGGGCAACTCGAACAAGCCAACCCCGACCCCGGGAGGCGACGGCGGCGCGGCGGACAACAATAAGAAAATGGCTACAACTCCGCGGTGCCCGCGCCTGAGCGCTGCCCGCGGGGCCGCCGCCGCCACTCACCGGGTGCCGGGTCTGCGGGTACATCTTGCTCAGGTCGCGGATCATCCACGCCGCTTCGGGGGGCGCTGGCGGCCGGAGCGGCGGGGATCAGGGCTGCAGGCGCGGCGGCGGAGACGGCGGGCAGGGACGCCCCGGCCCCGCCGCCCCGGAGCTGGCGGGGCACCGCCGGCAGCAGCGAGGCGCGACGGCGGCGGCGTCCGCGACGCTCGGGGGCCGCTGCCACATCCCCCGGGGGCGGTCAGCGGGCGACGCCGGCCGGTTCTCCCGAGCTCCGCCGCCGCTCCACGAGCTCCGGCGGGCTGCGAGCCCCGTGCGGCGGAGGGCGAGGTGGAGGAGGGCGGGGAAAGCCCCTCCGCCGGCGCCGGCGCGCGCTCCACCGGAGATTCCCCCCGCCGGCAGTTTTCCTCCCTTCCTGAAAACTTTTACTGCTGCTACCGGCGGCTCTCCCGGCGCCGGGCGGAGAGGGGCGCGGAGCCCCGGCGGGGACGGTGGCTGCGGCGGTCGGGCGGCTGCTCCGCTGCCGCGGCGGGGGTGCGTGCGGTGCGGTGCCCTTTTGTGCGGCGGTCCGGTCTTCGCTGCTACCGCCCGCACCGCATCTCCCCCGATAGTGCTGCTCGACCGCCTTTTGGGTTTTTGTTTTTTTTTTTTTAATTGAAAAAAAAATTAAAGAGCGAGAAAGATTTAAAAATACGGTACGGTCTGGGCAGCTTTATTTATGTCTTTTTTTTTTCTCTTTTTCCCTCCGCGCCTTTCGAAACTCCGGGAAGTGGCGGTGGTGGCGGCGGGGACGCGCGGAGCGGAGCCCCCTACTCGGCTCGTCAGCGCACCGTGGTCCGGCCCAGCCCAGCCGTGTCCTGCCCAGCCCGGTCCAGCCCGGTCGCTGCTCCGCGCCGCTCCCACAGCACGCTCTGCCGAAGTGACTCCTTTGACCAAATTTAGCAGCGGCTCGTCATTAACATTCTGATACATATTCACAGCAGCCGGAAGGCTGCCGCCGCGGGGCACCCTGGGAGTCGCAGTCCTCCCGACGGCAAGACTGCCCGCATGCAGCCGCTCCGGGGACTACTTCTCCCATCAAGAACCGCGACGCTGTCAGCCGCTCCCCCCGCGCCCCGCCCATGAAGGGCGGCGGCGGCGACCAATGGGCGGCGGGCTGCCATTAATCGCCGCTCGGCACTAATGCCCATCACTTCGCCGCTGACAAATGGGCGCGCTGGCCCGGGCAGAGGGGCGGCCCCGGACTCTCGCCCACGTGGGGTCCTGACGCGACGCGGGCCTGCAGCCAATCAGGAGGCTCCTCGCTGCCTCTCCGCCCCCGCTCGCCCGCCGCCCGAGGCGGGGCCCGCAGATCGCCGGCGTTCCGCGGCGCCGGCGTTCGAACAGGGGAAACATTTGTTCAGCCGTCAATCAAAGTAACGTGGGGCCGGTGTCGGCTGTCGCCGCCGCCGCCGCTCCCGCCGCCTCCTCCTCCTCCGCGCGGGGCGGTGGCGCGGCGGGAGCGGGGGGCGGCAAGGGGCTCCGCCCCGCGCCCCGCCCGCGGGCACCGCCGGCGACGGGCGCTAATGAGGGGCAACGTCGCCTTAAAAAGGGGGGTACGGCGTCACCGCTGCCCTCGTGAGCGGGCGGGGGAATCGCCCCTGCGCTGCCCGCCGCCAAGGCGGGGCGCTCCCGCCTGCCCTGGACCCGGCGGGCAGGCCCGGGGGCCTTTCCCAGCGCCCGGGAGGGGCCGCAGCGGCTCCGCCGGGGCAGCCCCGGCAGCCCGACGGCTCCCTCAGCTCCCCGCGCCGCTGGGTGCGCGGAGCGGTGGCCTGCTACAGTCGCCGAATGCGACGTGATTTAAGTTTTGTTGCTGCTTTTTTTTTTTTTTTTTTTTTTTTTTTTTTTCCGGCTTTACTGAAGGAGCTCCGCCTGTACTGGAGGAAGCGGTGACAAGGCCAGGGTGTTCTCCACTCGCAAGAGGAGCGCTCCAAGACCCGGTCGTTGAATGCTCCATTGTAATGCCACGTTTGTGTTCGACGGGGCGTTCTGTCCCGGCTTCGCAGGGCGGCTGCGCCCTCTGCGTACTGCACGTTTTGGAACGTACAGTAAGCACCCCTGGAAGCGACCTGTGGCGAGGAAAGGACGGGAACTACGGCTTCGTCGCTCTGCAGCAGCCGCGGCTGCTGCGTTTTGCAGGCTGGGAAGCAGGCGTCAGAAAGTGTTTTCCCAGGCCCGAGCGTCGCAAGCTTTCTCCAGGGCTGTCAGCGAAGAGCTGGAACGTGAACACCTGATTCCATACACACTCTCCCGAAAAAAAGAACGATTTTGCACGTAGTAGGGCTGTGTCCTAAAAAGACCCCGGAACAATTTTTCTGTGGAGCCCCGCTCTAGACAATGCTGTGCAGTGACGCATGCATGAGGGATAGGCTCATATATTGTTGGGTTTTTTTTCTTCTCTGTGTCTGTCATGCTTAGATTTGCCTTCAAGCAGTTTGTATTCCTGATGAGTTGCAGTTTAAACCTGCATGCAAAATAGATGTGGTTTAGTCATGTCATTTTTGATGCCTGTATACAAAATCTATAATCTCAAAACATACGCTCAGCAATTAATACCCTAATGATGGTAGCTAAATTATGCATGCTTACAGGTTTGGTTGTAAATTCTCTACTTCCTACAGATCTCTGGCTAAGGCCTGCAGCTACTGAGAACCTTGAGGCCTTGACTGGACATGCCACCAGAGTTTTACCATTGAGATTTTGCCTTGCAGAGTGATCTTCAAGAACTGATCCAGTGGAACAGTTGTGGTGGTGGTGATGATGAAGGTGGCATCCATCTTCTGCTGCTGCCTAAGACTCAGCTGCAAGAGGCACACAGTAGGAATTACACCTTTTTCTAGAATTTGTAACCAAAATCTGCTCCTCTGTGGTGAGTGCTATGATCACTAGCCTCTGGAGCAGTTTGTCACACAGATTCTTAATCCTTTTGGAAAAAGATTTTGCCTAAAATGGCAAGTGCAAAATGGGCCAGTATATGTCCATTCCTGTCACCTTCTGTTTTTGTACCACCAAAAATATCTACATATTACGTGTTGCAGTATTCATCTTCCAGCCTACTTGCATGTGCAGTTTCTGCTGTTATTTTTATATTTACCAAGGTCATAATCAGATTTCCATAGGGATTTAGACCTCTAAATATTGTTTAAAGATTTCATTATAGAAAACCTGCCTAATTATGAAAATGGTGCTTCTCACATGTCTAAATCTTCCAGCACTAGAAGTGATTTTAAAAAATTAATCATGAGCACTGCTCAGTAGACAGAGGAGCACTTCCAACTCCTCTGAAATAGAGGACAATCACCATATGCCTGGACCAAGTCTTGACATTCAGAAGTATGGCTGCCAAATCTAGAAATGCTTAAGTGGCTGTCACTGAGAGTGTGAAAGCTGTGCAGGAACAGAACAATTCACTCTGCAGAGTTGCAAGCATCTCTGGACACCTGGTGGGTGTTCACAGTGGATATCACTATCAAATCCACAAAGTGGAGAAGGATAACTCCAGTTATAAAATAAATTGTATATCTGAAGAAACTGAGTCTGAAAATAACAGCAGGATTAATTCTTCCCTGTTGCCCTGCACGAGTTTGGCATTAGGTACAGAGCCCCAAATCTAAGGTGGAAAGAGTACAGCTTTTTGGTCAAAGCCATCTCTGGTCTTCTTGCGCCGGTGAATTTACCAGCAACATTCATTAAAGCTTCACCAGTGTTTGGTCTTGCTTGCCCATTGGTCTTAAGTGAATTTGTGTAGCTAAAAGTAAGACAGAGCTTGGTTTGAAAAGCTTTAGCAAGACATATATAACCATATACTTAACTCTCTATGTAAATAATCAATGTCTATTTTTGTACTGTTTCGTGGCATTCTGTCAGGATCCACGAGACTCCGAAGTTTAAGAGGAAGTGTGCTATAACCTGCCACTTCTAAATTATGTGAATTAACAGAATGTCATTGTCATTCTGTTTTCCTATCTTTTGTCACTTCTGACACAGCTTTGATGGATCTTTAAATATGGGCTGTTTTGTATTTAAAGTTCCTTGTTTTTTCCTTCTTTTATGAAAAATCTTTTGTGCTAGCTTATATAACCTGTACTGTTACCTCGGAAGTGGAGAAGCTAGATTTTAAATTTTTTACACATCTTGCTAATGATTTCTCATAATGAATCAACTGCAAGAAATATTTAGGCAGTTTTGTGTGCACAGTTAGTGTGCTGAGTTTTTACTGGTGTAGAAAAATCCTTATAAAATATCTTAGCAGAGCCAAACGTGGCAAAATATCACTTCCATTCTTTTGTCAAGAAAGGCAACTGGTTATTTCAGTCCTAATAGTTCAGAACTAGCCTGCTTTTGTTTACATTTAAAATTTAGAGTCTGAAGTGAACAGAACAATATGTGCTTATATAAGTACTTAATTGAATAAATGAAAAAACAAATTTTCCACCTAAGATTTTCTAACCCACTTTCAGACTCCTGTGATTCTTTTTTTTTTTTTCCCTACAGTCATATCATAACCTCAGTACAGATTTTATCAGCACTAAAGGATCTTTAAGAATGGGTCCAATCCTGAAGCTGTTTTATATGTAACCCCACATATTCCCTGTCTGGAATGACTGTAGCTGAAGACCAAGACCGTTGTGCCTAGCACTGCAACTTATTACAGTTTATTTTGGGACCAAGTTACAAGGTCACCATACTTTCTCAGCTGTATACTCACACACACACACAGAGAGGCACTGACACTCATAAAAATAAAGTGTTAAACTGATAATCAGTTCAGAATGCCCCAGAGTAAATGTTGTATCTCTTTTCATATTTAAGTTCACTGTGTAACAAGTGCTGTTCTTAGCTTTCAGAAAGATAAACTCAGTGAGGTTGTTACTTGAATTGAAACTAAGTTTTCTATGCTTGAAAATTTTAATTATGGTCTTAAGTTAGTTACATTCTTCTACTGGTGGAAGAATGTAACAGCATGACACACAGTTTATGATCTGGTGTTTTACAAGTGCTATCGAGTGACCCTGTCTCAGCAAGTTTTTGAAACACTCCCTACCTACAATTAGTCATTAGTGACCTTAGGGATATGTTGTTGCTGGTAAGCGCATTAAGGGAATTTATGGTACTGTGTATAACACAGTGATTTATATGCCAATTTATATGTAGCTCCCTTGCAAAACAAGAATTTTCCATGTTCCAAACTATTTCTCATTGAACTCTTTTTTCTTTTACATTGCCAAAGTCACACTATATTTAGTTCTTTCATGGGCATTGGTGGTTTGGATTATGATGTTTACTTCTGCTTGATTCACTACATGCAGAATTCTTGCAATGACACAGTTCTGCTTACAAGAACTGCACTTGGTATGTGGCAGGAAAGCCTGTGTTAAAGTACACTGACATTCTTTTCTGCAGGAAGAATAATAGTTTAGTTATCCTGTACTAGAAGCTGGATTTGAAAACTTGGTGCAAAATGGGTCAGGCAGATATTTGCAATTAAAGTAATTTTTTCCTAGTCAGTGCTTCTTTCTGCATCAAAATCTGTGAACTAGCAGTAATGAATATTTTTATCCATGGCCAAACCACAACAAATTCTTTAGGAGGAAAACTTTAACTCTCTTAGAGAAGTCTCAAAAAGTCCTATGATGTCATTAAGTTGTGTTTAAGCCTTTTTATAATGTTCAATATGTGAGTACTACCTAGTCAAGTGACTTAAGTCATGAGGCCCATCTGCAACATTTGCTAAATGCATATAGCTATAAGGCTGCTTATTCCACATTTTGTGGTACTAGTCTTAGTTGCAATAAACATGAAATAAATGCAATAAGTCTTGAACTGACAAAATTGGACCTGAACAAAGCATTTTCTTACAGTTATACCTTATAGTCAGATTGCATCTACATCACAAGTTATACCCCGATAAGATTTCAGTGTTTTGTACTGCATTTATTCATAGAAAGCACCTTAGTCTCAGTAACTTAAAATCCACCACTTGATTTGCAACATCAGATACAAAATTTTCTTAGCTTACAGAAAAATAAATCAGGTATTATAAGAAAATATATGGGCTGGTCTAAGTGCTAAAATCCAGAGTTATAACAAGGAAGTCAACCACTCACACAACAGAGCCTCTCTTGCATTGACCCCCAGTAAAAGAACAAGGATTTCCTTATCAGGAGTGATAACTATAGTAGAGCACATGGCCTAGCATTCTACCTTAGCTTTCAATCTCTCTAACCAGGTTTCAGTGCTTACTGCAATGTTAGGAGTTTACTAACCATATTACAAGATGAGGTGAATGGACTTAGCATTCCTTCTTGCTACTCAAGATGCAGTCTGTGGCCTTGAATGAAAAGAAAGTTCTCTCAGCCCTTGCAATACCATTAACAAATGTCACTGTTTGGCACTCAGACACACATTGATTGAAATAAATCCAGTTCTTTAACTCTTTAACTCATGTTTTCCTACGTGCAATAAATACTGTTCCACATTTTTCAAAACATTTTCTTTTCCAAAGTAAACATTAAGTTGAAAAGGGAAATTTGGTAATATAATTTTGACGAAAGAGAAACCACCAATTTGGAACTTAAAATTTTCAAATTGTTTATGTTTTGATATGCAGGAGAACTACACAAACCAATTTAATTCTACAAGTTCAAAGTGCTTTAAGTAGGATGAGAAAATGGTACTTCATACTGAAGGGTAAGAGGCCAAAAGAACGAAAAATAATTCTAAATTGATATAGTATGTCTTTAGCTTAATGTTCTTTATAGTGGCTCTATTAACATTAACTTTGGCAAAACTAAGTAAACTGAGCAGCACAAAAATGTTATCGAATAAAGAACCTCAAAAAATATTTTAAACTTATTTTCAGAGTGTAAAGAGTGTAAATAAGATTTTGTACTTCTCCTTTTCTCATCCTATACTGCAAATTTCCTAGTTGCTCTGAAAAGGTGCAGACACCATTTCTCTTTTAATTTTTAATTATATATTGAAATTGAATTGCAAGCTATTATTGTACCGCAGACTCTGTCAGCACGGGAATCAGGAGTTTAGATCTATGTATTGTGAGGCAGCTTTATTTCCTTCAGACCTTCCTTATCATCATCATTCAGAACTAAGATGTACACACCTCTTATAGTAGCTATGGAATTCCTATATGATAAAGATAATTGCATTTAGCAGAGACTGAATTCAACAAATAGCTGCTGTAAATATGTTTTTTTCTTTTAAACCCATGGAAAACTAATTCTATGGCAGTGTGTTTTTATCTGATGAACAACCAGGATTATTTTCTAAACACACTTTTCCTTCCTAAGGAATGTAAAGAAGAATTCCACTCCAGTTGTTATTCAGAATGGAAATAATGGAGATTATGTGCTTCAAGTAAGTTTAGTTGAAATGTGAGTTCCCTGTCTTACAGTGCAGGCAGTTTTGAATTTTTAGTGTATTTCAGCATTGAAAGTTTTGAACAGTACATGGATTTTGAGAATCAATGAATACATTCTGTTTCTGTTTCTGTGTTTAATGGATAAATCCTGTATAGACAGGGTCATATTCATTACCTGGACATGGACATATCCATGGAGTAATTTCTTCAGAAAATGATTAACAATGGCTTTTGTGGCTGATATGCAGATTTTGCAGTGATGCAGAGAAATATTGCCAAGACATCAGATTATGTCAAAACCATATATGAGGTTACCTTTCTGTTATTCCTGTTCACACAGGTTTGGAGAGTTGATAATTTATGCTTCCTATGTTACAGCCTTGTCTGAAGAGTGGATCCTGTAAGTGGGAGACTCTGTTCTGTCTTCTAGGTATGCTTTATAGTTGGGGTCACAGTCTGGTCTCCATGAAAACTGAACACAAACAATGCAGTTCTCTTCACTGGGTACTGACTAAATGGACATTCACAAACCATAACTAAAGAAAGTAATGAGGAAATTATTGTTATTTGAAGGGCTCCTTCTATTTGTATAACTGGGTATGCATGCAGTGATTGTCACTCCAGGTACTCCAGGTATCAGCCAGCCCTTTAACCCACACCTGTCTGAAAGGTAAACAATGACATTTTGTTCCTGATAACAAATCCTTTCAATAGGGCGATCTCATGAACTTCTGTAAAGTTTACTTAAGGAAACAAAGAATGGAGATTTAATCCCTACTTGCTTGTAGCTCAAGTGACTCCATCAGGTTATATAGCACTGCCTTGGATGAACACTGGTATGAAAGAAAGAAAGAAAGAAAGAAAAGAAAAGAAAAAAAAGAAAGAAAAGAAAGAAAAGAAAGAAAAGAAAGAAAAGAAAGAAAGAAAAGAAAGAAAGAAAAGAAAAAAAGAAAGAAAGAAAGAAAGAAAGAAAAAAGAAAAGAAAGAAAAGAAAGAAAGAAAAAAAAAAAAGAAAAGAAAGAAAAGAAAGAAAAGAAAAGAAAAGAAAGAAAGAAAGAAAGAAAGAAAGAAAGAAAGAAAGAAAGAAAGAAAGAAAGAAAGAAAGAAGGAAAGAAAAGAAGGAAAAAAGAAAAGAAGGAAAGAAAGAAAAGAAAAGAAAGAAAGAAAGGAAAGAAAGGAAAGAAAGAAAGAAAAGAAAGAAAGGAAAAAGAAAGAAAGAAAGAAAGAAAAAGAAAGGAAGAAAGAAAAGAAAGAAAGAAAGAAAGAAAGAAAAAGAAAGGAAGAAAGAAAAAAGAAAGAAAGAAAGAAAAAAAAGAAAGAAAGAAAGAAAGAAAGAAAGAAGAAAGAAAGAAAGAAAGAAAGAAAAGAAAGAAAAGAAAGAAAGAAAAGAAAGAAAGAAAGAAAGAAAGAAAGAAAGAAAGAAAGAAAGAAAGAAAGAAAGAAAGAAAGAAAGAAAGAAAGAAAGAAAGAAAGAAAGAAAGAAAGAAAGAAAGAAAGAAAGAAAGAAAGAAAGGAAAGAAAGAAAGAAAGAAAGAAGGAAAGAAAGGAAGGACACAACCCACATCAAACTGATTTGGGCTAAATTTGAGGGGCAGTTAAATTGCTTATTTTCAGAATAACTTGCAAGATGTATTGGATTGAACTTGATCTGAGCTGGCTGAAAACAAAACAGAGAGTGATTTACTGTTACAAACAAACTTTTTTAAAATTACTTTTTTCCCCCTTAAATTTTAAAACAGCACCTGAGGTAACAGAGTCACTATCAGAAAAAGGAGGGATAAAATTGAAGATAGCAAATTAATAGTATCCTGTTTAAGAACAGTCACTTCTTGCAATCGAAACCATGCTAACATGTGGCCTGTTCAAATAAAAATTACTGGACTAGAGCCAAACACTAAAAAGTAATTGATAATAGATTTTTTCAGAACCCAGTCATCCATCAAATGTGTCACTTCTCCATAATACTTTATTGGCCTCTTTTGCATTAAAATTAAGAAATCTGGCAGAAAATAAACACTCTTGCTTTCCAGCTGGTCCTCAGAGTTCAGAAGAGTTGGGTGGAAACTGATCTTAATTTCTCATTAGAATTAATTTGGCACTATTAAGTCTGGTCACGTTCAATAGGATGTTCCATGACCACCGATTCACAAATAATGTGGTTTACCAATTCAGTGCTATAGGTCAGGTCATGTTCAATAAGAACTTGTGCAATCACAGATTCATGAATAGTGTGATGAACCAATCTGGCACTATAGGTCTGGTCACATTATTCAAGAGCCTTGGGAGCAAAAATTCACAAATATTGCAGTTTATTGAAGCAACAGAAATACAGATTAGGAATTGCTGTTTACAAATGCATTAGCTGGGATAGAACTCTAACAATAACAGTAACATTGTGTTAACCTGGGTAATAATAATTAGAAACTTACACTGGTCAGAAGAAAAAGAAGGAGAGTAGTCAGTCCTGTCTCAAGGCTTTTTGGGTTTTCCTCCTAAGTGAAATTTCTACCCTATACAGTCCAATCTTAGTCCCCTCCTCCTGTGTTACATGTAGCAGATACAGGTAGTGAGTTATGTAAAACAGTCAGACATGTCATAGCAAGTAATTAATTGAGCTTATTAACATATGCAGAGTGTGCACTTTACAATTTAAATAACCCTTAGTCAGGCAAAAGTTAATTTTTCTTTGTTATGGTGTCCTTCAAAGTTCCAGTCATAGTCATAGGACTTTGCCAGTCTGTCATTCTTCAAAGCCAAAACAGGACCATCTTCCTGTCTCCACAGGAATTCCTCCTTCAGTCAGTTCATCCCTTCTTGATGTTGACTATGCAGATCTCCATCTGCAAAGATAACACAGAGGTTACACAGTGTAGGCCATAGACAGTAAGACTTAGCCCTTCCTTACCTCCTTGGTCATCATCCCACTCCCCTTCTAAAGAAAGATCTTTAAAATTCATTGTGTGCACTTAATAACAAAGTGTCCCTGTCCTGGTTTATAATGATTGTCCTTTAGAATGGATTTGTTTTGTTATTTAATTGCATTCTCTTATGCCATGCATCTTCAGACAGTTGCTGGAAATTTTTGCTGCTCTTAAACAAAGAATCTTTTGTGCTATATCAGCTTGCATTTCCTGGGATTGTGTTGTGCTGGTGTCTTTTCACTGACTTCAGCAGTAGAGTATTGTAGTCACAGCTTCACTAAGTAGACTGTAATAATCATTATTTGGCCCTTTCTCTATGTTGCATCTTATCAACTGATCTGTGGGAAATGCTCTTTATGTTGTTAAGGCATATGTGCTAATATAAGCAATAAATAAACCTTAACTGGAGGAAGCTTTGAGATTCCTAGTACAGTAACCCAGCAGAAAACAGAGTTTATAAAAGTTGTATACCTACCAAATTCCATGAATATTTTTGTTTAAATGTTCTGCACTTATTTTCTACACCAGCCTTTTATGACTGGCTTTACCAAACAGATATAATGAAAAATGCTCTGTAATTTCTTAATATGCGATGGTAAGGGAGAAGTAAATACTGGGTTTATTCAATTGCATTGATAAACTTCTTTTTTTTTTTCCTAAAGTTAGATGAACAACAGTGAACACAATGGTAGAAAGATTATTACTCTGAATTAGAGGACAGCATGCACACATCTATTGTACTGGTTTATAGGGTCTACTAATGATATCTGTCAAATTACAGACTGCAGTATAGTTAGGAGGTCAGGAGTGCTAATCGATTCATACAGAAGTGCCTTGGATTCTAATCTTTAGGATGCTATTTCATATAATAAAGTGTTAGAGCTCACAACTTGTGTCATGAGAAGAATGAAGATTCTCATGACAATGCAGTGGTATCAGCATTTTAAGCAGAAAGAGCTGATGATGGGGATGCAGTCCTGGTAACAGTATGTAGAAGCGCACTTGAACAAAGACCATCCATACCCCCCTCCAACAAGATGTCCTTTTCCTCTGGATTCTGGAGAGAGAAGTTTGTACTTGCACACTGTAACACATTCTTTCATTTAGGGAATCCTATAAGTTGATACTATGTTTCCAAGTGAAAAAGTTCATCACCTACTTCCCATCCTGGAAACTAAAGGCCCAAGAAAAATAGGAAAGAATTTTAGAACTACTCCACCTAGAGCAGATTACCTTAAATGCAATAACCTCAGCCCAAAGTCTGATTTGTCAAACAAGAATATTTAAATCTTTGAATGTTTTTGCTTTGAATAGCAAAGCAAAGTGAGGATCAAATAAGTGGATAGCAAAAGCTTGATACTAGCTTCACCACTCACTGTCTGGCTTTGGATAATTTATTTTCAGTTTGGTTAAAGACATGTGAAAATACTTGCTGTAATTGGCATTACAGGGCTGTGGATGGAATCTGTAAATTATTTATTATATTTCAAAAAGAGGCTCCAAGGTTAGCATACATAAATAAAGGAACCCCGACAAAGGCATGCAATTTGTGTGCCCCTTGGCTTTAGCAGGGATTTCTTAGACATCAACACTGTTCTAGTCTCACAATAACTACAGCAGCAGTGAAAAGCAGCAGTGGAAAACTCTGATCTGATAGTTGAAACTGAGTCTGTAAAATGCTGTAAGTGTTCGCTTAACTTTGAGCCCATGAGTTGTGCTATTAATTCAGGGCAGCTAATCACTACATTATGATTAAGGTCATGCCTAAATGCTTTGCTGGACTTTTAGCAGATTGTTAGGTTTATGATTTAGGTATCCTTTACAAACCTACTGAGGTCAGATCTCCTGATTCAGGAACTCACAATCCAGTTGAAAGTGGTGGACTTAGATTTCTGTGAAAGCCATTTTGGGGGAGAGATCTCCCAGGATTTAGAGGTACTATCACTTATTTAGAAGCTGACTAATTCCTGTTTAGTTATCTAAACTTTTCATATTCTACTGTGTATGACTCATATTCTTGCAGCTCATATTTATTCATTTTTCTCAAGGCTAAAATTTATAGTGCTATAAACTACCATGCCTCAGGCAACTGCAATGAGGCTACTACCTGTTACATTTTTGAAATTCTCTTTCCTGCTCAACACTACTTTTAACATCAGCTTTATTTCTTGTAGTACAGTACACAAGAAATGCAAGTAAAAATGTATGCTGCATCTTCCACTTACAGAGCAGTCTCAAATTAATTGCAAGGAGCTTATTGGAGATAACAGGCACTGCTGAATAGTGAATATTGCCTTGTAGTACTGGACTTACAATCTGGGCTTTAAAGCTGAAAAATAAGGCTTTCACTTTAAAGTAGATATTTGGGTGTTTATCTCCATAAAGACAAATCTCTGGATAGGCATAAGATTTCAAGGTGTAAGTTAAAACAATATAAGGTAAGAAGTATAGGGTTTTGGGTAAAAACAATTCTCTGGAGTTAGGTAAGACCATTTCAAGCAGTGGTCTGAAATTTACCATCACAGGTCAATATTCAAAAGATGGGTGGTTTGTTTGTACTAGAGGTTGCTTTGTTTCCTATTGAATGAGTAAAGGGTGAATGTCTGTGATACAGGAATATTTTTACTGAAAAGTTGAGGATTCTTTTAATTACCACATTAAAATATTGATCACTCAGTATGCTGTAGACAATTTCTCTTTTTTTTTTTATTAGCTTATGGGAATACATTATTTACATTCAGCATGACAGTTTAGTTTTTTAGAACTATGCAGTTTGGCCACAATGAATCAAAATTTGTTTCAGTCTTTTGGGATAAAGGGTTTTATTATTATCCTAAACAATAGAACAAGAGTTTTAACTGAATAGATTTTTTCCCCCAATAGCAATCTCATTTGAATGTTTTCATTTATCAAAGCATTGCATGTTTACTTAAAAGACACATTTTCTGCTCCCTAGAGAAGTCCATAATGTACTCAGTAAAGGCTGAACAGCAGAACAAATGTACCAAGTGACAGAGTAAAATTCAGGAAAAACTGTTGGTTTTTTTTTTTTTGGTAGACACACATGTTGTTGAATGTTAGTGATATAAAATTTTTGCCTACAGTAACACAATTCCTTTTGTGGTCATCTAAATAACATACCTTTCATTTGATTCAAAAGATACCACTGCTGTGCATCATAATATCAAAATCTCAGATATTTAATCTGAAGAGAAGAAGTAGAACTTTAGAAAACCTTGATCCTTTTTACCAGTGACACTGTCTGAGAAGTTACGTATGACTAAGCTGGAATTGAGGCATTTTCTTAATAGTTAATTTCATAAAATCCAGATAGTTTTTATGTATGACTTAAGCTTTGCCTGAGTGGAAAATGGCATTGTTCATTAATGAACAGCATATCTACACAACATCTTAGGACAGGGATTGAAAAATTCTGTATCAATATGAAATTACAGAAGAAATTCAGAGAGCTAAAATTAAATTATTAGAACTGAAACATTTCCAAGATCCTTGGGTTAACTTCTCTGTTCTTTTCAGAAGCTATATATTAGATCCCATGTCTTGTCTATCTGTACTGAACATTTTCTCTATATTTTTTTAATGTGATTTTTTTTCTCTTTTTTTTTATTTTTAGAGAATTGCAGTTTCTGTGGCTGGACATATATGTGTAAAGACATGTAGGTATGCTTGTTCTTCAGTATTTAAGAAACTTGCATTTAAACAGTTCTTCTAGTTTAAAAATGCTATCACTGAAAAGTTTTCAGGGCTCTAGTAGGCAAGGTGAAATGAGCAGGTCAAGACTAACATAGTTTTATATCACCTGTAAAAACATAACATGAAGTCCTTTGCCCTCTCAGGTCCTCAGTAAAACTCTTGCTGACATTGATAGGATTTCAGCATGACACTGTTGGTGCTTATAATTTTAACATCAACCTTGCACTACTTGGTATTTTTATTATATTGTCAGCTCCAAGTCTTGTCATGAAACTCTCAACTGCATTTTTAAAAAGTCTGTGCTAGCACCAAATCAACAAAATAGTGTTGGTCCCAGATCCTGCTAAAAGGTTTCATGCCCTGTGATGATGCATTTGTGCATTATGTTTTTTAGACACGCACACCTTGTATCTTGCTCTCACTTTACTCTCTAAATCCATGATCAATCAGCTCCCAGCTTGCTGTGGCCATGGTATACACACACACACTCTGTCTGCTTATAGTTGTCCCAAATAGACTAAGCAGTACCTCTGTAGCGGCAGATCTAGAAAACCTGACTTGCTCATTCCACACAAACCTGAGACTTTCTGAAGTCAAATAGTAGTACGTTACTAAGAGATGCAATGTTTAGGACAGTTTAGGCATTTGACACTATTTTTTTTTAGATAGTTTTGTCATATTGGTTGTGAACATCAACATTGCCAAAACACATCTCTGTAGGCACAGAAGCAGTCACATTGCCAACCACAACTAGAAATATAAGGGCATAGTACAAATAGTACATAGACATAGTACAAATTCAGCTCTGGTACTGCTTTGCAAGAGTGCTGAACTGTGCTGAGTACAGTTACAAGTGGGGTTGGTATGAAAGCAAGGTCTCAAGGCTCATGCTCCTTTCCCTTAACCTTCTCCACATGCTGGAGATTAGGGAACACATTCAGCATTGTGGATCTGCCAAAGTGTCTACAAATTTTTTATAGAGCAACCTTTGATTCTCTAGTTTCAGAAAGAAGTTTCCATACAACATTCCTTCTCTGAAGGAAGATGATCACAGGGCATCCGAGAAGAATCTAAACTGTGCATTTAAACAAAGGCTCCAAGAAATTCTCATTATTTTAATACTGGTAGATAACTTTTTGGCCAAAGTCATGATTTTTCAGTATTTAATATGCAAAATAAGGAAAGTAGTTATCCCCCCATGAGGCTGTTCCTTCTCCCTGAGCTGAAGGTATAGGAGTTCCACTGCAAATTTGCTATAATGAATATAATCCGCATCCTTAAAAGATTTTCCATCTTAGTACAAGCTGTCTTATGAAATTTCATGGCATCAGGAAAATGTCGGTAGAATATGTCTGGTGACTTTATGTTATTGCAACAATCTCTAATTTTGGCACTAGTGAGTATGAGGAGATTTTGCACCATTACTGTAAGTCCTTTCAAAAATGGAAGTTCCTTTCATCTTGATGCACTTGTGGAGCCCAGCCAGAAAAATACAAGTCTATATAATAATGTTTTCTTCTAGCCAGGAATGAAAGCTAAGAGTGTATACAGGAATGCCATTACAAGCTCAGTTCACTAACCCAAAATAGTTGCTTCTATTTAATCCAGTTATCTGTATATGTACTTTTCCTTTTGTGACAACTGAAAGTATCTCCCTGGAGTACCATTAATATACATATCTGAAAGATGCTGAAGTTTTTAGTGTTCCTATAGCACATACTTCACTTTTAATTGATACACATCTTAGCAATGAGAAGACTTCTGGTTTCTTGTTTAGAGAACAGACAAAATGAAGGATTGAAAACTAAAGAAAAAAAGAAGCACAGATTTCTTTATACCTTATTTGAGTGAATGTGTATGGTTCTTTGATCATACCAAAAGAAAACTGTTGATGACATGTGCTGAAAAATAAAACAACATAACATATGGCTGAAAGCATATCAGCATAGTACTTCTGTTTTTACACCAATTTCTACAGAGTTTTTCTAAAGCACATTTGCTAATATTTTAGAAAATATATTGAAATGTTCAAGTTTTTTGCTATTTGCTGTTATGGCAGTGTTAGTATGAATTCTTTTAAGAGTCTACCATTGTCATACAATTATTTTAACTTCTTTTACAATAAAGTGATTGCTGCATTAATTGCAGAAAGTACTCATTGCAAACCAAAAATACATTGTATGAATTTTAAACAAAGTATATGTCCTATACCATATTCCCACGAGTGGCTGGCTACAAAAGTGGAAGACAAATTCAGACACTGTGATATTCCTGCAATCTTGGAAAGGTTTATGGGCCAAACACCATATCTTAAGCTAGTTTTTTTCACATTCTTATGCTGAAGGTACTAATTCCCATGGAAGCGTGAAGACATAGACCGTTCCCAGTCACTGTGGTTAAGGATGTCTTTACCTGAAGCTGGAAGACATAACAGGGATCTCTGAGCTCTGTGCACAAGATGACTCAAGACTATAGGTTTTATAATTTTTATACTGTTCTCCCTAGTCTAAAGAACTTAATAAATAATTATGTACTGGGTGAAGTTCACAAACATTTTATATTAACAGGTACCTTTTAGAATCTATCACCACACTAGCAGACCTTCAGGGACATGGTAGCCTCCAACAACAGGAACAAATTTAAATGACAAGTTCATTTGTCTTTACTGTAAACTTTAAATAAAGATATGAAGTAGAATTGTTTTATACACTTAATGAAAAGTACCAATCTAAATAAGTTATATATAACTATCAGCATTTAAATTCTTACCAGGAATAATATTTCTTATAATGAATTTTATTTCTATAAAAGAAATACTTTTATAGATTTCAGTCTTGAATTTCAGTATCAGTCTGATTTTTTAATAAGTAAATCTAATTTTATTTCCTCACAATTTTTTAAAACATGGATGAGTGGTCTTGTTGCTCTTTGCATAACAGGGAGCCCAAAGTAGCCAAATAGAATGACCCATTTGTGGCAACATGGGGAGCTAATGACATAGCCTGGAAAAGAAATAGAGCATCTCAAAGATCCATATCCTGCTCCATGGGCTCTGAGGCTTTTCATTGTTATATTTTCCATCTATGTAAACTGTAGTATTCAGGAATCATTAAAGAAGCAAGGAGATTAAAAAGAGGGAGAGTTTACATCTTGCAATGGTAGGGATTAACATCTGTGTGTGGAGAAAACTCATCTATTTCATACTCTGAATTTTAAAAAGCCACTATACAATGACAGCTTGTACTTTTGTGCAATGCAAGAAAACTAATAATTGAAAGCCTCTGAAGGGCCCATGTCATGTTTTTAATGTATTCCTGTTCAGTGTTCTGAGTAGAAATTTTGTTGTTTCTATTGGTAGAGGGTAGATTGAACTGATTACATACTGTGTTATAAATAAGTGTGTTTTGTTCCCTGAGAAATTATTCTTTCTTGAGTAAAAGGAAAAATAAACCAAGGGAAAAGGGTGCTTTTTAAGGTTGCTGTTCTAGGCTTTCAGATTTCAGTTCTCAGATACAATATATTAAATATAAACTTTTTTTTTTTTTTTTAGATCTAATTTCTAAATTGTTTTAGAAGAGACTTTTCTGAGTTAATCAATAGGTGCACAGCTGCTGGATAAGCTCTTTGTCTGCCTGAACTACAAGGAAAGGTGGGAAAAGCATGGCCTGAATTTATTTTTACAGTCCTGTGATTTTGGGACTGGCAGAGGCCAGATTGAGTTTGGTATAAATTAGAGCCATCTAAAACTGTTCTGCCATTGCTGACTGCCTGAGACTGTGGGATCACTCGGAACTGAAGGTCAGAAGGTCAGGTATTGTGGGCCATGCTCCAGGAAGGTGCTTTAACAAATGGGTAATCCTCAGCAAGGCAGCTAGATTCGTTTTCCAGATAGTTGTACCACTCAAACAGAGGCAAAAAAAGTCACACGCCAGGTGTGACAGCAATATTGAAAGAAATGTTCAGTTCTGCTATGAATAAACTTACTTGAATAACAAACAGTGTTACAGTGGCTCTCTGGAGTTCAGTGAAAGGTGCAAACCATGGGAAAATGGGCATAGTTCATGCCTTTAAATAGTGAAGTTTGCATCTCTACATCTACCCTGCCTGCCACTGAGATCAGAGTTATTTTAAATCTAGCTTAACGGCATTGATAAAAATTGCAGTTGCTTCTTGTACAGTGGTGTAAACTCAGTACTGGTCAGGCAATATGCACTACCTCTACCTTTTTTTTTTTTTTTTTTCCCTTTTTTTTTTCCCTTCCTTTGTGTCTAGGCCATTCTTGTCTCTTCAGATGAAATGAGCAATTGATCTTGTTATCTATTCTGCCACTAAGAGATACATCACAAGTTGCACAGTGTCTGGTAATGGCCATATCAATTTATGTGTCAACCTTACAGTTAAATTTCACCTGCAGTCATCAGTAATTATAAGGGGAATTTCTTGACGTCTTTTCTCTTGTTCAGGATTTTTAGCCTTGTTTTCTTTTAAATAGCATCTTCGTGTTGCTAGTAATGATAATTAGTAAGATAATTTTTACAGCCCTGAAATCTCAGTGGCCTTCTAAAGGTGCACAGAACTTCAGAAAAAATCCCCAAAACCCAAGTGCTGTGTTCTAGTGTGGGAAACAGCAATGAATTCTTTTAATAATGTATGGTCGGGATCCAAATTAAGCCAAACGAGGCAAACGTTGTATCTGAGAACAGTTTATGGGTAACAAAATGACAAAATAAAAAGAAGTTACCATACTTTAGAGGGCTAGAGAAGACCGAGCAAGAGGAAGAAAAATGGGAAAGGAACGGGGGGTGTAGAGAGAGACAAAGAGAGGAGCAGAGGGAAAGGAGGGCGTTACCGCCGGAGGTCGGGGGGTGCCGGCGATGTCCCCGATGAGGCGGGGCTGTGCACGCTGCCGGCCTGGGCACACGAGGGGACGGATCCCTGGCCGGGGCCCGGGGGCACGAGGGGGGGATCGGGCAGGAGCCCGGGCAGGGCGGCGGGACACGAGGGGAGGGGATCGGGCAGGAGCCCGGGCAGGGCGGCGGGACACGAGGGGAGGGGATCGGGCAGGAGCCCGGGCAGGGCGGCGGGACACGAGGGGACGGGATCGGGCAGGAGCCCGGGCAGGGCGGCGGGACACGAGGGGACGGGATCGGGCAGGAGGCCGGGCAGCAGGGTCGGGCCAGGAGGGGCCCCGGGGCGGCAGGCTCGGGCAGGGGCCCGGCAGGGCCGGGACACGAGGGACAGATCGCCAGGACCGGGCAGGAGGGGCCTGGTCAGGGCCTGGCCAGGGACTCACGGGGACAGGCAGGGACGAACAGACGCCTGGCCAGGGCGAGGCAGACAGACGCGAGGGCGAGCGAGGGCCAGAAGGAGAGCCAGAAGGCAGGACTCCAAAAGCAAGTTCGAAAAGCCCACCCAAAAGAGTCCAAAGGCAAGGGACGGAACAGCCCCCGGAGCTTGGGTGCAGTTACTTCTCATGCGCCCGGCTCCTCCCCAGCCCCGCCTGCGGACGGGAGAGCACGGCCCAGCCCGATGTGCCAGCGCAGCCCGTGGGCAGAGACCTCCTGCCGTCTGACGGGAGAGTGTCCTGCGGTACAGGGCCTTCGGGGTTCCCCTGCTGACTGCCTGTGAGACGTGAAATGGTGCCAGGCAAAGTCCCCCCAGAGACAAGGCTTTCCTCCTTCTCCCGGCTTGTCTCCTGGACATGGCACATGTGCAACCCCTCCCCCATATGCCTCTGACAACCATTGTTGAGGCATAACAAAACTCTTTGGCTTCTCACAACAAACCAACAAAACCCCCCAACATCCAAACCAAATAAAACAAAACAACAAAAACAAAACTAGGAAAACATGTATGAGTAATCTTTAATTTCTCCACGGAGTTGCAGTTGCATACCGCACAAGATAAAATGAGGTAATTATTAGGCCATTCAGAGCTGCACTGCATGACCATCCTGCAGAGAAAAGGAAACAGAGAACAGCCTCAGACAAACCACATGGGAAAGTTTAGGTAGACCTTGATACCCAAGCTACAGTTTGACTTTGACACTGACATTCACAAGCATCTCCATAGAAAGTACCAGAGTGTCTTCAGTGACCACAAACAGATACGTATTTTCTCTAAGCTAAAATGTAGTGCACCCACAGCTGTTAAGAAATTGAACAAAGGAATGGTTTACATGACCAGATGTAACATTTCGGTTTCTATTGAGAGCTCCTTAAGTTGTTCTGTTTAGCAAGATGAAAATTATTTACGTTATTTCACTATAAGGAAGTAAATTTCTGTATGTGAGCTCATATGAATGCAGAAGAAGTTATTCTCTCTTATACAGTTGTTACACACACTCTCATGTATGCTGTGGTGATACACAACACATCCAGTTTGGGCATAAAGATGAAGAAAGATTGTGTAATATTCACAGACAGCATGAAACTAAATGCTCATTTATAAATTGCTTAGGCATTTCCTTCATAGTCTCTTCCCCTGTTCCTTTTAGTTCATTAATATGATGAGGTCTCTGCCCGTTGTCTTTTCCCCTGTTTCGAATATGGAATATTTTCATATGTGCAGTACCAAAATTGCCTGGTTCTAATGCTCTAATGCAGGATTGCACTTTGCCTCCTGACTTGCCCACTTGTCCACTTTGAGCTAATGTTAGTAAACATCCCTTAGAAACAATCGCTTTTAATCTTGTCAGAGATGGCTGTGTTGTGAGGGTGAAAATTAGTTATTAGCTTAGCTTTTCATCCATGCATAATAGGATGTTAAAATCAGAGATGTTTGCTTGAGGCCATGAGAGGCATCCCACTTGGAGCTCACAAGTTCTGAATTTATAAAATGCAACATATTTAAAATAAACAAGCAAATGCCAGTTTAAAATTAGAAAAGTCTGTTTTGTGTATTTCTGTCTTTGTGCAAGTTTAAGGCATCTTTTTGATTGCAGCAAAAGAAGAAAGCTATGCTTTATATTTGCTGTTTTTTTATCTCTCTCCCAGCTTTGTTATAACAGATAATCTACAGAAAAACACTATGCTGTGTGCTTCTTCTAGTGAAGACTTTCCCCCTGAATGGGGTTCTCATCATCTTGGTTCTTCAGAATTAACCACCTCTGCCCTAGCCTTATCAAATTAAGCTCTAAAAAGTAAAAATATCAAGACAAAGTCAGGCTGAAGACCAAAAGAAAAAGGACACCCAAAACAAAATTATGACAAAATCTCTTTGCACATGTACTGCAAGGTAAAGCTGATGTAATTTAGAGATCTCCCCTTCATTCTGCACAGAGGCATCTGTGGCAGGATGGGAATCAAGGATCCATCTCTGCAAATATCCACAGAGAGTAACAACTTCCCAGTTTCTTTGTCTCTTACTCCACTTGAGCTAAATCAGCCAGAGCAAAGGATGTAGGGCAGGTGATAGTTCCCTTAGGACTATCTAAGTTAGAATCATGGTAATTGGCAATGAAAGCAATCAGTGAGTTCAGGTGCTTTCAGAAAGACCTTTAAATTTCTCAGTGCTCACCTTTTTCATCTGCAGCACCTGCACAGCAAAAATGGCTACCACAGAAACATAGGAAGGCACCGTGGTTCTGAATGCATATGTAATGTGAAATGCAGAGTTGTATACCAGTCTCCTAGATAACAGGCTTGAGTCTTTGGATTGCCTACCAAGTGTTGATGAAAAGCCACACAGATTCTTAATTCAGAAACTCCAATTTTCCCTCTCTTCCTGTGTTCATTTTCTTTATCAGCAGGGGATGACTTACACTTTCATAACTGATTAACATTTTAAAACTGTGGGAACACTTTTTTTGTGGCATTTCAAATTATTTAACTCTTTAAAGCTCCTCTTTGTTTGTGTGTTTGTTTGTTTGGGTTTTTTTTTTCTTTTTCTGCATTTTTTGTTTTGTTTTGTTTTAGGAATACAGATTATGCCAGCATGTCAGCACTTCCAGAAGGTGTTTTGCATTGTGCAGAAGACACTGGGAACATGAGTTACCTTAATTAAATTGGGCAGTACAGAAAAGTTGAGGTTTACAAGTTTTTACCTCATTGTCTAACCTACCCACATAGGTGAAGGAAACAGACTCACCATAAGGCTTTAAGAAACCCAACAGATTTCTTAATGCTTTCACTGTCTTGTTTGTCCTCAAAATAATGCCTTCAATTGGTTGTTTGAAATCAACAGGACCTATCTTTTTCCCCTTAATCTCTTTTTTCTTGTTTTGCCCTCTCTCACATGTTATGTATGGGCAAAGCACGGTCTCGCTGGTGCACAAAGAGCATCCTAAAGCATAGTTAACAAATTCTCTTCACTTAAAAATATATACAGTACTTTCCATATCCACAGACAAACATCTAGCTGCAATGTACAAGAGAATAATCTGCGGCTGAGGAAAATTATTAAGCAATGCCTACAGACTTGTCTTTAGCCCATTCATAATGGCTGCCACCTGTAAATTAAAAAGGCCAATATCTGTTGAAGTCCACTAATTGAATTGATAACATGGCCAAAGATACATCAAAAGGATTCAGTTCCAAGGTCATTTGAGTAAGGACAATCCCTACTGACCTTGATGGGACTTGCATTTGTGTCTCATGACTCCAAGCATGAACATGGACATTACTCCCCACCACTGTTCTGCAGTGTTCAACTGGACACTCAACGCTGTAAATATTAGTTTATTTTTCTTCTCACTATCTTTCAGCAAAGAGAAATTTAGTAACTAGAGAGAGAGTTTTCCTACTCCCCTATAGTTAAGAGTGCAGAAACAAGACTACATTTCTGGTCTTCTACAATATATTGCAATGAAAAGCTGGGCATAGGTATTCTGTTTTGTAGGTAGTCTGTTTTAGGAATTCAGAAAATATATGAATGGCCCAGTAGTGAAGGACAAGAAAGAAGAAAATACAAGAAAGACACATTTTATCTGCATTTGAAGATGAAGTATTCATTTCCAAATCCTACCTTTCTTCTAACTTCTACTTCTTTCCCTTTCTAATTCTGCTTTAGCTAAGATCCATTCCCCTGTTCCCAGATTTTCCCACAGGATTCCTTGGATTGGAGATTTCTGTTAGTCCTGTTGCTGCATTCAGTAGCAGAGGCATTGATTTAGAGTGTATTCCTGTAAGTGATTTGGTAATGACCTGCTACCACTCTTCAGCACAGGTTAACCAGCAGACATGGTAAAGAGAAATTCTTTACAGTCATGCCAATAGAACAAATTAAGATGGAAAATGCAAAACACTATGGAGAACCAATCAGGAATGTATTTAGTGTTCTCAAAGCTCACATATACTCAAAATGTAACTGTATTGCAATTAATATTAGAAAGAAATCTCCTTCCATTTTACTCTTTTCCCTGTAGGAAATAGATAGCACAGGATATTTCAATCAGTTATCTTTGTTACATTAAATAGCATCAAGCAAGAGGAAGAGGAAATAGAAAAAATGTGCTAGTAGTATTGGTAAAGCTAGTGCCTTAAAAAGTCTTGCAATATCTGAAAATCATTATTATTTCTGAAACAACTAGTTCATTATTCTATCTTATAATTAGTATTCTGAAATATTAGTTGCTTTGCAAAAATTAGCAGCGGTTTTTTTTGTACAATTGATTAACAGGTGCAAACAGCACTTTTTAAGATTTGGAGGCAGGTAATTTATAGCTTTTTGTATGGGAAATAGAACCAGAGGAAAGAAAAGTTGGAATGCTTCATCTACATTTCTTCACCCTTTCTTTGAAGTTTCCTGACAATATTCAGGAACAATTTCCCTTTTCTAATGTTCTTCCACTAGTTGTATTTTATTTAATTATCTTGGTGGCTCATTGTAAATAAAAAGTAAGAAACCTGCCAGTTTCCTTTGATCATGGTTCTGTTCTTTTCCCCAACAAAACTTACACACAGAGGGGTTTTGTTTTTTTCTTTCTGAGAGGTGAAAAGTATTCCTCATTAGGAAGAACAGATGCAACCTATCATAAAGGGTTGAGGGTTATATATTCTTTCAAGTAGTTTCCTTTCTCTCCAGGTACAAATTGTTTAATCCCCAAGATTTTGTCAGTGTTCCGGAGTGTTCACGTATTTAGAATATATTGTCACTGGAAGCTCCAGGCAAACCAGGTATAAAAATAGAAAAACATATTAAAGCATAAAACCTAATGAGGACACAGTGCAAATATTTCTCATAACCATCGCGCAGATTGCTTCCTCAGGGGAGTCAGACTACAGTAGTTACATCAGAAATACAGGCACACCTACAGGTGGGTTCCACCATTCTTCCTTCATCCCTGTATAGAACAGAAACACAAAACCCAACAAAAATTCTTCCTTTACTTTTTTGATAATTCTTATTTGTTTGAAAAAAGACATGAATCCATATTTCTTTTCATGCTGATTCATATTTTGAAAGTTTTTTCTAAATTCCTTTAACTTTTCAAATTAAACTTATTTCCTAGGGACATATATATCAATTATTTTAAAAGTTTACAAAAACCAACAGATGCAAATATTGCAGGCATTTAATAAACACAGGACTGAAACAACACACTGAAATTACTGAGATCTTGAAACAAGAGAAATGTTGTACTCAGAGAACATTTTCTTGAAGTTTGCATATATCCCCTTTCCTTTCCTTGTGTAGTTTTAAAGTTACACACACACTCACTTGCTTGAAGCCTTATGAAACTGAAATGTCAAGTGAGAGTTGCTTTATATCATGTTCTGTCAATCAAAGTAAGCGAGGCTTTATGCATCTGTTGCTAGTATATTGGCACTTTTTGAAGAGTGTTTCGGAGGGAGCGAGAATAAATAAAGATCCTTCAGACACTTTCTCATTTATGGATGAGGAATCAAAGCAGTCTGAAACTTCATTTTCAGCCTGATACCCTGAAGATTGTTGGCTGATAATTCTGGATGGAACAGCTTATCTGAGAGGATTAAGGAGAACATGGACTTCCTATTACTGCTGGCTTCAGCCTATTCAGCTGGGCAGACTCTGTCACACATTATCTGTGCCTTTACATATGTCACTAATCTTATCTATATCTTTTCAGCTCCTTCTGTTGGAGCTGTGGTTTCCTGTGCCTAAATCTCCCATTTCTTCATTACACTGGCTGTATAGGCATTAGCCTTCTCTAACAGCCTTTCTGCACCATGTCATTCAGTAATGGCTAGTAATGCAAAGGTATGAGAAGGTAATGGTTGTGCTTTATCTCTGATCTTACAGGCCTCACATCAATATATTAACTGCACACCTCCTTTCCCACCAGCATCCTCCATTTTCCCCCCAACATTTTTGACCACTTGATAAAATAAAATCACCCCAACAGCAGAGAATCTCTTCAGTCATTAAAAATAATGGAAGCAGGTAATTTGGGGACAGGTTTATACTGAAAGGATCAAAAGTAGTTCGTAACCAGATGAACCAAAACATCAGCACCAGAACTGATCTGAAGCTTCTGCCATTGCTAATTGGTGTTAAAAATTTAGTAGTGTTCATCACTAGGACAATATAGCACAAAAGAAAGAAGTCTTGGCCTCTTCTGAGAATCCCTGCCCTTTTTAAATTTCATAGGGAAGCCCCTTTCCCACAGCTGCTCTAAAATACTTACCTGGTTTCACCTGTCTCACTGCTTGCCAGCTAAGTTCCATCCTTTCTCTCCTTTTCCGCTTTTGACTTTCAGCCTTCCTGCCACACCTCCACTCTGGTGTACTCTTTCCTTTCTAATTACTTTTCTGCTGTTTCTTCATCTCCTTCAGCCATTTTAAACTTCCTCATTCCCTGTTACTGTAATAAAAATGACAATAAATGAATTGTTAAAAGTGAAGGAAATGAAACCGCTGAGATACTACTTTACCCTTGTATTATCCCACTAACTGTTTTTGACTGTAAGGTCTTTTGGGCAGGGACTGCTCTTATTGTATGTTTTCCTTGTCCCTAGTACAATACACATCAGAAAAAAAAAGAAAAATGATAACTCAGTCCTTATCTTGATGACTTTTTTGGGTACCATCAAAATGCAAACTAAAAAAACACATCACTGACCTCTGACTACTAACTCCTGCAATTGTACTGTCTGACACTTAATTTCTTATTAGTAACTCAGCCATTTAATTATATAATTAATTTTTATTAAATTTTAGCAAAACTTAAATTATTTTTAAGCAGTGAAACTTTCTTTTCTGTTTTTACTGCTCTCACATTTTGTTTTACATTAAATTGCCAAGTTATTAGGATCCATATCTTGTCTGTTCTCTTGAGGATAGAACAATAACCTTTATCTGAAACTGACAAATATAATTTCTCCTCTTCGTAAATAAATGCCTTGAATGTCATGGTTTCCCCACCCCTCTGCCACAAGTCCAGTCAAGGCCATGTCATTTAACACAGACACATTTTTTATTCAGTGACAAGCAGAAGCCAGAAGTGTAATGTCTATCCCAGAGCTATACAATTACTGCTGAATTATATAGATGAGACAGACACAGAGAGTTTTGTTAGCTTCAGCACTGATGGCAACTGTAGGAAATGATGTCTTGCAGCAATGGAAGACTTTCTTGACTATTTGCATTCTTTCCAAGATTTGGAGAATCTGCTCACTGTGAACCCTGGAAAAACTTCTGTTTTTCTGCCTACACAAGGCATTCATGGTCTCTTAAGGATGGAAGGAAGGATTTCACTTCAGATGCTCCCTGGAAATTGTTTTCACTCTTCTAATCTAGTTGACTTGTTTTTCCCTACACAGACTTTTTCACCAAGCACTAGAATCAACTGAGCATTTGGTATACAGTTCATTTTGCCTGTGCAAGTTATGCATTTCACCAGTTGGACAAGGCTATTTCTCAACTCAGAGAATCCAATGTTCCATCAAGTGCACCTGAGCCCCTTCATGATACATACAATATTAAGAGCTATATAAAGAATCTCTTAAATACTTAATTTATAGTCAGCCCTTGTCTGTATGTGTCATTTATGAAAGGATAACATGGGGCATGTGGACTTGTCATTAGCCCAAGGTAACACAGGTTGTGACTTCTAATTCTGTTCTCAGCCCTGCTACAGAGTTGCAACATGACCTTGCACAAATCACTTAACCTTTATATGACTAATTTTATCTATCTCTAAAATGGGGATAGTAAAATTTCTAGCTACACACAGCAGGATAATGAGAATTAATTAATGCTGTTGAAATCCCTCTTGAGAAAGAAGACTTTATATACAGGGCCTAATTCCACAACTATTCACTCTTTGACTCTCTGTCTTGAGCAGATACTTCTAGCTAAGCAAAATTAGTGTTAAAATGTACTATCTGGGTTTATTAGCATTGTTCATATTCATGTGCTTAGGTACGAAGCTCACCAAAAACATTCTAGAGAATCAATAAAAAAGAAAACTCAAGTGATTCATTACTAATATTAGTTGAATATCTACATACAAAGAGCATAACCAATCATGTTTGTGCATTTAAAATTTCATAGCAGGGGCTCCAAGTAGCATATGAAAAAATTGTGTTACTGCAGCTGCAAGCTACAGGCAGGTGAGCAAATGCCCATGTGCATGTGGGAAAGAGTGTGCACTGTTCATGTAGTTCTTCAGCTTCCTTTTTTCAAAATTTGACCCTAAAACTTCACTTATTCTGGATTGTGGACCAATTTTCCAAAAATGAAGCCAATAGGATTTTCATTAGAAAACTCAAGTTGGAAATGTGGTATCATGTTACCTACCAATGATTGGAACTGTTTGGGATTGAATATTATAAAACACACAGCAAAAAGGTGTTGCTAGTATCTATGTCTAGTAGTTGGGATGAGGGGGGAGCAGTGGAGCAAAGGTGACCAACCTCACTTCCCTCTGATCCTAGCATGCTGATTTATCATGGGCAGCCCAAATCAGTTCTAATCCAATTCCCACAAATTGAAACATAACAAAGTCCTTATATGACATAGAACAACCAGTCTTCAATATTCTGGTCTGTTGTTTTACTTAAGCATGCATGGATTTACTCAAAACAACCACTCCATTTCTTTCTACCTTTAAGGCAGAATTTTCAAGTTACTGTAGTTGTTGCAAACTTCATCTCATGAACAATATATTCATATTCAAACCTGAAGATCAATCCAAAGTTGCACAACTGTCAAGAAGGCAGAAAGAACCAATCTTGTCTGTAGGTATCAGTAATATAGTTGTCTTATCCTAGACTAGCAACAAACCAAGAGATTTAAGGCTCAAGATCATGTGTGGTGTGACCTGAAGTACTCCATGGCAGGCTCCAACTCAAGTTCCCTTTCAAATTAACCTCAGAAGATTCTTCATCATAAGGAAAAATGAATTCTTTATGCGATGGAAATGATTAACCTTGAACCTTCAAAATCAAGATGATCAGAAGGCACACGTGTGCATGGGAGAGATTCATAGTGTCCAAGGTGTTTGAAAACAGAGACATCATTGAGAAAATTAAAAAAATAAATACAACTCTCTCCTTAGTCTGCTGCAAAACATTCCAGTGTATTTTGCTGTAAAAACATTTTCTCTTTTAAATGATCAAAGCAGCATGTGATCCAATCAGTTAAACAACTGCAACAAGCCAGAACAACACAAATACACTTAAATGTCCTGTTTACTAGAGATGTTCATTGAAGATAATGATGCACAGGGCCCAAGAGATTTGGAGAAAAATAAGTAAATAGAAATTAAACCCAGCTTAATGATGCCTAGGATGAAGTGTGTAGGGTGGAGAAGGGTGGTGGTTTTTGAGGAAAACGTGCAGTGCAGGTAGATAGCTGTGGGTGCAGCTGCAGTAGAAGCAGCAGGTTGAGCTCTTGTAGGCGACAGTCCTGGGCAATAGGCTGGGAACTGCTGCCCCTTTCCATAACTCAGGGCTCAGGGACATGTGGCCTGGCCAAGTGGGGGGACACTGAGGCACAGCAAGAGCGGGTGAGTCTCAGGTTTTCCTTTCCTATCCTTAGACTGTGACGGTGTAAAAGCCCAGGGGATCCTTTGTTCAGGGTCTATTCAGAGGCACCCCTCTCAAGCTGTTATTTTTCTTATTTAGTTATTGCACCACGATTAGATTATTCTAAGGGTCAAGATGCCTGAGAGTGCTGTGGAAATGTGGGGTCATGCCAGTCAGGAAACCTGTTCTGGCTGTGTGAGCACGGGGTGCAGCTGCGAAGGGGCCTCAGTCCCAATTCAGGTGGCATGGGAGTGACTGCCAGAGTGGCTTCTGGATGGTTGGACAGGGAAGTTTCCACAGCAGTTGGTGACACTTTAGTCTTCTGTTTTTCATTAGAACTAAGAAAAACTTTACACTGCAAAAATAATTTTGCAGCTTACACATTTAAATTTATATAAAGACAGCAGAAGAATATGACAGAAAGGGCTAAACACTGCCAAAATACCTTACCTTTAAGCATACTTTTACTTTTCTGGAAAAATTAAATAATAATAAACTAAAAGTAACAATAGCGCAGCACTCTTTCTATAAGAAGCAAGTAAAACTAAGCCATACATAAATAAATGCAAGGTACTCTTGAGATGTTTTGGCTTTGAATGTTTGGTGGGTTGGCTTTTTGATAAAATAACCAAAGCATGTAATTGCATTGACTAATTTCTTCTCTACCTTCTTTATTTATTCTCTTGCCCCTTTCCATAACTCAGGGCTCAGGGACATGTGGCCTGGCCAAGTGGGGGGACACTGAGGCACAGCAAGAGCGGGTGAGTCTCAGGTTTTCCTTTCCTATCCTTAGACTGTGACGGTGTAAAAGCCCAGGGGATCCTTTGTTCAGGGTCTATTCAGAGGCACCCCTCTCAAGCTGTTATTTTTCTTATTTAGTTATTGCACCACGATTAGATTATTCTAAGGGTCAAGATGCCTGAGAGTGCTGTGGAAATGTGGGGTCATGCCAGTCAGGAAACCTGTTCTGGCTGTGTGAGCACCGGGGTGCAGCTGCGAAGGGGCCTCAGTCCCAATTCAGGTGGCATGGGAGTGACTGCCAGAGTGGCTTCTGGATGGTTGGACAGGGAAGTTTCCACAGCAGTTGGTGACACTTTAGTCTTCTGTCTTTCATTAGAACTAAGAAAAACTTTGCACTACAAAAATAATTTTGCAGCTTACACATTTAAATTTATATAAGGACAGCAGAAGAATATGACAGAAAGGGCTAAACACTGCCAAAATACCTTACCTTTAAGCATACTTTTACTTTTCTGGAAAAATTAAATGATAATAAACTAAAAGTAACAATAGTGCAACACTATTTCTATAAGAAGCAAGTAAAACTAAGCCATACATAAATAAATGCAAGGTACTCTTGAGATGTTTTGGCTTTGAATGTTTGGTGGGTTGGCTTTTTGATAAAATAACCAAAGCATGTAATTGCATTGACTAATTTCTTCTCTACCTTCTTTATTTATTCTCTGTCTGGCATCCTTTATTTCCTGTATCCCTTGACCCATTTCAAGAAAGGACTTAAGGAGGTGCTGATTATTAAGTCAATGAATTTTTCAATTGACTCACATAAAACATACACAGAAGGTTTTCAGATGTGGGGTCATCTGTGCAAACCTCCCAAGGAGGCACTCACCTGCTGGCCTTGCATTAAATTCTGCTGCTCCCACTTCATCATGCTGTAGTCTGGGCTAGTCTTCACAGCCATTCACACTGAGTCACTCAACCTCAAACTGGCCTTTTTCTGGTAGTATGCAGGAACAGTACTGCCTCCAAATAAAACACTGAAGGTCTAGAAATTCCTCTTTCTCCTAAAGACAGTGTTTAGAAGAGCTGTTCATCTCTTCTTATCCTTCAGTTGCTCTGGTTTGTTTTCAGTCCTACCTCCTATCTAAACCTGCTTTTAAAATGTAACCTTTAAAATGGCAGGAAACTCAACAATTTTGTGCATGCAAGTAGTGCTCAGGAGACTTTTCACATCATAAAGTTTATAATATGGGCATGGATTGTCTCTCCTTAGGTTGGCTTCATTTTTAAAACTTTATTTTTAAAACCTGTAGTTATTTAAAAGGGATTTTCCTGTTCATTTCAGTTCTGAGGTAGTCTTAGCAGCAAGCCTTTTGTAGTATGGTGACATGCAGTTGGTAGGAGGATATGTTGCTTTTAATACCTTGAGGTGTATTCCGATGTGCTTCCCATTTCACATAGTGAACCAGACAATACAGGTGGTGCTTAGCCTATTTTTATCTTAAAATAATGTACTCTTAAGTTACAGTCAATCTTAGTGAAAATTAGTTTATCTTAAATGATCATTCATATGTGTACATGTGCCTTGGATCCAGAATTAGTAAGACACATTTCTGCACCATTAGATATCTATTTTCAAATGCCTGATTTTGATAAGTGGAGTTTTTTTCTCTTATCATGAGTCAAATAGCAGGACTAGTGAGGGTGGAAAAAGATAAAGGTGATTCATCCCACCTGAGGTCTCCTTATGCACTTTGTAAGCATTTGAATTTTATAAAGGATATTAATTAAATAAATAAATCTGAATGAATAAGAGACCAATGCACTCTGTGCTCAAAGGCCTGGATATACTATACTGGGAACTAGCACTTAACTATGTTGGCTGGGAAGGATGCCTTTTCCCTCTTAGTGCTTCTGGATGTAGAAATGTTGCCTGCATCTATCCTAGTAAATGCTAAAAATGCTAGAGTGATCCCAACTCCAGGATCCTGTTGCCATTGACAGTAAATTGTTAGAACATCTTCAACAGGCACAAATGACCAATAACAAAGCCCTCAACAGATCAATACTTATAAGCTGCCTTCTAGTATCTCCATCTAGTGACTTACTAACTTTGCTTTAGGGTTTGTGTACAGCATCTTCCCAAATGTTCGGATTGACATTTTCTTCCACACTATCTATATACATTTAAAAAAAAGTAGAGGATTTTTTCCTGCCTCTTCCTAATTTGTAGATTTCGGAAGTCACATTTCTGAAGAACTGGGGCAAGGGGGTATTTGCCTGAAAAATTCTATGTATTCACAATTCAACACTCTAAAAATACATATTTTTATATTCAGTATAACATTTTATTTCCTACTCACTAATTGGAGTAAAATAGTATAATTTTTTGTGTGTTTTGCAAAAAAGGGTGGCGCTATTCTGTTAACTATTTGCTGTATTTCCTATCAGAGTTTAACTGTGTAGGATTTCTTTTAAAGAAGCAATCTTTAAAGTGTTCTGCTAGGCTTCTTCTCTCAAGAATCCCATCTAAGAAGGCACTTTATCCCCCAATAAGCCCTTTTCTAGCCTATCAATCATAAAAGGCAATCACTTCCTAAATGTGATGTAGTCAGACTTTTTGTGGCGAAAGTTCTATTGTGGAAAACAATCTAATTGAATCATGGTTTAAGTCTGAAAAGTCAACAATTGTACATTCCACTGTTTGAATATTTTAAAAAATTGCCAAAAATTTGTATTCTGCTCATCACAGTGCAGTCAAGGTGCTTGCAATAGGGATTATCTATGCAGGTGTATCTTTACAGTATTAGGATCCATAGGAAAGTTCCCAGCTATCTTTACATTCCCTAGTACATTGGGAAAAGTTTCACCAGAAGTAAATAGCCCAACATCCTGTATGAGGACAATGCATGCCTTCAAATCACGGCTCAGTAGAGATAACAAAACTTCTACATGTGAGTAAATTAGTCATACAAAATTACAAAGATGATTAAGATAAATTAATATTTATATACTATTTCCTCCTACTTGCATTCTTTTTATTTAATATCAGGAAGGCTGAATAGTCTTCCCCTGTTGTTGGAGAGTTGGAGTTGTTGAAATCATATGCACTGGGAAGAAATTAAGCTATGTGTTCTAAGCAGCATTAATCTATGTGAAATACTAATATGTCTTTGAAGTAAAGCAATAAAACAGAACACCACAGATCTATTGGAAATATAGATTTGCTTTAACTGCTGAATAATTGTTAGTTCAGGAAATAAACATAAAATATGTAGAATCTTGCAAATTCATGAGTATATTTTCATAGGCAGAAATGCCGTGACCAAAAAAAAAAAAAAAAAAAAAAAAAAAGATGCAGCAGCCTTGGTGAATTTTGTTGAATGTTTGATGAGTTTACAGATCTTTTATCTTAACACTTTCTACAGTTTGAGACGGGTGAATAATTCACAATGAATATTTCATCAGACACATGTTGCCTTTTTTTTTGCAAATAGCTCATCATTTTCCAGATTCATTTGTTATTTGAAATATTTTTTTTTTAAGTAACCATTAACCATGTAGATTAATCCAAAACCAATATACAAGTATTTGACAACTTGGTTGGACTGTTTAGTTGTGACAAGCCAGATGAGTCACAAGGTTTTCTTTCTATATTCATGCAATAGAAAAACTAGCATATACTTCTGAAAGAAATACTTACACATGCGACTATGACATTTAGTTTTTAGTGAATACCCCTGCATGTGACAGGGGAGCATGTGTTCTATGACCATTTGTGCCAGTAAAAGGCAATCATTCAAATGTGTGTAGAAAGCAAGCACAAAAGGGGATTGTCATTATCACATAGCCAACACAATATACAATCTCATTTTTAGACAGGCAAATGAATTAACAATATGCTGTTGGTAGGGCAGATAAGTGACACTGAGGACACAAAGACAATCCCAGGGGCAGATATTTGCATTCTATTTGTCTATGTCCCCTTTTTGTAATTGTTTGATGCTGTTGGGTACCTTTTGTTAGGTCGAAAAATAGTTCCTAGGCAGTAGCAAACTAGGCTGATGACAGTAGCAACAGCCATCCAATAGTCGTCCTCAAAATTGATTTTGTTCCATGCTGTGCTATCTAACCATTGTCCTCAGGGTTGCTTGAGGAGGTGAAAATCACTTCTCACTTTTGTAATATACTTCTTCTATGACAATGGCTAAAAGGAGCTGTGTCAGAGGAGCTGTTGGCAGGGGCTTTAAATAAGTGGAGGATCCTTCTAACCAAGGAAATCTTACATATCAGTATCCAATTAATTTATATCCATTTAACATGCTGGATGCAAACTTACAGTAATTGAGCTTAGAAGCTGGCACCAGTTTTCTTAGAACAGTAACATACTGGGTATCTACAAGATTAATAATCTTTCCCTTCCTGCCACATTTACTTTTACTAAGCAACTGATGCAAAGAGAACAATCATCATTGTTCTCTTTACACGGATTGGCTTCTCATTCAGTCACACCTTACACCTAACAGCCAGTGTGTTTTTCCTGTATTGGAAATGGTGAACACCACAGATGCTGTAATGAGCCAGCTGTGCATAAACAGAGTTTAGGAATACAGAGATACCCAGTCAGCTGTGCCTGAATTTTATCTAGACACTTGTCAAAACTGGTTTTGCTAGTACTACTTTCCTCCACATAGTACTGCTTCCTTCCACATTATACAAAAAGCATGTGACTGTTACAAGTGTGTTCAGTCCAGACAGAGAATAAAAGTATGACAATAGCAGGTGCTAGTATTAACACATTTCAAAAATCCATTGTTGGCAGAAGTACAAGCATCTTGATTTACAGAGGTATTTGAAGTACTGTCATTCGATTTCAGTGGGAATTAAGTACCTGACCTGTTTAGGCATTTAGATAAATCTTACTAAACACCCATCTTCACCTCTGGGCAGCTAAATACCTCTGTGTGTTTGATTTATAGCATTTAAAAGAGGTTGCTGAGGCTTTAGCTCAACTCCACCAGCACATTAAATACAGATGCTAGGCAGCATAAAACTCTGCAAAATAGTTAGAAAGTATTAGTTAACATAGGCTACTACCTTAAATCTTTACCTCCAGGGTTCTTGGAGGGTAAAAGAATTTTACCTCTCAACAGAAGTGGCAAAACCAAGATTAGATTGTCCAAGAGAAGGAAACAGAAACCGTGGTTCTCTTGCCTGTAACTGAACCACACTATTAAGCATGTGGTTGAATAAACATCAGCCAAACTTGAGTATGTTACAATTGTTTGGGGATTTCTCCTTAATGACTATTGTGCAGACCACCCAGCTGCATGTGTAGTAGATCTGTAAATATCCCTGTAGTGTGTAGATCTGAAAATATCCGTGTGTATAGTGAAATTGCAGTCATTAGGACCACAACAGAATACCATTTCCCTAGCACTGGCTACACACCCAGTGAGTCTCATTCCCTTGGTAAGGAGAATGGCTTTCAATTAGTTCCTCAAAAAGGGAAAAAAATAAGAAAACAGAAAAGCAGCTGCAGTGTGCACATGGCATAAGCAGTTTACTAAGGCACTACAGTGCAGTGTTGTGCAGGCTGTTAAAGGAAATCTGGTACTCTGGTGATAATGTGTATATTCATTCAGTATAAATGACTAAATTCAAAAAAATGTACAATGAATCATGGTTGCAAGGCTGGACCTGCTTTGATTAACTACACTAGTATAATGAAATCCAACAGAGCAATCACTGAAACATTTAGCTCCAAATGTAAATCTTCTCGAACTCTGAAAAAAACATGTTAGGCAATGAGAGGGCGTATATAATACAGCTATATTTCATATAATGAAAGTGGAAGCAGTTGGAAAGAAAAGGGAATGTTAAAAAGTTGTTATGCTGTGTTTGGTAAGAATGAGTAATTCTGAATATGTCAGTCATGATAATCCAACAAATTTGTATTCTGAAGGTCAATAGAAGCAATTTCTATAGCAGTACACTAGTTATGCCAAATACAAAATAAACATTTATAAGACATTTTCCAGTATTAATACAGTACCATAGAGTGTCTTGGGGAATTAATCTCAGCTTTACATTAAGGGCATAGATTGATCAATGTAACAGAATTTTATTAAAAATGTACTGATATAACCCATGGCACTTTCGTTTCAGCAATACTATAATGTTAAATTCCCATATCTCAAGCTTGTAGAGATGAAAGGTATCTTTTCTATCAAGAGGTGGAATGTGCTCTGTTTTCAGAAAACCTACTGTTCCACTACCAGCATGATGATTTCCTCATGTGGTTACTGGTCAGGCATCTGGACAGTAAGGAAGCTGATCTGCCAAGTGCCATTAATGCCAATAAAAGATAACCTACACCAGTGGGAAACCTAGACCTGTGGAATTTTTCTCAATAGACAACTCAAAATGTCACATATTTTCCATATGTCATCATTTACTTGCTATCCCTTTTGCTGCGCAGTTGATTGCAGTCCAAGACAACAGTTTTTTCAGTGGTCACTAGAATTTCTGTGAGCATAAAATGGCAGAACATGGGCAAATGCACCAACACAACCAGCAGGAAAATCTTTTCTTTCTACTGTTTGACTAGAGAATTTAATGGGGCGAGGCCAGAGAGCAAAAAATTTTGTTGAAGACCTATGTTGTCATTGTGGGAGAGACTCAGGTTGAAGGCCACAGTGCAGTGCTGGTTGTTGGAATACTATTCTCCAGGCTGCATGTGGCCAGCGGTAGGGAGTTCCTGGAGGACATATCACAGAGACACAGCACTGGGGAAGCATCTTAGTAATTTTCTGGTACTTCTTCCTCTGTAAGGGAGGGAGAGAGTTCCTCTACCCCTCTCTTCCAGCCTTTCCACCACCAAGGTAAAATACTGGGCTTGCCATGAAATAAATGTGTTCTATTGCATACATGTTGCATATAGACTACAGATCATCTCATTTAAAGAAACTTGATGTTACTGCTATGAGCATGGTCAGATTTGGCAAGAGTGGATTCAACTTCCTCCAAGTCACGGAAGCTCTGCCCACATACTCTGGATCAAAATAGGATCAACAGCATTCAGCACTCAAGTATTTAAACTAATGTTGAGCTTGGTAGACTGAAAGTCCTTACATGAAGCAGTCACACAGAACATTACAATAGTCACTGTAAAATCCATATGGTAAAATTTGATGGTTTTCCGATCACCAACAGAACACATAACATACAGATTTTTTCAAAATTATTCTGTTCAAAGAAGTTAAAGACTGAACAAAAATATCCTTTCACTTAGAGAATACTGCATTTCATGCAACAAGCCAGAGCTCTCACAGCTGTTGCAAAGACTACATTGTTAATTTGAAGGTGTCTATGCATATTAACTTGTAAGATTTAATAGCCTTTTTCATGGCCCAAAGGCCTTAATATAATATCAACAGGAGGCCTCACACAGTGAGTAGAATGAGAGTTGGGACAGAGTGAAAATTTCCTAATCACCTTTCAGGGATTAAGAGGTGATGAGACTCTACTGGAAAGGAAGGATGATTTTTTTAGCATTATTGTTTTCCTAACACTAAATAATCTTTTTACAATGAAATATCATAATGGACTCAAGGGACAAAAAAAATGTTTTAACTTGTTTGGAAATCACAGTCAACCTCCAAGGCCCAGTGTCCATAGACAGACCCTGAAATCCATGTTCCAACACCAACATAAGAATCCTGATCAAAGTTACTAATTCACTGTTGCCATAAATTTCTTTCAAAGTACTGAACTAGTAAATGGAAAACAAATGTTTTCTACTATGACTGTAAATTTCTCATTTGGTTTTTCTTCTTTCCAATTATCCTAGTTGATAGGGAGCTTGAGACTGAAAAGAACTAAACAATTCTTCTCCCAAACCTCTGCAGACAGAGTTGTACAACTTCACAACAGAGGCAGAAAAATGAACTTAGTTTGAAACTATCTTTTCCTTGGAAAATTTTGTAAAATGGCACTGGCTACAGAATTATTTGTATCTATGTGCTAAGTTCAGTACCATCATTGATTGCAAAGTACTAGAAAACTTAAACACAGTTTTGTCTATTGCTCACTTTGAAGGACAGATATTCTATATCACATGGAATTTTAATCAGGTTATGCAAAGTTTCCTTGACCACCAAATGTCCTCTGACTTTTGGGAGTGCTGTGTGCATGTGTTGACTTCCCATAAGCAGGAAAACAGTGGGAGCAGATTCCCCAGGATTGGGAAAATAAGACAATCAAGGAATTCTTATACAGACTGAATGATATTCAGCTCTGCTCGATGAAATGTTTAAGCATATGTATAAGAAAAAGACTAAAACTTGGACATAAGTGCTCTGCATGATTTGTAAATGTCACAAGGAAGGTAAAAAGATGGTTCTTTTTGTTTCATTCAAATGTTTCTTGGGGTATGTGAATGTTTTTTGTTAGAAATGAAGCAAACCAGCTCGGCCAGGCTGTTTTAACAACTTGATTAGTCTGCTTCTAAACTCTAAAGGATTTCCAAACCTGCCTCTAATTTTTATAAATGGGAGCATGTGATGAAACAGAGCGGCCTAGATCCTAACCATAGAGCTGAGTCGGCGCATACATCACGCGTTGTTTGCCAGAGGGGAAGGCTGGGACCGCACTCAGGCTGCCCGGCCCTCCCTGCAGTAGTGCGTCCTGCAGAGACCTCTCCTGGCAGAGCTCAGGACGTCACGCTGGGCTGCTCTCCTTGGCCCCGGCGAGGCTCTACTCAATCTTCTGATTGCTGAAAGACAAGCCTTGAAAATATTTCCTTTTTTTTTTCTTTCTTTATTTTTTTTTTTAATTTTTAATTTTTAAAAAAAAATTTTTTAAGATTTTTGGTGACCCGTTTTTCCCAGCTGTCTTATGGAGCAATTTCTACAAAATCACAATGGTTGTTTTATTTCTAATGGTAGTTCATGATAATGGACAGCTCTAGATGGCAAGTTTCCATTAATCAATCATATGCTACCGTGTCAGGTAAGTCATACATTCTTTGGCATTTACCCCAACCATTCAAGACTGAAAATGTATTAATATTTGAAAATTTAAAAAATACATGAGGAAGTTCAGCCCAGAGGATCGCAGCATTATTGAGGTAGAGCACAGTTGAGTTAGTGCTTTCCAATTGTGTACTGACAGCAGATTAAAGCAGTGGGAAAAAATGTCCTAGCAGAATAAAATATCTGATAAAACTTCAAGAGCCCCAGTGATGGAATAAGTTTCATCAGGCACCAACTTATGGGGTAAATTTTAGAATATCAGTTAGGGGGAAAAAATCAGAATGAGAGATTTAAGAAAGTAACACTGTCTTCTTCCAGTGATACTGCTGTATATCCCACAGTTCCCTTGAGTGATTATGCCAATATCTGCAGCATTGGGATTGGTCACCTATTAATCAGGTGGAGAAAACTTTTACATCTCTTCTGTGAAGAATTAAGAACTGGGGAACTAACTGCAGGCAAAGAGATCCAATAACTTTATTCTTACAGCAGAATGACATAAGCAAATATAAATCCCAATAGTCTTATTATAATGCCTGCTAAGCTAATTGAGAACATATTCATTTGCTTAGACTAAATAAATTACTGTTACAATTATATGACCCCAAGGTCATCTCCTTTAGGAGATGTCTAGCACTTGAATTAACTATTCAACTCTTCACAGTAAGTGGCCTCAGCCAATCAATGCCAAATAAATACTGCTGAAATATGCATTTAATTATCCTAACACTTTAGCTTCTAAACCCTTTTCTGTGCCAGCGGTATTTTTGTTTGCTAATTTATTCTGGAAGGGTGAGAGTTTTCTGAATCTAGTCCGAGCATCATCTTGTAAACTGATCCCAAAAGAGATCACAGCAAACCATCACAGATAGAACTGGCTACAAAGAGATATTCCTTTGATATGGTGGAACAAAATTTTTTTATTCCAAATTCTTTATATTGTTGGTTTCAAGAAGAAAACACAGGTAATTTTTATGAAGTTTCAAAATCATGAGCCTCCAATGTGCTTTGCCAGCTTAGCTAAGAACAAAATGCCTTTTCTAAATAAAGAATCCATGTTTTGCCAAACTCAGAGTAACTACAGATGAATTAAAATCAAAATTAAAGATGTCAGTGAACTTGCTACAAACTTTGTTTTCGAAATTGTGTTGTACAATTTACACATCAACTAAAGCATGCTACAAAAAACATTAAAATATAAGTTCTTCTGAAACCTAAAAGCTGCTTTCCATCCCTCTGACTTGTTAAAACTAATCCTAATGAATCTTGGGTTTGTAAAGCCTAGGCCCATGCCTATAAACCCAGTCTAAGCCCCTTACATAAGTACTGTGTTGGACTCCTGTACTGGAGCACATCATTCCTTGAGAAACACACAGTTGTTATTTGTGCTTCTCACATTATGTATTAGTCTCTAGAAATAAGGAGGCTCCTGACCATTATTCTGTAAATTGGAGTAGAACTAAATTTGCCATTTATTTGCACTACTGTAAATAAGAAGTCAGCTTGGTCCTGCATATAGAATAATCCCTGCATAACTAAAAATGACTTGTCTTTTATTCTTGTACCCTTTTCTGGATTTTGCATGGTTTATCATGTAAATAAACAAACATATCCAATTGCAGTATTAAAAATATCATAATTTCACAATTACTTGTAATATACTTTTCATTATAATTAATTATTTTAAAGAGAAGAATAAAAGTTATGACATCCTGCAGACTAGTGGATTTCATACCTTCAGAAAAACATGTTTAGTTAATTTTTAAACAAGAGGCATTCATTATTGTGGTTTCTGTGGCAAGACTGACTTTTTTTATAAATTATGACCATAATTAGGCCTCTCATTATGAACACTGCTATTACTAAACAGTACAATTTAGATAATGTCTCCACTCTAGGAGACTTTGCTTTTTTATTGAGGAGAAAAGGCAGATAATGACTAAGATTATAGTTTAATACAATTATTTTTAAGGATGTTACAAAAAACATATATAGACTATATTAATCTTTAACAAAAATTTAATCAGACTGTGACTGTTTAGCCAGAAAAAAATTGGAATTATTTGTCCTGACTCCAATGCAGTGTTGATGTTTCTCCTGGTTCTAGAGAAATGTACAAATTAAGTTATATCCAAGTGATATTTTTACACAATATAAAACATTTCTATGTCATTCATGTACTTAATTTAAGTCTGGCAGAGCTATGTATAGACAAGAATTACTTGAAACTGCTACTAGCCAAATAAGGAATGCATTCACAATTACTCCTAGATCAGGCAAGCCTTTTATTCAACTGCAAATACAAACTATTTGCAGCTTTGTGTGTGGACATCTTTGGAGATGGTCTGGTCTTGAGGTCAACACAAAATTGTTATCAAAGAAAAGGATTTTATCTACATTTGTTCTTGTTTTTCCAAGCAGAGGAAAATACTAACATGACATAGGTGACCACTTCCAGAACTAGCATTCTAAACATCAACACCTGAGACTTTGTGCAAACAGGTACCTAGAGAAAACTTATGATTTGCTTATAGTATTTTCTGGATATTTCAGCTGAGTTCAGAAGCGCTTCATGAAACAAAAAGGGCAAATTTTGCTGAGTTTAAATACTGTTCAGCTAATGGCAGCTCCTAGGAAAATGCTGATTTAGCCACAGTTCACATGTGGCACATCCTCTTGCTGTTTCCCTGATTAAATATGTGACTGCATATTCCTATTTGTGTTGTAAGATGGTTTGCAAAATTACACAAATTTAGTTCAGGTTTTTCCTAATGCCTAAACGACTTTGGAACAAAAGTGTTTCTCCTATTGCAAGTAATCCATCCTTCTAAGTTATCTTAAGGGTAATGATTTATGAAATCCTACTGAAAACATTTGTACTGCAGCTCTATGATTTTTTAGCACAATTTTAGTGAAAAGCAACATTATTAGAAGAACAAAGCAGTGTGATTTGGAGAGAACCTTCTAGTATATGGATTTGATTCAAAGTGGCATTTTAAAGTTATACCCCAGGCTTGTTGAGCTTTTGGTCAAGCTGTGCAGGTCAGATTATGTTTGGTAGCATCAGGAAGCCAGAAAGGGCAAAGGAGGGAGCTTTCCATCATCTCAGGAGGGCTTTCCATCATTTGCAGTCTAAACATCTGCCTTATGATAACATTAGACACAGATTGCAATCCTTAAAAAACTGGAGGTGGCTGGATATTTTCTGTCTAACTGGACCTTTGCAGATATTTGTAAAGAGGCTCAATAAATATCTGTAAGGAAAAAAAAAAAACAAAACAAAACCCAGAAATTGCCATGGAAGGAAAAGACATTTTTTGGTTTTGAATGAGAAAAATTAAACCATGTTTTGTTTTAGCCCAGCTCAGCCCAAATCAAAAAGTCATTTTCTGACAAACTGAAAAGAAGCTTTTCATTTCACATCAGTTCAACATCAACCAATGTCTGTCTGAAGTGCTGTTACGTGCCATGAGATTTGTAGTTCTTTGTGCTGAGGACCTGAAAGCATGTTTCAGTTGTCAAATCCAAGTACATGTCCTCAACCTGACCTAATAAACCTTGTGTGTACGTCATCCACCTCCCACTTTTTTCCCTTCTTTGCTGTGCTTTTCCCAGGAAAGAAATTGAACTTGCAAAGAGAAAACCATGACACGCGAGCATCACTCCTCTTGTCTTGCCTGCTGTGGGTACAGGACTGCAGACTTTTCCATGGAGATAATAGGCTCTTTGGACAGAGCCATAACCTTGCCAGATGAACCCTGCTTTACTTTGCTCTCTCTCCATTAAAGAAAAATATCTCTCTGGGGAACAGGTTTACTTTCAACATACCAGAATATAGCATATTTTCTATAAAGGATTGCATTCTGATGTTCATTATTTAACATGTAAATAACTTCCAAGAAGTTTGTCAGACTGTTGTGGGACAGGAGGTAAATGAGCTGTGTAATGAAGGAAGAAGAGGCTTCCCCATTTCCTGATCTAAGTGATGTGTTTTGCATGTTAACTGGTGAATTCATAATACATCTTAGCTATAACTAAAACATTTTTGAAGCCAAATTCCTAATTTAAAAGGGTTGTTTCCTAAAACTAAAGAACAGCTACTGCTACAAGATATTTGGATGTGTGAACAAAAATCTTAAAGACTAAGTCTAAAAAGAGATGAACTAACATTCTTGGCCACAATTTTTTTGCATTACCTGTGGTTTCTATAAAAATGCACAGACAGCTAGAATGGAAGATTCTTCTTGAAAAAGACTTTCTCTACTATTTTTACCTTTTGTACAACAAGCACAGTTTTACAGTGAGTCAAAGGAGACTACAGATCTGGCACTGTTACCCTAGTTATGGAGCATGCACAACAACTTGAAAGAAAATTAACATGCAGCCTTATAGTCCCAAATTGCTTGTGGCTGCATTTTTGTGCATGTTTCCTGATCAATCTTGATTCAACTCAACATGTCTTGCTTGTCTCTTGCAAGCACTTTTGACAAAATAAATTAAACATCTTTTCATATCACCTAGGTACATCCAAAATATATTCTGTGCATTATAAGATTGTGAGAGTGCATTACAGTATTTTAGGTAAAAAAAAAAGCTCAACAGACATTATATATCATACTGTAAACTGACTGCTTCTTACCAATGAAATATGGGCACACTTTGCAGTAGCTGTCCTTTACTAGGATTTAAAACTAGGCAGAGTTACAGCCCAGACAGGCTGTATGATTTCCTTCCAGATAGGAAGCAAACCTGTGCCACAACAGGGTAGAGCCCTTGCTGAGGGTGCTAGTGTTCATGCAGGCAGGTTAGCTGTAAGTATGTGTCAAAAACACAGCAGATGCAGGCAGAAAAGCTTTGTCTTGGTGCTGTGTGTCTTTGAGTCAAGTCATATATCCATGTGCCGAAGCATGGTTTTCACAGGAAAGTAGTATACATTAAAGAGTCCTCTTACTCCTCTGTCAACTAGGAAGCAGTGAGTGAAAAAGAGCACCCCTGGAATTAGCTTTTATCAGGGGATGGGTCTGGAGACAGACAGAGGGTCCCTACATCATCAGGTGTAGCTGGGCCAAGGCTGCATGAGAGATGTGCTTAGTGCCTAGTGCTTACTCCAAACTGGGGACAAACAGTAAAACATAGAGCGATTCCTATTTGCACTGCCTCTTTTCAGGACTGATGGCAAAGCCATGGTTTTCCCCTTTGGGCTCTGCAGCACTATGAATGCTGCTTCTGCATATTCATTCCACCAAAGAACCTGAAGGTGGTTCACTTGGAAAAGCAGAGGGCATAAAAGAAATATTGAGTTGCTGTAATCAGGCAAAAAAATAAACCTTTGGCAATGTTTTTTGTGATGGGAGGATGGGAGCCTTTGTAATTTGCATAACATGGTGTTCCGGAGGTCATTCAGATGAGAAAAAAATTAAAAATTCATCTCCATTGATTAAAAGCTAAAGAAAAAGCTTGGACAGATATGGGAACAGCAAAAGAATACAATCCTTGTATTCAACCAGAAGTTCTCAGTAACCTTTCTTACATTGCTGAGAAAGATTGTCACATTAGCACAGCTCAAGTGAACCAGTTTGAATAATTTTTTTTTCACCATGAGGGTGGTAAGAAACTGGAGTGGCTTGTCCAGAGAAGCTGTGGACTCCATACCCCAGGAATTGTTCCAGGCCAAGCTGGATGGTGCTCTGAGCAACCTGGTGTAGTGGAAGATGTCCACTAGGGTGGAAGGAGGGTTGAAAATAGAAAATCTTCATGGTCCCTTCCAACCCAAAGCATTCTGTGATTCAATGATTCTGAAAATCAGGCTCTTACAGACAAGCAATCTCAAGAACAATGTTAAAGACCACACTTGTTCATGCCTTGTAAACCAAAACACATATGCTTGCAGCACTCTTTCTTTGTATGTGGAGTAAGACTTCTAGTGTCAAACACCTTTTGCTGTATTTTTTCTGGTGAGATTGCAACCATTTACTCTACAGCATTAGCTCTGGGGAAGGGTAGCTGTTTCTGAAATTGTAGTATTTGGGGGAATACAGAAGATGTTTCCTTGGTCATGGCTTAACAATTGTTGTTTACTTGCATGGTAAACCAAGGCAACTGAGGGAAAACCAGTAACACAAGTATCAGCCACTGATGTTCTACTATCCTGGTATGAGCACATTGTACTAACCCAAAATACCTGGCTCAACCCATTCCAACCAATTCCAACAAACATTTGAAGATCAATATAGAAATATCACAGAATTATGTTCTACATACAGAATACAAAGATAAATGAAAACATCCCAAAATGAATGAAAACACTGGTGGCCAACAGACTGAAAATACTGTTTGTTATAGCATATGATCTGGCTTGAATGACATTATTTTGGAAAGACTTCACAGGCTCAGTTGTATTTTACAGCTGAAAATATTGACATTGTTGTGACAGCCCATGCTGAACAGAACAACAAATTGGTATTAAAAAGCAGAGAGCTCTAGGAGAGAATGCCAAATTTAATGTTCAAACTACTTTTGTATGGAGGAAATACAACATCCTAGCTTCATACAAATTGATAAGCGAGGCTTTGCTTTGTAGTACTAATGGTGAGGATGAAAACTCAATTCCAAACTGTGCAAGGTTCTGTAAAAAGACTCCCTTGAAATAGCTCCAAGCAATTAATTCCAGGCTTAGAGCATACTGATAAAAGCTTACTGTCCTCCTTACCTCCTATTCTTTCTAATTGTTACCCTTAAATCCTTTCACTAAACTTTGTTTGAGGGCACCAACTCAGCTTCAAACATTATGAAGCACTTCATGATTAAAACAGCTTTTCATAGGAAGAATGTCCAATACACACAAGAAGGTTTATCAAAAAGTGCAGTGGTTTCAGATATACTTTCCATCAAAGTGTTGCTCAGGTTTGATATGGAATTTCTGATAAAAAACAGAGAGCAAGTCGTGAATTAATAAACATCTCCCAGGTCAAACAAAAAACCAGTTTGGAGCTACACCAAGAGTTAGCCTGAGACTTTTGGATATCTCTTGGTCTTGTATTCATATGGTAACACAGGATGTATTTTGTGGCCCAATATTAAGGAAAACTGGGAGATGAGTGTAAACACAATTTTGTGTGTTCAAAAAGTTCTTCCCAACTTTGGTATACTTGTTTAAGTAAACAGATAACTATCAAAAATGCTAGTTTTACACTGATAAAGAATAGAAGATGCTGGTACAGTCTCAGTTAAGATGCACAGGAGGGAAATTTGTTTCTAGTCTTGTTTATTTGCAATATTTTCTGTAGACTGCAGGCCTCCCATTTGCTTAGACAGTGAGACTTATCCCTTAGCTACAACAAGTGGAGGGGATTTCTGAACACATCAGGGGTCAATATCACTAAACAGAAGGATGATAAGCGCTTTAACACTAATAACAAAAGAAGAGACAAAAAACTTCTGGTAGACAAGCTATAAGCCACACCACTTGACAAAAGTCATTAGAAAATCTAACCTTTTACATCACTGAATAAAAACAAACTGATGTGGGTTCATTTTTTCCCTTTGTGTCTGATGAAAAGGTGCAAAAATGACAAATCATCAAAATTTACTTTGAATTCTTGCAATACAGAGAGGGCCATGGTCAATTTTAAAACAATGTGTTCCAAATAATGGGCTTTCATTTCAAATAATCTGTTTCTATGCAAGCAACAAAGTGAACTTTTTGAATAGCAGGATTGTTATCTTTTGCCAAGTTGAATGTCCTTCACGTGGAGCCTACCTATTTAAGCTGTGATATCAGAAGATCTGAAACAGTAGCTAATATATCAAGACAAGATGAAAACCTAGCACGTGACTTTCCAGCTGAGTAAGGGGATTGTTTTGAAAAATGAGAATTGCTGCTAGGCCCAATGCCTCACTGATGCAGCACTTCCAGCAGCCTTCTCCCAGGGAGTCTCCAGTTGTTAAAAGAGGAGCAAATGCCTGAAGAAATGGCCAGTGAGAAACACATAGGGAATTACAGTGCTGCAAGGCTTGCTGTGAAACCAGTTACCTCCTTCTCTATCTCTTAATCTTTAAATGTCCACTTCTGATTTCTCAGTGATCTTTTCTTTTGTCTGGCTCAAAGGTCATTGCAGAGCTTTTCCCTGTCAATTCCCTGTATTTTTTCCTTCCCCTTTATTTCTCTTTCCTCACTCAGACTTTCCTTCCTCAGGCTCATCCTCCAGACAGGACCTGGAGTAGAGGGCTGTTCAGAGAGTTCTGACTGAAAGGTCTGAGAGGCAAGGGGGCAGTGAGGATATCAGGTGTCCATGCTGCAAGACAGGAGAAGGATTTGGAAAGCAAGAACTGTGCAGGACTCTGAGGTCATCCTTGATGCAGACAGATTTATTACAAGTGGAAATATGTAGGGGAACAAGTGGAGGACTGGATTTTGGACTAGATCAGATGTTGGAAAGAAATGAAAAATAATATTTTTGGGAAAAAAAACCTGTAAGTTTGAGAGCTAGAATAAGTACTTCACTGCTGTGGGAAGGAGGGAAGGGAAGCAGAGATAAAACTGTAGCTCTCTCTCCTTGACTCTTACAAACAGTATTCCTGGAGGCCAGGAGGAATAGTAGAGAATATTTTGCACTGAATAGCCTCATACACTTCTTTTGCTTTTATCCCTTCAAGAATTAAAAGGTGAAAGACCAAAGAAGCATAGAATTTCTCAAGCTAGAAGGGACCCATAAGGATCAAGAATCACAGAATGGGTAAGATTGGCAGGTACTGTCAGTGGAGTCATCTGGTCCAACTTCCCTGCCCAAGCAGCATCATCCCAGAGCATGTGACACAGGACTGTGTCCAAACAGTCCTTGTGGATCTCCAGTGAGAGAGACTCCACAACCTCTCTGGGCAATCTCTGCCAGTGCACAATCATCTATCTACACAGTAAAGATGTTCTTCCTCATGTTCAAGCAGAATTTCCCTGTGCATTGGTTTGTACCTGTTGCCTCTTGTCCTATTGCTTGGCACCACCAAGCAGAGCCTCCATCCTCTTGACACCCTCCCCTCAGATACTTGAATATATTGACAAGTTCTTCCTCCTAGCTGTCTCAGCCTTTCCTCATAATTGAGGCTGCCTCTAATCATCCTCATAGCCCTTAGCCTGCTCCAGGATCTCCATGTCTTTCTTGTCTTGGGGAGCCCAGAGTTGGACACAGTTCTCCACATATGGCCTCACCAGGGCTGAGTAGAGGGGCAGGATCACCTCCCCCAGCCTGCTGGCACTGCTCTTCCCAATGCACCCCAGGACACCATTGCCCTTCCTGGCCACCAGGACACACTGCTGGCTCATGGACAGCTTGCTGTCCACCAGGAACCCCAGGCCCTTCTCCAGAGCTGCATCCCAGCAGATCAGCTCCCAGCCTGTGCTGGTGCCCGGGGTTGTTCTTCCTCCCCAGGTGCAGGACCCTGGATTTGCCTTTGTTGGATTTCAGACAGTTCTTCTCTGCCCCTCTCTCCACCCTGTCAGGGCCCTTCTGAACTGGGGTATCAGCCCCTGCTCCCAGTTCTGTGTCATCAGTGGCCTGCTGAGGAGGAGGCTGTTTCTTCATCCAAGTGGGACGAAGTACTTGTGACGGGCCTCCAGCTAGACTCTGTGTCACTGAACATGACCCTCTGGAATCCTCCATTCATCCATTTCTCAATCCACCTCCACCATCCATTTATCTTGTCCACACTTCTGGACTTTGACAATAAGGGTAACATGGGAGACAGTGCCAAAAAACAATCAAGACCTTTGCTCCTTACAGGATTGCCTGAAAATAAACTATCTATCTATATAATATATAATATAATATATTATTATATAATAATTATATATATAATATATATATTATATATAATTTATATAATATATAAAATGAAAATAAACTATAAATCTAAATCATTTAATGCTTGCCTACAGGGCTTGAGAAATTCTAGCAATTATCTTGGCGGCCATCATAAACATACATAACTCTCAGGTTTCCAAGGTCTAAGTGAGAAAAACAAAATTTGTAAAAATCTCTGATGGATGCAAGATCGAAACCCGCTTTGGACTAAGAGTTACGGCTCTGGCTGAAAACATCAAAGACTGCCATTTGTTTTTGAGGCTAAAAGCTATAAATGATTTCAGCAGAAGTCTCTGGTTACTCTTGTGTTATGAAGTGCATCATAATTAAATTACGTAAAAGTTAAATGCCTGTGTGTTAAGAAAAACCCAACATGGTAGACAAAAAGGTTTTTTCCCTTGAGGAAAATTGCAATATTATTAGAATGATAGCTTTAGTGGAAGTTACTCTCCAAAATTAGTGTCTTATTTAATTAGATTAAAAGGACTTTAAAAATGTAGAGACACTATGATACATATGTGCCAGTCACCCATAAATAGATATGTTACTATTATTACTATTATTATTATTATTAATAATAATAATAATAAGGTAGGCTTGCATTTTCCATTTGGTGACATTTTAATGCTTTTTTCCTCTACACTAAGTTAATGTCCCAGTCAAACCAAAACGAACTGGATGCACATCGTTCAGAAGGTTTACACCCTTGACAAGAGAAGTTAACTATGAAGAGAATCCAATGTTCATGTTAAACATCATTGTCTTCATCCATCGTGTTTGATTACTGAGTAAATAGGCACTAGGTGTGTGCTTTGAATACAGAAATGATTAATTGCCTCCTAAGGTGAGATACCTCTGTGTTATTTCTCTTAGCATACTGTTGCTTGGTTTTGTTTATCTACACATAGGTTTTCACTACCTCCAGCTCTTCTCAAAGTATGTTATAAAAAGCTAGAATGGTCTGGTTTGTACATAGAATCTTTCAGGGAAGAAATAACTGTAAGCTTTTCCAACAGATATTTCAGGAACTACTTTTGCCAAAGTCTTCCTAGATAAAATATGGTGAAGACACTATCCAAAACTGGAGAAAGATCAGTGGATGAAGAAATAGCTTGGTGTTGGCAATTTTCAGTGTACCAGATGGAAAATTATTAACGGCCCAATACAGTACTAGGGAAACTCCACATGCCAAGACATTATTCTGCACTTCAGCAAAACATAGTGCCTCAGTAAAAAGGGGATTGTAGGTCTTAGATCCTTATCACGATTAGATGAACCTTGCTCAGAGAACTTTTATTTTTCTTTTGTGACATTTGTGAATTCTTTGTGGGAATTTGTACTTAGACATGTTCATTTCTCAGGTCATATAACTATTCTACCTATGGAAAAAAATGAAGCATGTATGAATGAAAGCTAAAACTCTTGTTCTTACACTGTGAAAAAAATGGTAATTTAGTAACTACATGTTAGAGTGCAGTGGTTTTCAAGCTGTGGTACTTGCATTGTTTGCAATTCACAAAGACTGCTTTGTTAATCCTCAGAATGACACACGAAGCAAAATTAAAGAGCAGAGAGTTTGATGTTAAGAAGAGAACTATTATAGTTCTGTCAGACCAGAGGAAAAAGGGTCAATTAAGCAGAAAAACCAAACCTTATTTTAGAATGTGGTGCTGAAAATAAACAAGAAGGGACAGTAATGTATGTAAATGAATATAAGACATGAATTATTAGTTTAATGCTTATTATAAAATATAGCATACTAACAGTTTGTTAAAACAAATGTTTAGTGGGACACTGTAGCATTCTTAACCAATTGCAGTTTTCATAATTGATATAAACAGACAGAAACCTTCACTGAAAACTTAGTCCTTGGTTCCTGGATTTTTGGTAGTCAAATACCATATTGTCCTTTCAAACAGAGAGGAATGACAAAGGATGAAACAGCTGATAGAAGAATGTATTCCAAATACATGAGTTTTTAGTTCAAAAATAAGGAGAAGTATTATTTCCTTTCCCTCCCTCCCTCCCTCCCTCCCTCCCTCCCTCCCTCCTGTCACTTCATTCCACCACTTCCTTTCCTTCTTTCTTTCAGGGACAAAATGAATAGGAAGGAAGGAAAAGAACATTATGTAAGTAAACAAAAAATAAAAAGACAAAGCATGAAAAATTACGGACCATCCCTGTAGTTGTCACTTGCCATTTAGATTTTTTTAAAAAATAGGTGGCCTCAAGATAGAAGGCAGATGAATTTAATCTGAAGACACTGAAATGTTCCAGGCTCTTGTGCAAAAATGTGATCTGATTCTCCTGACTTGTGTCTTCCTAAAAGCTGGTGCAGACCTATGCTGTTGGAGCAGCTGAGTCAATATGAAACAAGAGAATAAGAATTGCTTTCTATTCTTATACAATAACAAGATAGGCAATTTTATTATGGCACATCTCTTTCTGATACAATACAACAGATTCTGCTGCCTTGTTGCACACACAGATCTATACAGCTGTCAGCAAACTTATTTAGTGAGTGAATTCAACACAATGTTCTCACTTCTGTTTTCAGTTACCTTACAGGTAAAAGTGTCCTTCTGAATTGCAAGAGTAACTGTTAATTCACTTTCCTTATTCTACTCTTGAGATAACTTGTTAAATTAATCCTGTCTTCATTTATTTTATAGCATCTTCATGTTTAAATGCTGACTTTGTGAACATCAGTTTCAGTCACTTTTTCTAAGCTATGACTTTTATGAGCCTTACATATTTTGGATAGATTTACTGTTGACCTTTGTTAAGAAATTGAATGTTTTTGTTGTTACTAACACTTCTATAATTGATATTGTTGGTGCCACAAGGGTACTTCCTCTAAATTAAATACTATGTCTGTGCTGATAATCTCACTTAACTATACTAAATCAGATCATTGTGATTTAATTTTTCTTGGCTTTGAAACAAAATGTATCTTTAACCTTTTCAATACTAGGCAACTGTAAAATCCAACTCATTTTAATGACACCACTTCTGTAGTTTTTGGGTTTTTTTCCTTGTTTCCTGTTCCTCACTTTCATTTACCATCAAATAATAAAAGTCAGATAATAATGCTTCTTAAGTCACTGATACATGACTGCTGAGAAATCCAACATATTCTAAGATAAATAAGGAAATATTTTTTAATCTTAAAAAAAAAAAAAAAGGCATTCTGGTGCAGAAAGCAGCATGAATTAATTTGATTTCCAGAGAGAAACTGCGTGAATCAGAGGACGTGTCTACTACAAATGTTTGCTCCATGGCATATACGGCCTGGCATAATGACTGTGGAAACTTTAGTTTTGTCTAAAGCACAAAGTATTTTCTCTATCATCCATCAGCTCTTTTTTTGTAAATTCAGACTCAAGTGCAGAGTTTCAGAGAAACAGTATGCCACTTACAATTTTCACACTGAGGGTGAATTCAACTCAGTCATCCTTAAATAAAGCATAAACTAAATGTCCAGTGAAAGTGGTGAATACTTTAAAGCATTCAATTTATTGAGCATATGGGATGAATTCTCTTTGCCTCCCACAGAAGCAATCCGAGCTTAACATATGGGCTGGTGTTGCCGTTTGGTGGTCAATGGAGGCTGCTCGATTTAAATCATATCAGACAATATGGAATAAATCCCAGCCTGGTGAATGATAGGATGTCATTTATCCAACTGCCTCTTCCTTCCTGTTTCTTTCAGTAAATCCATGGGCAGTCACATCACAGTGATGAGATAAAAGAGCTAGCGAGCTTACATTACACTTTCCTTTTCTTAGAGTTATTTCATAGTTCTTACTATAAAATCATGTTGATAATATCATCCAGTATGGGACTGAATTTACACTTTGCTATTAACCACCTCAATATGAACTTTTTGGCAAGTTTAGACAAAATATTTTGGGTGGTTCTGAGAAATTGTTTTGCTTGTATTAGAAAGTACTATTTTAAGAAACTCTAAAACACTGGTACTTTGAGTGACCTCCTTGAAATATAGCAGGTGAAATTGTCTGCACTGAAAACACACTTTCTACCATCTGCAGAGAAATTTATGCAACATATTTAGCCAACATATAAGCCTTTGAAGCCTTCAAAAAATGGTAAATGTGCACTGAGATTTTTTACCAAATCAGAAGTTTGGATTTCCCAAAACCTTGAGGCATTTACCATTTATTCAAGATGCTCAAGCCTTTTATAGCTCAATGTCCTAGGACTAAGAACCGCAGTCAAAGAAATAGAGATGGAGACTTCATGGAGAGCTTTGGAAGCAGAGCCAGTGTTGCTAGCTGGCCAGGACAGAGCAGAAGGGGACTCAACAATACAGATAAGAAGTTTTTGAGGAAAAAAAAATGTAAAGCAGTAGAGATTTTTTTGAATAAAAGACTGTGAGTAAAACAGTGGGTATGATGGCCTGCAACAAAGAGGAACATTCACAGGATTTGAGAGTAACTAGGCCATGAAGAAGAAAGTAACAAGGACAATTAAATGGTAGAACTGAAAAAACAAATTGGAGTGGATGTGGCAGGACTCAAAAAAGCCAGAAGGAACTGTGCCTCACATTCCCTAAAGTCCCCATCAGATCCAAGATAGCCTTGCTGCCAGCAAGTACAGCAGGTGTGATGGCTATTGCTGCACCTTGGCTCCAGTGATACAGGTCCAGGAAGGCAATGCTTTTCATGTCTCAGTTTGATACCATGTGATTTTTAGGGACAGAAGGACAGAGGAATCAATTCTTTAAAATGCTTTTTAAAACTTCAGAAAATTTCATGCAAAGTACTCATTGAAAGAATGATTGTTTGGATTATGCATGTACATGATGAAGTAAAGAAATATCAATATTAGGAGTATTTTCAGTTTCGGTCATTGAAGCATAGTTATTCATAACTCTGCATTTATTTTCACTTCCCTCTTCTTCAGTATAAAGAAAAACTCGATTTGGGCATATAACTCCAGTTATCAAGTAATAGAAAGAGTGCTGATGTTTACCTTCTCACATCTGTGGCAGGAGTTTGGGGGTGCCACTGAATAGAGCTCATGAAAGGGACAGTGGAATAGAGCTAGTGGATAGGGCTGGTGCAATACTAAAGACAGACTAGCTCTGGAAGCAGTGCTGTGCCAGTATTTATATTTCTAAGATGTCCTGTCACTGCAGCAGCAACTTTGCTGTTTCAGACAAGTTATAAACCAAAGTTTCCATAGGCAGACACGAATTGTGCATTTCTATTTTATGGGTGGCATTTTAAGACCATATTGAATAATCTGCAAAGTGCTGAGCATTCACAGCTGTGAGATCAGTGATCCAATCCTCTGCATCTACTAAATGATCTAAAATGCTAATTCTGCTGAAAAAGATAGCCATATAGTTTTAAATTAGACACCTAAAATGACTGTACATTTAATAACAAGATTCCCATTCCTCATTTGGACATATTAGAGTAGGATTGGTAATATTTTTGAATGAGGAAGTCAGAAATGAAGCCTGGACACTTACACCCTTAAGTCTGTTTTGAAATAATTGACATATAGGTTGTTTATCTCATGGCATAGAAATTTTTGCTTGGATATTTCAAAAGTTAAGTTTGCAATAAAAAAAAAAATAGAAGAGAAACACGGGCAGTTATGCCCAAAATGAAGGATGAAGGGCCTTTGTCTCTAAAGCCAAAACTTGTATAATTATATGGAATAGGTTTCTCAACTGTCTTAAGATGGATAAAACCACAGTTATTAGCTTGCTGATTTATCAGTATTTTAAATAAGCTGTTGCTATGTTTTCCACTATGAATGTGAGTGTGCAGCTTTAGTTAGAGAAGTGTGAGCCCTATCTCTCTAGTAAACCAAGGTTCTTTTGTTTTACAAAATACTTTGAAAATTTTTGATTCTCTGGGCTGAAGAAATGGTGAGCAGCCTCTGCTATAGAATAGCATGTAACTCCAGCCTACAGTTCACATTGTGTCCTTACAATGAAATACATCCTCTGAAAGAATTTTCTCTCATTTCTAGGAATTGCATGATAATTTATTTTTGAAACATACAGTCTAAATTAAAACCACCATGCCACCAAGTGTTTTTGCAGACAGGCAAAGCACTGGAAATCTGGTAGAGATTCTGCTTTACCAGAATGGAGCACTTTGCTGCATCTAAATGTATTGGCACATGATAAAGTATTTTGCCAATTAATTCTGCCTGTAAGTGGGATTTCTTTGTAGGCTACCTACAAATGTCTTGTTTTCTTCAATTAGTTTTTCTGTTTCTTTGTTAGAAAAAGACAACAAAGGTTTTATATAATATACATCAATCTGAAATATCTAGTCAACATATAAGCCTTTGAAAAATTGATAAATGTAAACAGACAGATTTTTTTCCATATCAGAAGTTAAGATTCCCGAAACCTACAGATGTTTTTAGTTTTATAAAATCAAAACACATTGCTGTCAGAATGAGTTCCTTTATACTTTTGACTAATGGCTGAGCTGCATACCTGCAATAAGGATAACACTAGAGAAGACACTGGCAGACATTCTCATTTGCAGCACCTGCAGTGCCAAAACTGCCCATCTGGCCAATTCATCAATATAAGAAATTAAACTAGTACAATATTGCCCTTATAAGATACCCACCAAAAAAAAAAAAAAATAGCCATCTGTCTTCAATAGTTTCAGTAGATTGGGTGTTCAATACCTGAATCAAATGCCTGCATAAAGCTCTACACAGGCCAGCCCTACCTGATCACACTAGAAATAATCATCAGCATGGTTGAACAACCACGGTTTTTCAGTGATAACTTCATTACGGATTTCAGTGGGGCACAGTAATTTTCATATAGTGATTTGTCTGTAAATACTCATGGTAGGACTTTTCAACAAATTGGCTGATTTACAAAAAGCTCTTTCAAGCTTCAAGGATTAAACTTGCTGCAGCTCTTCAATAATCAAAGGTACAATTCTTCGTTATTTTTCTTCCCGTTGCACTTTGGAAATAGTAGACCATAGCCCAGCAGAGACACTTTCTCTGCAAAGTACTTAAGTGTGTTTCTGAAATTCAATAGTCATTTTCTTGGACTCATTATGCTATTGCCTGTAGTTAAATATCCAGGCATAGCTGTAGGAAAAAGAAAGTCTCCCACAGTGGAGAAAAAAAATCTATGGAGCCTTAATACAGTTGTTTCCAGAGATTATAGAAACATAAACACAGTGTAGAAAAAAGCATGGTTATATTCTGATATATTTACAACCCCACTTACAAGAGGAGTGGAAATTATACCCTAGGGAACAGAATATTGCTATGGCTTTGCATATATATTTATTTTGAACCAAGATCCAGTTTCTTCTCTTGGTGCTTCTAACTCCAAATACATGAACCCTCCAAGATACATTTAAAGTTTCTTCCATTCCAATCAGATCCATCTTAATGGATTTTAATGGCCTAATGGGAAGGGAATGGGCATAAACATGTTGGCCATATGAGCCCAAACTGAAAGGAAGTTTGGTATAGGCTTATTATTACTGAAAATAAAAAAGTATTTAAAAATAAAAAAATATTGTATTAGCTTTGCATGGTCACGTTTTTGTAGCAGGATGACTGCAGCGATAACTTCTGTGAGAAGTTGACAGAAGCTTCCTCTGTGTCCTGCAGGACCAATGCCAGCCAGCTCCATGATGGATAGCCTGGCCAGGGCTGGTCCAATTAGAAATGGTGGCAATACCTCTGTGAGAACAAATTTAAGAAGAAAATTATTGGGCAGTTGTAATTGTGGCCAGAGAAGAGTAGGTGAGAATACGTGAGAGGAACAACTTGCAGATACCAAGGTCAGTGGAGAAAGAGGGAGACGACATGGTCCAGGGCTGAGCCAGAGCAGAGATTCCCCTGCAGCCTGTGGTGTGGCCCATGGCAAGGCAGCTGTGCCCCTGTAGCCCATGGAGGTCCGTGGGGATGCAGAGATCCACCTGCAGCCCATGGAGAAGACCCAGGCTGGAGCAGGTGGATGCTTGAGCAGAGGCTGGGAACCCATGGGAAGCCTGTGCTGGAGCAGGCTCCTGGCAGGGGCCTGCAGACCTGAGAAGAGAGGAGGCCACACCAGCGGAGGTTTCCTGGTAGGACTGCACCCCATGGAAGAGTGATCCACATTGGAGCATTTTGTGGATTTTCCTGTGGGATGGACTCACAGTGGGAAGTTCATGGAGAAAGTTCATTCAGTCATTGTAGGAGGGATCCCACAATGGAAAAGAGGGAGTTTTTCTCTCTCTGAGCAGTGTGAAAAACTTTTGGCGAACTGACCATAATTCCCCTTCCTCGCCTCTCTGCACCACTGAGGAAATGAGGCACAGAGCGAGGGGTGGGGAAAGGTGCTTTTAAGGTCTGTTTTTAATTCTCATTATCCTGCTCTGATTTTATTAGCAATAAATTCAATTAATATCTCTAATTCCAGCCTGTTTTGCCCATGACAGGATTTGGTGAGTGATCTCCCTCTGCCGTTATCTCAACTCATGAACCCTTCCTTATATTTTCTCTCCCCAACCACTTGCAGAGGGGAGGGATAGAGCAACTTCGGTGGATGTCTGGTGTCCAGCCAGGCTCAACTAATTACAATTACATTCTTCATTACTATTAGAGAAGTGAGTTGCAGTATTTGAAAAAACACTGAGACATTAGGTGGATGAAGTTTTTGCTACTACAAAAAGTAAATATATCACTATTTGCTCCTTCCTTACTGCAGGAAGGTTCCTAGCAGTATATTTTCTAGTATTTTATCCTAACTAGTTTAAAAAATCTTGTGACAAATGGCTGAAGCTTCAATGGAGAGGGTAATAATATCTTATGGCTGAACTATATCTCATTGTCTGCATAAAAAATAATAAAAATCTCCTTTTCTCTGTTTTGAATGTCATCATCTTATTCCTCATTATGGATTTAGTCCATCTTGGTATTTTCATCTAGTATTTATCATCATATGTGAAAATATAGGCTATTCTTATATCTTATTCTGGTCATTGTTTATCCAACTTCAGAAAATTAGATTAAGATTTTCAAATACTGTAGGAAGTTTATCCACAGAAGTGCTACTAGAAATCCTCTCAAATCCTTTTTAAAAATCCATTGTACTGCTTTAGGAATTTCAGTCTTGATTATGAATTTCTGTGGCCCCAACAGCTTTCCCATACTCCTCTGGGTTCTTTGTAAGGTCCTAATGCTTACAGTGTTCATGCAAGGATTCTCAGTTTCCATATTTATCAGTTTCTATTTCTATAATTTCTACTATTCTAACTTTCTCACTCTAAGCTTCATGATTTCATTTTCATAAACCTGAAGTTTGTTACTGACTGGTTCACCTGACTGATCAAGCAAACTCAGTTACCTCCTCCCCCATTATGGCTTTCAAACCTGATTAAAATGGGAACCAGGTCTTCCCATTAAATTCCCACTAAATTACTTAGCAGTAATTTAGGCACCCAAAGTGTCTAAATTACTGTTAAGGTGGGCTAAGTTGCACTTTATGACAATCTGATGCTAGAAAGACAAGAAAAATCTTTCATCTTTGCTTTTGTTTTATTGTCTTTTAAATAGGATGCAAGAATAAAAGTGCAGCCCAAATTGTTTGCTTGTATAAGTGTAAAATGCATATATTTTCTGAAGTCATCAATCATGTGTTTAGTGATTAAAGACATATTCAATAAAATCACAAGGAAAAATCATATTAGACTACATTCTTGACTTCCTGATTAAGTACATTAAAAATGCTGTGCCAGTTGCTCAGTTCATTCTTGTGAAAAGTCAATGGGCTACCATACAACATCCAGGATGATACAAATGTATAAACTATGCAGTTTTAGAAAGTTCTATTCCATAATCCTACTTTAGCCTTTGAAAGTAAAATGACAAAAGCAGCATTAAGAGAAAAAAATTATGTCTATATAATGGAGAATTTACATCTAACACCAGGTATTTTCAAGAAGTTCTAGCATAGTAGAATGTAATCAGAAATAACATATACCAAGATGCAAAAGCCTTTTTCAAACTCTTGGAAAAATAGTTTCTAATTGCATTTATATGATGTACAAGACATCATGAACGGGACTCATAGGAAGAGAGCGCTGTCCTAACATTTTCCAAAATATTCCACACTGAGTTTCTAATATCAGATGAGGTAGAAGTAGGTGGGAGGAACAATCTTGGCTTCATTACCTGCTGATGAGATACAAGTCCAGAGGATGGAGTACCTGTTAAGTTTTTACAAAGCTGAGTCACTTTATCCCCTGTCACAGCAGGTAGCGAAGGGAAAGTGTCATCAGCTATGATACTATCTCAGAATTACAGAAAAAGAGGAACATTTGTAATTTTTATGATAGCTCGTGGAAAGACTCAGGACTGAAAGACATTAAGGAGCCTCTGGTAAGTACTAAAAGAATTTTCTCTCACATTGTGCCTGTGACAAACACTACATTTTTCAGGTTTGTCTTGTTCTAAGGGGAGTACTGTGAACTATACAGAATTTGAAATAATATTTCCTGACCAAAAAAACATGGAAATCATGTGTTGAATATAATTTCTCAATATTAAGTGCCCTAGGTTTGATCTCGTTATGTTGAAAAGCATAATAAATTCCTCCCAGCATGTCCAATAAAGAAATTCCCAAATCTCACCCCAATTTCTACTGCATCAGAAGTATTGTGAGAAGCTGATTTTGATAACCATGCTGATAAAGCAAAAGTTGCTCATAAAGAACCCATATCAGTAAGTTAGATTAACAGTGAAGTACTGGAAATATAACTGTAGTTCAGAAAAAACTTGATTTCTCATTTAAAAACCTACAAATATTTCAAACCTGCAGGATTAGAGGTAGAACTAAAGACAGAGATTTCTCTTTTTTTTTTGTTTTTACACAAGGTAAAGTATAAGATCATACAATCAGCAATTCTTATCTACTTGATCGGGATCTGTGGATGTGCATTAGAATTTAGAGGGCAGAGAAGGAGCTTACTTAGAAAGATCACCCCTGTTGCATTAAACACTCTAACCAAAGACCATAAGGGTAAGTGAGGAAAATCTGCTAGAAAGTGTTCTGAATGAGGGATGATAGAGAGATCATAAAGACTGCAAGAACATCAGGAATAAAGGTTGACCCTTCATGCCCAAAGTGTTGGCAGTTGATTAAAAGGTTTCCAGGAGTATATTTTGTTAAGTATTATTGAATTATGAAGAATTATAGCTAATAAATGTTCAATTTAAGAAAGACAATGTGTGAGACATGAAAAATATTTTCTAACATACATTGTATCCCAGGGAAAAAAACAACACAAAACAAAAACCTGCACCTTGAGAACTATGATATTTAGTTTACAAGTGCCTTAGGGTATCAAGACTTCCGTGAAATGAAAATGCTTCACGCAGCTTCAAGGAGCTAGAGACAGACCAGTTACTAGCCCTGCAACCCTCTTCACCTGGAAGAAGCCGTCATCAGGGATACAGAACAGTTCCTTTTATCCTAAAAAAGGTGAAGAAAAACTAAAAGGAAGTCATCACTCCACTACCACCAGGCAGGTCTAGGAACTTGGCAGCAGTGATACAAGATTGCCTGAAGAGGCAGGGCACTTACCAAATTTTGCAGACTAGTTCTGTGGTTAGTACATCCTGCAACTTGTCCTCTAGGATGAGAGGGATGGAGGGAAAAATAGCCCGAAGTACCCTTTCTCTCTATAAGCAGCCAAATGATCAGGAAGCAGAGGAGCAGACTTCCAAGGAGGCTTTCCTTTTACTTTAGGAGCATGCTGAATCCTGTATTCAGTAGGTGACTATGGACAACCCAGCCACTTAACAGCTCTGTAGATACTCATAATTGCTCACTGACCAGCAAGGACCTCCACAGCATGCAGGTTTCTACCTGAAGCATTTGACTTGAAGGGGCATGGGAATAAGACTCACTTAAGATGAGCCTGGGGCAGGATGCCAGGGTTAGGAGTAAAATCAGTAGGCCAGCTGAAGTGCAACTACACCAATGCACACGATATGGGTAACAAACAGGAGGAGCTGGAGGCCACTGTGCAGCAGGAAAGCAATGACAGAAATGTGGTGGGATGAGCAGAGTGCTGCACTGGATGGCTACAAGCTCTTCAGAAGAGACAGGCAAGGAAGGAGAGGTGTGGGTGACTCTGTACAGCAGGAAGTGTTTTGAGTGTACAGAGCTCAAGGCTAGCCATGAGAAGGTTGAGTGCCTATGGGTGACAATCGGGGAAGGCTGAAAATGCAGATATCCTGGTGGGAGTCTTATAGACCACCCAACCAGGATGAGGAGGTGGATGAACTATTCTGTGATGTGATACTGATGTTTCATGATTGTCAGCCCTTGTTTAACTGGCCAAATGTCTGCTGGAAACTCACCACAGCACAGAGGAGGCAGTCTAGGAGATTCCTGGAGAGCAACACAACATCTACCCTGAACTTCCCCAGTACAGACTTTTAGCCTATACAGAGTTAGCCTAGGATGCTGGCTGAGAGAGAGCTTTGGGAAACAGCCTCTAAAAACAAAGTGGGCCAAGAAGATGGGACATACTTTAAAAAAGAAGTATTGAAGTTCCATGGGCAAGCTATTCCTATGTGCAAAGAGACAGCAGGGAAGAAGACTGGCCTGGCTGAGCAGTGAGCATTCACAGGAACTCAGGGAAAAAGAGAGGGTATATAACCTCTGGAAAAAGGGGCAGGTAACTCAGGGAGTCTATAACGATGTTGTTAGGTCATGAAGAAATAAAACTAGGAAGGCAAAAATTTAGCTGAAACTTAATCTGGTCACTATTGGTTACACCAGTTTTTAAAAATACATTAATAACAAAATGCCAGCCAAGGAAAAACTCCATTCTTTATTGGACAAAGAGGGAAATACAGTGACCAATGAGGAGGGAAAGGCTGAGATACTTACTGCCTTCTTTGTCTAGTTATGCTCAGAGCCCTCTGACATGGTAGGCAGGGATAGGGAGCAGAACAGATCCCCTGTAATCCATGAGGAAGTAATTAGTGACTGCTGTGCCACTTAGATGCTCACAAGTCTAAGGGGACAGATGGGTTTCATCCTAGGATGATAAGGGAGCTGGTGGAAGAGCTCACTCAGCTGCTCTTTATCATTTATCATCAGTCCTGGTTAACTGGAAAAGTTCCAGATGAGTGGAAGTTGTCCAGTGTGATTCCTATCCACAAGAAGAGCCAGAAGGAAGATCCATGGAACTGACAGCAAGATCAGCCTGACCTTGATGCCTGACAAGGTTATGGAGCAGATCATCTTGAGTGCTATCACACAGCACATACAAGACACCCAGGGGACAAGGCCCACCTAGCAGGGGTTGAGAAAAGGCAGGTCCTACCTGGCCAACCTGATCACCTTCTTTGACTGGGTCACTGGTTCTGTGGATGAGAGAAGACTCTGGGTGTGTGCCTATCTGAACTTCAGTAAAGCCCTCAATATACTGTGTCTCACAGCATTCTCCTGGAAATGCTGGTAGCCCATGGCTTGGACATGTGCAGCCTTTGCTGGGTTAAGAATGCTGGACAGCCAGGCTCAGACACCAGTGATGAATGGTGCTGCACCTAGTTGTCATCGAGTCACTAGAGGTGTCCCCCAGGGATCAGCACTGGCGCAGTCCTGTTCAGTATCTTTACTTACGGCAAGGATGAGGGGACCAAGTGTGTCCTCAGTAAATTCACAGATTACACCAAATTGGGTGGGAGTCTTGATCTCGTGGAGGATGGGAAGACCTTGCAGAGGGACCTGGACAGGCTGGATAGAGGTGCCAAGACCAACGGTATGAGGTTCAACAAGGTGAAGTGCCAGGGTACTTCAGTCACAATAACCCCAGACAGTGCTACAGGCTGGGGACAGAGTGGCTGGAAAGCTGCCCAGTGGAAAAGGACCTGGAGGTGCTGGTCAACAGCATCTGAACACGACCCAGCTGTGCCCAAGTGGCCAAGAAGGCCAATGGCATCCTGGCATGGATCAGCAGCAGTGTGGCCAGCAGGGCCAGGGCATTGATTGACCCCGTGTACTCAGCACTGGTGAGGCCACACCTCAAGTGCTGTGTCCAGTTCTGGGCCCCTCAGTGCAGGACACACATTGAGGAGCTGGAGTACATCCAGAAAAGGATGACAAGGCTGGCAAAGGGTTTGGAGCACAAGTCCGTGAGGAATGGCTGAGGGAGCTGTTGTTGTTTAGCCTGGTAAAAAAGAGGCTCAGGGGACCTTAGTGCCCTCTACAAGTAATGAAAGGAGTTTTTAACCAAGTTGGGTTTTAGCCTCTTCTCCCAGACATCCAGCAACAGGATAAGAGGACATAGTCTTAAACTGTGCCAGGAGAGGTTCAGGTTGGACACTGGGAGAAATTTCTTCACAGAAAGGGTAATTAGACATTGACATGAGCTGCTCAGGGAGGTGGTAGAGTCAATTTCCCTGGGGTTTTTTAAGGAAAGACTGGATATGGCACTTGGTGCCATGGTCTAATTAACAAGGTGGTATTTGGTCATAGGTTGGACTTGATGATCTTAGAGGTCTTTTCCAACCTAATTGATTCTCTGATTCTATGAATATCTAAACATAAGCAAGAGCTCATCCAGACCCATGGCCCCTTTTCAGTCTTCACTAGTCTTTCACTAATCTTTTATTAGTCTTTCTCTAGTCTTTCATATTAATATGATTTTTACCCTAGATATTTCCTGTCCTGGCTCATTCTCTGTGATGAGCTCTACATACTAGTCTCTGAACAGGTTTCCTTTAAGGATATTAACTCAATTTTAAGGACTTCTTCACCCTCATCTTTCTTTCTCATTGTATATTAAGATGTATGAAATGGAAGGAATCAAGAGAACAAACTAGGAGAGAAAAGTTTGTATTCCCTTTGAAACATATTTGGTTTAAAAAAACTTACCCTATTCTGAAAAATAGTTTCAAAAGCTGTTTGAGATGTTCTCTTCACTAGTTGCATCAGTGCCAGTAATGGATAAACAAGAGCTAACACTTTTCCTGGCACGCCTCTCCCTCAACAGTGACAAAGCATGCCAGCTGATGTCCAACAGTAAAGGTTCCATCCCTTCACAATAGCAACATATGACAAACATAATTGCCTTGAAAAGAAAAATATCAAACAATCCCAAGCCCAAAAAAAAAAATCAAAGAAGTTTTAAAATACTTTGTAGCATTTAAAGGAACTGCTAAGGAGGCAAGAAAAGAAAAAGAAAATACATAGCAGGAATTTATTCTCTGTGATTCTAAACAATATGTTTTTATTATTTTAACTCATTCTTCTTCCTTAATGTCATGATAGTGTAGTTCAGCAACAAGTCCTGAAATAACAGAGTAAACTCTGGGAATTGATTTCTTCCAGCTGAGCCACACGGAGCTAGAACTCAGCCCCTTCCTCTAATTGCAGTATGCCTTTCCTCAGACCAGCTTCTGACAACAGCAGAATTATGGATTTTCTGACTTCAACTTACACATTAAAAAAAAAAAAAAAAACAAAAAAAACCAAACCTCTCTCACAGTTCTTATTTTTCTAGAGCTTAGTGAGCATTTAAAGACAAAGTACCTGCCCTTGGTCCAAAGATCTCTTTAACACAAACATAATTTGTCTTTAAGATAAGTTAAACTCAGAGAAGCTGACCTCAGACTTATAAAAGGTCTGTAATCATTTAAAAAGAAATACAACACAATCATGTAGAAGTTATCTGCACCTCATGCAAATAAAAGGAACTATCAAGAGCTTAAAGCTTTAAGCTAGGATTCACTATACAGCTGCTCAGCTGCCAGTGCTGCCAAAGGCTTCCAGTGCAACTTTATACAAGCCGTTTTCTCTGCGTATTAGCAGCCATTTTCCTCTTTGAAGAAGAAACTGTTTTCTTCTCATCAGTAATCTGTCACATCTATTTAGTTTCTAGAGGGCTGAGAACAGGGATGCTGTATATAGAGTAGGACAGTGATTTTTGTAGTAGTTCGTCAATACTGAGGTAGATAAATACTTAGTCCATATGTACAAGCTTAAACTGATTTGATGATTTTTTTTGTTTTGTTTTGTTTTTGTTAGACATCTCATGGAGTTTGCAGTTTTACACCCCGGGAAATGTCTACAGACTAGGCAGATGCCTATACATGTGTACTTTCTGTACAGTCAAAAGTCAGAAATGACACTATTACAGTGATCTCAACAGTTGTCCATGTGTCCATTTGCTTTACAGAGTCAAAAGATTTCTAGGATCCAGAAGTGTTATTTAGGAATAAAGAATAAACCTTTTGAAATAAAAGCAATGAGAGAAAAAGAGTAGAAACAGACTTTCAGTACTTGAATTACCTCAGATCTCCTTTGTGATGTGGAAAGCAAAATGGGAATTGTCAAGGAAGACCGGAAGTAGCATAATTTCTTCATATATTAAGTAGGATATAACAAGAAAGGTATATGATGCAGAAGAAAGAGGGTTGTTGCCAGATGCATGACCTCCAGCCATCATCTACTCCTAGGAGACAGCTGAATTTTTCTATGTTAGCACTCAGTTAGTGTTGCTTTACCATCAAGATGGTGGCAGCTCTGGAGTGGCTCTGCCTCTGTGGGTTTATCACTCTCCAGCTTACCTTTTGACAACAAATTCTCCTCTGGGCCACTGAAGTCCTGTTGACAAAACTGTCATTCATATGAACTTTCTTCCATAAAAGGTTGCAGTTTTGAGAAACTGGTATTTTCTGCTAAAACAAAGAAAGAAGCAAAAAGTTTTTTGTTAAGAAATTCCCATATAGCTCTTTTTTCTGTCCCTATGTAGACCACAGCCTTACTCAATATATAGAAGAGAGGAGAGTATAGAGGAGAGCCTGCAGAGTAAGCAGTTTTGCTATTTTGCTTTGCCTTCATTCTGGAGTGTGCAGTCCAAGCCTTTGTTTATTTTCCACTACTTAAACTTGCCTCTAAAGCCAGACTCATTAATTTCTGCATGTGCTTTTTATGTAGTTCATTAAAGTGCTTGACAAACAAGAATTTATTTTTCCAGCATTGTGCTGACAGAGATCTGAGACAGAGGGATTAAAGTCAAATGTGCCATTTGTGTTGAGTGCGTGATCTGATACCTTGAAACCTGGGTCTCCTAGGCTACATATTGTTACATAGGACTTTCTGTATTTGCAGCTCCCTCCCACCTGATTGCAGGTAAGGCAGTCAGCAGTCAGGATTTCCCAGTCCCTCCGAATCCCACTTGGGCACCCAGCTAAGGAGGAGCATAATCAGGGACCATCCATGGAAGTTACTTAGCCTGAATGAGGGATGTAGTGGTGGTCAACAGGAAAGAGGACTGGTTACCCTGGATGGCCTGAGGGTTCTACAGCCTCCTACCCAGCCCAGTACTGATTTTTTTCACAGGATATACCCCATATGCATGTGTGTGCATGTGATTCCCCAGCTAGGGGATGTCTAAAGACCACATCTACTGTATTTCCCACTAATTTCTCCTGCTCTTTGGTGATGTGAAGTTGTTTAAGGATATTGCAATTTGACTAACCTTGCCTTTTTCTTTTCATTAAAATGGTGCAAAATACTGCTGTCTCATGAAGACTGTTTATTTTGCCAACCTTAAAAATTTTTGCCTGTAACACCTAAAAATTCTCAATGAAGCAGCCCAAGAATCAAATTTTTTGCTGTATACAAACCCAATATGTCCTGTTAGTTGGGCTTTTTTCTCCCCTAAAGCAGAAAAGTCATTTTTCCTAGAAATTTCTGAAAACAGAATTATTTTATGTAAGTGTATTTAATATATTGGAAAAAAATGTACCAAAGTAGACAAAGGTCAGTAAAGTTTTAAGCCAATGTAGATAAAGTGTTAAAAATATGACATACCAGGGAAAATATGACATACCATATTTGTTCTGGCCATACAAAATAGAACTTGAAAGCAGAGGGACTTGGGACCAAAGGGGAAGGGACTGTCACCAAACTGTCACTGACTTCTTACTTCAAATCCTTTTGTTAACACTTACTAAGCATTAGCACCCCCATGCATGCTACTGTTGTGTTGTGCTTAGAATGGCACTAGCTAATTGTAATTACGCAGTATCATATTCCCTGCTTCTCTCACCTTGTCAAAGCTCTGAATGCAGAGAGCATGCCTTTGCCAGCCACAGAGAACCTCAGAATCTTAACACATCAACTGCATTTTTATTTGGCACCATGGTCGGCTTACAGGTCTCCTCCCTGTTCTTGTTGCATCTTTCCACATCAAATCCATCTTTCAGTTCCAGAAGGATGGATGAGTAGGTGGAAGACACATTGCTGTCTCTCTCTACCCAGTAATACTGTCTCCCTCAATTGTTTTTACAGTTCTGTTTTATCTATGGGACACAGAATAGGTGTATGTGCTGCAAGACATTAAACTTATCTCTCTTATAGATAAGAATAACACAGATGTTAAGACTCTCTCGACTGCACTTATAATGTTGAATAGTTTTTCCTTCTGAGACACTGGTAACCTTTTCTGCTTCCTGTTAGCAATTTCTTGTTTCCCCTCCCCCACCTTCCTTACCCTTTAAATGGAAACACAAGTCTGCCATTTAATAAAACCCCAATAATGATCCTGCTTTAAAGGACAAGGGCTAATCACTTACTGCTTAACATTCCAGACACATGACAGTGGAGGAGACTAAATCAGTTAAACAGCAAGATGCAGCACAACTAATTTTCATGTAAAAGGGGGTGATTGCCTTCTTTTTTTTTAACCATTGTGATTTCTTTAAGCTGTTAAAGCCCAAACATTCTCGTCTATCAGTTTATGAATTATTAATAAAAAAAGAGAGAAAAGAGGCTTTCTTTTTCTAAATATCATCTGCTAAGCCACCACAGACTGAAGTGCCTCACACTGATTCCTGATTTACATAGTCCCAGTTGGAAGTTAATGAAGACTGCTGAGCCACCTTTCAACATGCAGATAAACCTTCATGTATTTAAAAGCAGGGAATATGTGCTTGTTGCTGGCAAATTATTCATCTAAGATCTGAAGTTTCTGACACCGCCTGCGTCAGATAAACTGTCACCCAAATTGCAAACTAATTAGTGATTCAAACATTTTTGAGCTGATTGATGACAGAATAATTTACGCTTGTTTCTCAGTTTCCAGCTGGCATAGGCTGCTGACTGGAGCCCTAATTAACGCTAGTACATCAGTCATGTTCTGCCAAGGCAGCACATACAATTAAAAGGCAGTTTAAATGGAATATCACATTAAAAAGGCTGGTAGATGCAAATGTGAGGAAACAGCACTTTAGGATAAAATGACAACAGAACCCCAGAAACCAAAACAGAATAGAACAGGGTTGGGGGTTTTTTGTTGTTGTTCTTGGGGCTTTTTGTTTGATTTTTTTTTGTATGGTGGTTTTGTTTTTTTTTTAATGGATAAGTAATTTTTTTCCGCATAGGCTATTTAGCAGAATAAAACAAGTGTGGAGGCAAAATATGCACACTAAATTCTTCATAACAAGTTTTAGCTAGATGCAATCTCTTAATATTTGTTAGAAAATGAATGTGTACTTGCATTTTGGAAATCAACTCAGTAAAAACTAAATAGAGGGTGTCAGTAATGGCTGTGAAGTTATTTGCAGTGATAGTACAAGACAAAACAAATATCAATATGCTTGTGAAAAGCTCTACTGAAACAGCCCTAATTTTTTTTTTCAAACAGAACTAATTAGTTCTTTTTCAAAAGAACTAATCCAAAACTCACTAAAGTCAAGGGAAAACTGGATGTGGGATGTGTAGGAGTGTACTGCAAATACCTAGACATCCCTATTCTTATTTTCAGGTAAGATTTTGATAACAGCAGTACTATACAGTAAACACAGAATAATTTCTAGGGTTGTTTCTCTGATTAGGTCATAAAACATTTTGGGGAAAAGTAGCTATTGTATCAGTTTTAAATATTATCTTTATTGCCACAGGTACAAATACAACCTGTGACCTGATTATGTGTCAGGCACATATTGCAGCCTGCAACAAAGAAAGACAGTCCTCTGCAATGTTGCTGTCAGTCAGCTGTTTAATTTTATTAGGTCTATTTTATTGCATACATATTAGAACCACAACACTTGTATATCACCTTTTCACTGGGTATTAAGCAGTCAGGTAAGAGAAAATGCATTTTGTCATTTCAGTAGAGAGAAATGAGGATAGTCGTAACTTCTATTCTCAGCTACATGTGAACTACAAGAGTGCTGGCTGTTTAAAACTGTTCATCAAGCTAAGGACAAAAGCAGTCCTCCTTGACACAACTCATAAAAAGTCTTCAGCCTGCAATGCCAGACCCCTGTTGCAATGTCTGCTGCATATTTGATGACATGGTTTATCTCACTCAATGTGACCTCTGTGGGGGGAATAGTTTTCATGAATATAAACAGCCCTGGGGTTCATATGTTGTCTGTTAAGGTATTTTTGAGATTATCTATAGGACATGACAGATGAGCCCTTGACTCTTACAGCATTCAAGTGCAGAACAAAGAGAAGTCACTGTAGTAACCACAGACAGAACTGGAGAGTGGAGATGTGTGAAAGCAGTCCATTTGTTTCTAGGAGCACAACAAACTGAAAGCTCACATCAGTCAGTGCAATCACATTTTGCTGTCAAATGTCATTTTACAATGCCATATATTTTCACCTTAAAAATTTTAGATAAGTAATAATTTACATTGGTATAGTGACGAGGAGTTCATATATTGGCTTTGACAGCTGAGCTATTTTAAGGCACTTTGTAAACCAGTGAATTGGAGATGAGGGGTGAAACTCACCTCAGACCCAAATAATCCCAAGTTTTTTGACTTTGCCAGAGTTAGGTGAGAATTTTGCTTTGAGGCATGGTGAAGGCCATGTGCTGCTGACCCCGCTATAGCCATAAAGGAAGAGTCACCAGTAAACCATGGGTTTTAGATGCCTCATCACATAACTTCTGCTGATTTGACTGAGTGTCTGACACTAAGCTCACCGGTAAGCACTGAGACTGCCTGGGGACAGGAAAAACCCAATGGGCATGGCAGATGGGATGCCTAGCACCTGGTAGAAAGTATGAGATGGAAACCATCTGAAAAGGGAGTATTGGGATGATTAACCAACAGCAAAACAGGCGTTGTCAGGATTGCTATATAGGATCTAGGGATGTAAATTTTCACACTCCCACTTCAATGTCCTCTTTTTAGATCTGTTTTTTACAGCTTTATGTAGAACAAAAATATTTTCTTGTCAGTTGTAGAGCAGAGTTTATGACAACAGGATTATGCTCTCCTTTCTTAAAAATGTCAAAAGCCTCACTCTATGAGCAAACTGGTAAGAAAGAAAAATACCAAAGAGTTATTATTAAAATCTTACATTGAAGAAATAAGACAATTTAATAACAAATTGTGTTTTCAGTTAGCATATTCTGCATACTGCAGGGCAGATTTTGATTTTTATCACAAGATCTTTCTTACAGATGTCATATGAATGACTTGCAAACTATACTAAACAGTCATGCACATAGAGCTTTGGAGGGTAGAGTCAGAGCTTGTGGCTTAAACAAGTGGAGCAATGAGTGTTTCTACTACTGCAGAAACCGCCTATCTCCATGCTGCTGCTGATCACGATGGTGGCTTGTTACACCTCCCCAGAGGAAAGCAGTTCTGTTAAGAGGAGGAATTCTGAATTCCCTCTGGAACCTCAAACTTTTAATGTGCAGTGTAAATTCAGCAAGTGCTAGCCCGTTTGTGTTTATCACATATTAACGAAGGGCAGTATCACATCCCCAGTGGGGAATCCAGAAAAGCCTTAGTGCTCAGACTCTTATGTGTTTTCTCTAAAGCTCTCTATCTAATGCTGAACACATGCAAATCTGTCCAATATGAAATGCCTTCTTCTCGTTTAAACATGTTACCCTCAGGTTTCCTAATGTCAAGGTTTACTTTCTTTGCTGAGAATAGATCCTATACAATTAAACATGATCACAACACAATTTCCTATGGTAACCTAAGGGACAGAAAAGCATTCAGGAAAATGGGTTGAGGAGGCTATTTAAGGATTTTGGCTTTTTAAAGAGATTTCTTAATATTCTCTAAGATTAAAAGGAAATTTTAAATATCAGCAGAGATTAAATAAATGCTGTGGGAATAGAAATAAAGACAGCATTGCACTGCCACACTGTGCACCTTGGAGAGCTAATTTCAGTTCATTGTTTTGCCACAGACTTATATGACCTTTGGGAAGTTACTTATTCCAATGGAACCTCATTAACCAATTTGTAAAGGGGGTAAAATGACATATTTTCTCTATAACAATCTTAGCTGTTCATTAGAACTTGCAAAGTAGGAACTTATCTTCAAGATTGATTATATACTCTTTGGCGCTTAGCTTGAACACTCTTCAGCATTGTTTCTGAATGTAGGAATAACTACAATCAATCATATTTGTAATTTTCACCTGCAGTGACAGACAGGTGAAATGACTAAAAGTTTCCTCAGGCAAAGCCTGGACCATTGCAGTTGTTCTGCACATAGTTTTTGAACCTTGCTACATCAGATTCTCTCAAGATTTCTGAATATTTTTTTAACATAGAAGATTTATTCACAGGAGATATATTTTTAAAATGCATTTTACTTAGGATAATCTTAGTTTTTCCACCTATTACTATCCCATAAATTACACTCTCCTCATTCATCCTATGGTAGGAATCAAACCATACATGACTCAATTTCAGTGTATTGTGTACTGTCTAATAAGTACTGTCATGATAAAAAAAAATCTGAATTCTTTCTGGCAATCATTAAGGAGTACCTCATTGTTATCCCTCAGCCTTTAAATTTCCTTTAGGCCTTATTTCTTATTCTTCTATACTTCCAGAGGCAAAATGTTAGAAAATATCTACCAAATTTGGCCTCTGCTCTGCGAGATTTCAGTTCCCAGTTATGTCAGTGGGCATCATGTCTCAGTGGTGCTTGATTTTAAACCAGGAATGTCTCAAGAAGAAGGTGGTGACTTGCTGGAAATAGTAAGGCATGAAAGAAAAACTAACCTGACGTACACCATGAGTAAAATGAGAGAAAAATGAGAGGAAAAGGAAAAGAAGGCAAAGATCTATGGGAAGCAATGAAGTTGAAAATATTTTATAATTGTATCAAACATACACAAAGGACAGATTAAAGAAAGTGCCAAGCATTTCTGGAACATAGTACAGTGCAGATGATCAAGAACTGCCACAGATTGTCCTGAGAGTTTGTGGAGTCTCCCTCACTGAAGATATTCATGAACTATCTGGACACATTCCTGTGCCACGTGCTCTGAGATGCTTCGACTTGAGCAAGGAGCTGGACCAGATGACCCCACTGTCGTTCCTACCAACTTTATACATTATGATATTTTGTGATAGTACTGCAAAACCCATGACACTGTGTGTAGTATTAGCAGTAGGCCAGTTAGGAGCACAAAGAAAGACCTGTTAATTCTGCATTGGAAAAAAGCATTGGTTCTAACCAGAATTGAGATCACTTTTTGGCTGACCTAGATACCTTCTTTTTCTTTAGATTTTGCAGTTTGTTCTTCAATGGTACATTTCATTGTAATATGTGATTCACATAATACTCTGTCACGCTGAAGAGGTCCATTAAAGCAGTTACTATTGATGAATCATCCTCTTCTCTGTCACTTATGGTGGTCTGAAGGTACAAAATTTGATTGCATCTCACCAGCACTTAACACCAAGACAGAACAAGCTATCCCTGGACCATGCAAGAGATAATACCAGTGCTAAACAGGAACATGCATTAGCAATCACAATAGAAGTAACAAGTAGCCTAGAGGCTTAATATAGATAATAGGAAGCTCAAAGAATAACAGATATCCTGCCTCTGCAGGAACAAGACTGTTTTTAACACTCTGCAAAATAATGGTACTATTCTATCCATTCATTTTGACAGAATTATATTGGTTTTATGAAGGTGTAGCTTAGGAAAGAATTAGGTTTGTTGTCCACTTGGGAATAATTCATAGTATTTTTATAAAGCATAACAACAAACAAGCTGAAAAAAAAGGGGGAAAAAAAAGAAAAGAAAAAATAAAAAATAAAGAAACAAGACTTTCAAGTGTGGAAACAGCTATCAGGAAATCAGTAGTTTGTGTACATACACAGAGGAGAGAGGGAGCTTCTGCCTCCTGAGATGCTTCCTTTAATTATTTGTCTATCAACCTCTTCCAGCTTTTAATCCATTGCACCTGAAATTTTATGGATAACTTTTTTCCCTTCAAAAGGTTCTGCAATTTGCACTATCTACTTTCCTTTTAAAGTTGCTCAAAAGTTTTCTCCCCATCAGTATATTCTCTCCCTTGAAGTGGCAGCCTGTGGAGGAAAAGGAGCCAGCTCCTGTCCTGACACCCTGTAGTTGTTGCAATGTGAAAGTCTCTTTCCTTTATTCGACCACAGTTCTGCAGATTTTACATATCAGGTACCATGTGTATACCAAGGCTTTATAAATAGTTTTTCAATAGCATACCACATTTTAAAAGTCATAATATTAACTGAGTGTATTCTCTACGGACAAATTCAGTGAAATTAAACTTCCATCTTTCCTCCTCTCCTCAAGTCTTTTATTTCTATCATTAATGACTTTCAGACAAATAACCTTGGCACTGTTTCAGCAAGGGACACCCTAAAAATCTGAAAGGATATGAAAAACCATGTGCCTCTCATAACCAGAAATAATTAATATCTAAAGTATATGAAGGCTTTCCATTTTTCCAGTCTAATGAAAAATTTGCTGGCAGAGGAAAGAAATTCCGTGTGTTTTCACTGTTACAGGGACACATGATTTTGTGTATGTCCCACATAAGTACATGAACATGTTCCAAGTACATACACGTAGATATGCGCATATGGCCACAACCTCATCTGCTATAAATTACTAAGTTAAATGGAATTGCATTGCTTCAAATTGAAGGTGATTTGGTCCCATGTATGTGCCTTTATACACACTTACATTGCAAAGTGAGAAGCATTCTACATTCTAAAATTATTTTAGGTCCGTTGGCTGAATCCAAGTCCAGAATAACATGAACTTTGCAGTAGACTTTATAGAGCACTTTATTATTTCCAATTTTTCAGTGTATCTTGTAATATTGGAAAGTATTTATACTACTGTAATGCATTAAATACTTGGTGAAAAATTGTATGGAAATGTAGGTGATATAATGGTTTAAACATTAGTATTCTGTGCTTAAAAGTGGTCATGCTGTCTAGTAAGTCTTTCAGGAATTGGTAACTGCATCATGTATTGTGCCTGTTGACTAAGTGCCAAAAGAAGATGTAAAACTAATGTTTTTTACATGGCTTTTAAGCATAGCTAGATTACCAGTGTTTTACAAGAGCAGCATATTCACTTTGATAAAACTGATAATTTCAATTTATTGCTAGCGGCCAGTCTATTTTCTTCCCCTTGAAACAAGAATATTTTTTCACTGGTGAAGGATTATTATTTATCCCAGCAGAATTGTGAAAAAACTAACAAAGGAACTCTATTTTTTCCCCAAATTCTAATCACAAGTACTACTTGCCTATTCAACAAAATCTTACACTCAGGTAAATTACTCAGTAATCATTCTACAGAACTAATTAGAGCTGAAAAATCTAGGCAAGAGTAATTTTAAAAATCTACTGAAGTTAAGATGTTAAAAAGACCCTGTATCTTTGTTCTTTCATTTTGGCGCTTTTTCTTTAGATCAAATGCAGAAATGTTTACTGATAGCAATGTTGGAGGAAAACAGTAAATTAAATGAAAAATGAACAATGTCCATGAAGAAAGAATTCAGAATTTGTTTAAAATAGAAGCCTAAATTTAGATATGTAATTCAATTTACCTTCCAAGAAAAGTCCACATATTTTCCCCCAAACCTGGTCTTGTTCCACTGCTCATTTGAAGCTATTCTTACACCAATCCCTATATTGTGCTAGTAAAGGATTTGTAAAGTAACAAGGTTGGGAGCCTGATTGAATTGAAAATGACAGTAAATGGGGGAACAAGAGGAATTTTTAGCTGATTGGCTTATCAGTATGGTTTTCTACAAGGCTGTGCAGCTAGTTGTGGCAGCACAATACAGAAGTAGGGCACATGAACAAGGACTTGGCAGAAGAGATGGTACGGCTGTTTGGTAATAATGCTGCTTTAAATGAATATCAAGTAGTAACTTCTAAGTTGCTTTCATTCTACCAACAAAAATATGTATCACTGGAATTCATCATAATTATTTTTACATTTTAATCACAGACTATTCTGAGTTGAAAGGACTCAAGAGGTTCCTTAGAGACCTCTTAGGTGAATGGCCCACAACAGGGATTGAACCCACAACCCTGGTATTATTAGGACCACGCTTTAATCAGCTAAGCTAATTTCATAACTAACCATTGCAGAAATTTGGAATTCCCTTTAGCGCAATCTCATTGAGATCAGGCTGGAGCAGTAATCTTTATAACATGATCCATGGAATCTGAGATGAAGAGAATTTGTTTATGATTTCCAGAGATCTGGTTTTAAAATGCTACATTTTCCCCCATAATGCATTAAACGAAATCATTGCTGGTACCAGATAGATATGACAAGTATCAGGAGTGTTGGAACCTGCCTTCCATGCATGAAGTATCTAGGATCAGTGTACTAATCTGTAAGATTTAGTAGAAGGACAGGACAACATTGCTTCTAGGTCTGCCCTGTCACACTGTGAGATATTTTTCTCCATGTACAGGTGTAAGAGTACAGTATGTGCAGGTAGTGTTTTAGCTATAACATCCACCCAAGGCCTGACAGTGTCTGCCAGAAGACCAAGTTAGACTGCTGCTAATGGTATTGTCTTGAGTGTGCCAATGCTTTCTATCTAATCCTTGGAACAGTTAAAAGAGAACTGTAGCCTGAGAGAGAGATGCTTTCACTTAAAGTCAATTTTTAAAAAGAGAAGATATTCACAGAAATGGCAAAGGAAGAAATTTGTCATTTTCTCACTCCCACTTACACACAATTATTTGTATGAATAGCACTATTGAATTAAAAATTACTATTTGGGTGTTTACCTATTCACCAAGGAACAGATACACTTCAAATAATTTCATGTTGCAAGTGTTTTTAAGAAAAATCAGGTTTTTCTAAAAGCAGCTCCTCAAAGGGAAAAAATATTCAGCCAAACATGCTAGGTATTTTTCTCCCCAAATTCTAAAAGAAAAAATTAATTTTATGTTTATACCACCAATGTTATTATCTGTTATTATCTATATTATGTGTGGTAGTTTCTGTCTTCAGATTTACATTTCTAAGTTCATTACGCGAAAAGTCCTTCTCCAATTCCTTAATTTCTCTCCTACCAAGAAAAAGATTTACCGCATTCTTGTTTTCATTTAATCTATCACTCACTAATTCCCAAAAGCAGAACTAGGTGTTTAGCTCTTCTAATTGTGTTGACAAGTTGCAGTAAAAAAATTTGCAGTTTATATTTCAGAAGGGGCAATCCACCCTTAATCCTGAGTCAATACACATCTTCCCAGACAAATGGGGAGCATCTTTTCTAAAAAGCATTTTTCAAAGAGCTGCTATATGATGGTCATTAAGACAAACAAAAGTTCAACTCTTCCCGTGTTGCTTCAAGAAGAGCCAAAGTAGCATGTTATATAGGTAATGCCACCCAAAATCAGAACAAGCCTGTAGAAGCTTATGTTTCTCCTTTCCTAATTAAAATGCTGCAGACAAGTGTTTGAAATTGTTTGAAAAGATGCAACACTGTCTACTCAATTTGTTCTGTTACTTAAAGCCAACTCTGTTTGGAATAAAAATATACTGATTTTAGTTTAAAACATGTAGTCAAAGAATGTACTTTGCTACTGAGACTTTTGTCTGAGCCAATATGATAATTGCTGTGGCCAGTTTAAGTCCAATACTAAGTGAACAGTGCTTCAAAGATGCTTCAGAAGAATAATTTTTAAAATCTAGAGTTCTAGCATAATCCGTCCACTCTTTTTTCCACTCTTCTGTATATCTTCCTACCTACCTTTCCTATACCTGCCATTTTTAACATAAACAGGTCTGTTTCCAGCACCTTTTCAAAGGGGCAGTTTTCTTCAGGCTGACCTTTCAGTTCTGTTTAGCTGTCTCTGAAGTCCTTCTTTTTGATAGACCATTCCTGAGGTAGAGTGACACACATTTGTTACTGTATCCTATAAATTTGCACCTTTTAATTGTGATGGTTTTTTACATAATTTGCTACCCCTTTCTTCCTTTAGCAGAAGAGATTAGTACCACTCACGCCAACAAGGAAGAGTTACAGAACATTATTTTGTAAGGGAAAACACCATGGAGAACTCAGGATGAGAAAGAAAATTGTATTAAACCCACAGCCTATAAGATATGAACACACTAACTCCTAGCAGTAAGTAGTATAGAATCTGTTAGTCCGGCCAGCAGCATATGCAGGACAAGAAAACAGATGCAGACAGTAAAATGTCATCTATAAATGAATACACTGATCTGAAGTCCTAACTGTGTGGACATGCTGAACCTAAGCCAAGCCACAGCATAAGAGATTGTGCCTTCTCTATTTGCTGTGAGATTTTCATGACAAGACAGTTGATAGTAGCCCAGTCAAGGAAATAGGAATTTAATGGGTACAGGTTTTCTTCTTTAAAAAAAGGGAAAAAAACCCCAAAAACCTTTCAACCTGAAAAGTATGAAAGCCTGAAATCACATTATACCTCGGGCATTCCAAAGTGAGAGCTGCCAACATTATTGTCACTTACAGAGCCTGACTTTGGAGGAAAATTTTTGGCAGAGAAAAAGATCTTGCCTCCTATTTCCACTTCTCAAAGTAGTGGTGTCAGTATTTCAAGAGCCAGAGTCCATAAAAAAAAAAAATACATTCCAGGAGTCCGTAAAAGTAGAATAAATAATGTAGGTATCAATAAAAGATTCTGACCTGAAAGGAGTATTTAACCTGGAGGTAAATGATATTGTTTTTCTGTTGTGCAATGACTATATTTATTGTTTCCTGGGAGAGTCCAAGCTTTGTTCCATGTTTGCTAAGTTCTTTGCGCAACAGAACCCATTCAAAAGCCAGAAGACTGTAACTTATGTACAGACCAAATGTGCTGAGATCTCTTCAAATGCTACAGCCTTCCCAGTGTCTCTTAAACCATTTCTCAATAGGCACTGTCTTCTTTTTGGTGCAGATGTCAGTAACCCTTATTTAGCATTTCCAGTATGCCGTGATTTCCACAGCTGCATTTCCTGCAGATACCTACTCTTCATGGTGCTGAGCTGCACTGAAACCCATAAAGCAAGAGCCAGACCCAGAAGGAGCCAAGCCCAGTTCAGTCATGCCATGAACAACATGGTTGTCCAGGAGCAGGCAGGACCATTCCTGCAGGCAAATCTTTCACCATGTAAGACCGTGGAGGGAAGAGAGGAATGATGAATGATGTAATAGAAGTATCTGCCTAACTGGGAGAGAACAGAAATTCTATGTCAAGCTCAAGGTGTGGTGAAACTCAGACATCATTTAACTTGAATTAAAGTAATGGCAGAGGCATCATGGGGTCCTTGGGGAGCTCGAGTTATTGCCCTACAGGGCTTTCAATGGGAAATAGCTTGCTCATCTCACCATCAGGCACTGAGGTGAGAGCAGGGAATATCAGAACAGTATTTCAGCCTCTTTGAGGGAGCAGGGCAAAGCCTCTGAAGCTGGAGGCTTGGCAGCATTTTCCGAGTCAGCATGCTCAGCTGATGACATTTACCCGGCTGCTGGTCCAGCTCTAAAGCACTGCTGAATTTATCCAAAATGTAAATCACCAAGCTGGACAAAAATATGTAAGCTTCAAATATCTCACAAAGTCACAGGACCTGCACCAAGCACTGGGAGTGTGAGAGAGGGCAGGGAGATGGAGGACAGAAAATCGTTTAGTTAAGAGGATTGAAAGAAACAGGGACAGAAGGACAGAAAAATAGGTGAAAGTGGCTCAGAATAGCAAAGATGTTGAGCAAATGAGGAAAATAATGAAAAATATGAGCAAGGTAGAAATGTCGGTAATAAGGCAGTGTCAGAGTCAGAAAGAAAGAGATTTAAATGACAGATGACAGGTTTTGAAGAATAATGTAAACTTTTTTTTAATGTGCTGTGAAATCACAGCATCTTACTCAATGGATAACGAAAATGTATGATTATTGAACCCAAGGTAAGAAGAAGGAAGGAAAAGTATTGAAGCAAGGTCAGAATTATTTTCTTCCAAAATTCTGCATCCATCTAAACGTTACACTTCCTAGCCAGATATCTTTGGAGCATTATTGCTAATAAAAGTTGCAACTATTTTAACTATATTTCATAATACATAAAAACTTACTAATCTGATATATATTTATTAACTATTACTATTTTTACCATTAAGAATATCTGTTTGTCAGATGCATAATTCACTTACAGAGTGGTGAAACACAGGTAAATTGACCTGAGCTGACACCATTTAACCAGTGAGACACCAGTATCAGGACTCTTCTATCAGAAGTTAACTGTATTGTCCCTACTGTGGGAATGGCTGTTATTTAACCAGAGTGCCTCTGCTTTTCCACAGAGGAGGCAAGCATGGCGTGTGTGGTCTCAGCCTGAAGAATTACAAAGCAAGCCAATGTGAGACTGCATCACCCATCCAAGACTATGCACGGCCTTGTAGAGGGACACAGTGCTTTCAGTTTGTCTCTTTGTAATACTATCTCAAAAGTCAGGTAGATATGCCTCAAAGCAGGCAGCTACTTACACTGGTCTGCTGTTCTCCAAAGTACCAGAGAGTTGGAATTTTAAACAATATAGCCAAAAGATATTATCCCTGATATAATTACTGAAATTACTATTCAACTCAACAGTGTTCCCAAAATATGCTTAGAAAATAACATAATCTGGTACTACCATGCCTATGGGATCATACTGCAAGAGTGTGAGAGATTGGAATGTTAATGGCTAACTACTCAAAACCACAGACCATTAGCAGGGCCAGCAGGGTGCTTTGCTGGGGCAGGGTTTGCACCCTCGAGGTGGGATAATGTTTTTTATCCTGACAAAGTCCTTCTTTACACAACTGACTCAGTCCTACAATGTCAGGGAAGGTATTGGGGCATTCCTTTGATGGGGCATAACTGGCTCAACTATAGTGATGTGAGAGGCAGCTGTCATGTCTTGGGAGCTGTCATATACCATCAAAGACCCCTGATGATCCCCCAGACTCACTTCTGGGGCCTTCCATAGGAGGGCTGTCATGTTCCACAGTGTTGCATCAGACAGTGTAAAAGCTGCCCGCCACCAGGAAAGATGGTTAGGCACTCCCAGCTGAACCTGGATGTATAGAACCCATTGAACTCTGGGTTCTGTGGGCTTCCCCCACAACCAAGGGATCAAGACTGTCACCATCACTTCAACCAAGGGACATCTAAACTGCAACAATCAACTCTTGTCGCTGAATCCACGAGCAGTGGTCTCTGTCTACTCTTATATTTTCTTTCCCTTTCTTTCTTTTCCTTATATTATTTCTCAAGTGATATTTTCATGTTTCTATATTGCTATATTACTTTAGATAATAATAAACAAAACAGCTACATACCTACTTTCAATTGCAACCAAGTAATTTTAAAATAAACCCTACATATATCCATTTATAAATGCCAATCATTGAGTGTCATTTCACATTAATCCATTTGAGGGATCTATCATCTATCTATCTATCTATCTATCTATCTATCTATCTATCTATCTATCTATCTATCTATCTATCTATCTATCATCTATCTATCTATCTATCTATCTATCTATCTATCTATCTATCTATCCTATCTATCTATTTCACTCAGTCTATCTAAGGGATATATTAACAAAAGCCTGGGTGACTCTCACCTTCTGGGGCAGGTTATAATAAACAGACAACCTGGGAATGGTCCTATTATAGAAAGAAAAGAAATATTAGCTCAGTTCTCCACTCAAATATCTGGTCTGTCACTGGCATATGTTTATTTAAAGGTTACATCAGAGGTGGGAAGGGAAGACAGTAATCTCAGATTGAGAAAAGCTGCCAAAAATGAACTATTGAAGCAAATGCCAGGCCAGGCAGTGTGCCAGTTCACTTATCCTTACTAGCCACCTGCAGTCTGTATTATCAAGGCCCCTGAAGTTTATTATTGCAATATATTATCCCTTCATTATGATATAGAAAAAAAGGTATTGATGTAAAACAATTTTGACAAGTTTTTCTCTGACACTTCTCAGTGAAATCCGTTAATATTTGCATAGGAACAGGATGTAGGAGAATTTTTTTTCTCTCTCACATGCTACAGATTTTATCTCTAACCAGATGCTCATGCATATACCTAAATTCTCATTGTTACCACTGGGGGAAAATTGCCTTTTCCATGAGAAACAGGCAAAGCAAAAGAAAGAGGCATCTTATCAGGCAAATATTAAGTACATCCTAGGAGGGGAAGGTACCATCATTGATTTCAGTGGAATTGCACCAAACAGCTTACTTGCACACTGGCCTCAGCAGATAAGGAAAGGTCTCAGAAGACAATGACATGTAGATAATAGTATCAAAGCAAGTCATTCATATTAATATCCTTCAAATTTCAAAACGGAACTCAAAATAGCCCTGAACTACTGCCTATGCCAAGCCAGAATGGCATTTTTTGAATCACATGCTATGGCACTGAGGGGGCATTTCTAATAGTCAAATGATCTTCTGAAAAATTGTATCTTGAAGATTTTCTCAAACTACAGTACTAAGTGCAACAAAGAATGTCACTCCGTGTGGTTTGTTTATTCTTATTTGAAATACAGTTTTTTTGCATTAAAGCTGAGGGATCAGACATCGCATATTTTATGGGATTATTTATTTTTTAATCAGATGGGTTGTTATCATCTCTAGCACTAATTTAGTACTGTTGTAACTGTAAGAGTCTGAGAATATTATTAGCACAACAAGTTCTGCAAGGAAAAATTGTATCTGTTATGTAGACTAACTGACATGTTTGAGAAAAAAAAAACACCAAAAACAACAGACCAGCTGCAGATCTGTCTTCCAAAAGGGCTCATCTGTTATTCTCACTACATCAGCCACTCTATCGAAAGACAGAAGTTCTCCTCCAAACTTTGCCTACTATCACTTGTAATTTAAACTCTGTGAGTCTAAATTTCATTCTTTTGGCAAAGAGAAGATAGAGTCAGAGAGGAGGATATAAAGTCAAAAATAACGAGATCTGTAAATACTGGTTTCCCTAAATTGGGGCATAAGCATTTTTCTTTTTCTCTTATTTTTGGGGCTACTTAGGATCCAGTCCTTGGCCGTTTTTTCCACAAAAAACCAAAACTTTCCTCAATACTAGCATGAGGGACAAAGCAGTAGAGAATACCTAGAACAGCTGGATCAAACTTGGAGCTCCTAGCGAAAAAAAGAAACAGTGGAGCCCAGAAGGAGCCCAACATCAGTGTCCTTTTAGTTTTGTGGGGGGTTTTGGGGTTTTCTTTTTTGGTTTTTTTGGGTGGATTTTTTTGGTTTTTTAAATTTATGTGCTACTCTTCATTCTTTAAGGATTGGTACATTTTATGTCACAGCTGCAGCTAGGTAAAACAAAACAATGAGTACTAAGCATTGTTGACCAGGAGTGTGACTAGCATAAGAAGTCATTTGTACCAAATACTCTGTCCCTTGTTGGAGTCTCCTCCAGATTAAAAATATCATTAGCACCTGCATTCTAACAACAAGGACAAAGACATAACAGGATTTGTGCCAAGAAAGTAAAAGCAACAGTAACAGAGGGCAAAGCAAAGAGCCTCACTTGACTGCAGTGGGATAGGAAAATACATCCAGGATCTGCTGCACTGTCTTCACAAGGAAATTTTCATTTTAGTGATAAAAATTGTCTTAGCCTGAGGGTTACTGTCCTTTGGATGAACAAAGTATTTAATGAAGCTGGACAATTCTAACTACACTGTTCTTGCTCTTTGTCATGTGTTTGTTTGTTTGTTTGTTTGTTTGTTTGTTTGTTTGTTTGTTTGTGGCTTTCATTGTTTGGTTGGTTTGGGGGGGTTGTAGGTTTTTAAAATTTGGTTTTTGTTTGGGTTTTTGCTGCTTTGGTTTTGGTTTTTGTTCAATCTTGTTTTGGTTTTTACCAAAAAAACCCCCACACAGCTATTACAGTAAACAAAAAAAATCATCTTCAGAACATCACTTGGTGGTTCTATTTGCAAGATTCATTGTGATTTTCTTTGAGGATAATAGAGCTTTTCAAGATACAAACAGCATGGTCCAAGTTAATCCCAGCTGCGAAAGGACAGAGTTCCATCATCCTCAGCTGCCATTTCACCATGATTTGAATTCTCCATCATATCTCATTTAGCAAAAACGGAAGTATGGTTCAAATTTTACTGATGTACTTCTACAGAGGGAGATCTAAATAAATATTATTTCATATGTATTTATACATATTATCAACAAAGGCCTCTTCTTTTTAATTTTGTTAGATAGAGAGTACTTAAAGCTCACTTTCAGAGGGATGTGTGTATTTGCAGGTCAGCTTCATCAAACATTCATTGTTCAATACTGTGACAGCTGGTAGCAGGCGTACATACTCTTCCCTTGTTTGGTTTTCTGATAGAACCTGTCAAGTACTGGTTGTCTGTATCTGAATTTGTCACCCTCTCAGCAAGGTTACAGCTTTCTTACCATCAAATCAAACAAAAAGAAAAACTATACAAACTCTAATGCTAATTTCTAACCTCATCCAGAAATGCAAAAACATAGGGTTTTAATCAAAATAACCATTAACAAAGAGGTGCAGTTCGTTTTTGTTTATTCATTCTAACAGACTTTAAAATCATAAAATCATGCCCCTGGGAGCAGTTGTTGATCCCTTCACTAGCAATAAAGCAAACACTAATCATAGCAGGTGTTAAATACTCAGGGATGCCAGGCCAAGATCAAATATTTCTGGCTCGTCAAGTGTACCTGTACAGTGGGACCAACCTGTCAGTGGATACTGAGGAGCAATCATTCAGCATAGGCAGGGTCAGTTTTTGCACAGATTTGGAGACTGCCTGCATTTCAGTCCCCAGGACTGAGTACATTATGCACTTGCTAAGTGTGGAGAGTCTTGACAGTTAAATACTGATGTATTAGTGACTCAGGAGCAAGCACATCAAAACCTGGGGCAGGGTGATACATGCTGTAAATAGTCAGAAAACTTCTCACAGAGAGAGAGCAAGAGAAATGTGACCTGTTTGAGACAACCTACTCTGTCTTGATAGAGGCCACAGCTATCCAATGCAGCTTAGATGTGATGAGGAGGGTGACAACTACACAAGTAAAGTTGCCAAAAGAGATTTGTATTTTTGAGTACAATGTAAATTCCCAATTTGAACCTACATGTAGTATAAAGATAGTGACAGTTAGCCTAAAGTACTGCAAAAATACCACCTATAATAAAATCAAAAGATCAGGTTTAAAAGACTTTTAAATATCTAAAGCTCAGACAACTGAGCTGGAAGTGTATTGGGAAATTTAACAAATGCTGAAATTCCTCTGACATCACAAAGTACATATGTGGGCTGACTGTATGTTTTTGTATACTGCACATGGCAATTTTTTTCCTTTCTCAAGACAAGCTGATAATATTTCAGTTCAGGACTTCTCTCTATTTCTCTATTAGCATTTATCCCACAACAACTAGCAAAAGTAGAACCAAAGACAGAATAAGTGAATACCAAGAAAAGAAGTATATAATGATTCAGAAAAGTTCAAATTGCATTTCTCTTGAGGATAACATTAGGAAAATATTATTCAACGCACCTCTAAATCTTACAGGAAAAAGCTTAGGGAAAAAAGAAGACATTTACATGTTTTAATCAACGTGAAAAGAAGATATAGAATCTATATAGTAGTACTATGAGACTAACAAATCTGTATAGTAGTACTATGAGACTAACAATCCACTTTACACAAAATGTGAGAAAAACCTGCCTCACACTCATATATCCTTTGAAAAAGATAAGAACCACACAATCTTGCTAATAAAAAAAAAACCAAATAAATAAGTAATTAATGATAGATAGATAGATGTATGTGTACAATAATGTGTGTGTATGTGTCATCATACAATTGATGCAAAGTCTAGTTGCAGAGCAATTTAGCTTCACAATCCTAGTTCAGCTGAGTATTTAAAGCACAGGAGTGAAGAATTTTTCCTAAGACTGAAACTAAACACAGGCTTAAGTACCTTGTTAAATAGAGACATCTGTTCTCCTCAACATAAGACTTTACAAAGAGAACTTTACCCTTGTTTTGTGAAATGACCCGGACACAAGAGGAAAACCCATTGTCTCTTGAAGTCCCATAATTTCACTCTGTATTCAGGCACTTTGACAATTTCCTTGAAAAGTTGTTCAGTTTTTTGTTCTTGATCTTGAACAGCTACAGGTCACATTCTGCTTTCAATTACTTCATGGCCATTGTCTTCTTGAACTACTTGAACAATTATTCTCCTAAGTGTTACTATAAAACTTCAGGATACACTAGTGAAAAGTATGAAAATAAAGGCACACTACACTTTGAAATCTCCACATAGTAGAGATAGTATCGTCAGTTCTTTGTTCAGAATTATGTTTCAGAAATGAAATGTAATGCTCCCACTGAACGCCTGCAAAATCCCAATTACTGCCTCAGGTTTGAATAGTAGCTCTGTTGCAGCTTTTGTAGAAAGGAGCATCCTGAGAGGCAAGGATGACTTTCGGGATACTGACACGTGGGCCATAAAACCACTCTCCCATGTACTCTGCTTTATGCATGGAAACAAATGTATTCATGTTTGATCTCTTCAAGAGCGAGTCTGGTCTCTGCAGTGAAAGAAAAGGATTTCACTTCCTGCAAGAGAAACTTGAAAGCAGAATAGGTGGGTTTCACAAGGTCTGAACCACACTTTATTTTTAAGCTTTCCTTTCTCTTGCTAGAGTTAGACTGTGATAAGAACTGACTGTGCCACCAAAGCATTTTCATGACCTACAAATTACCCCTGGTTTAAGAGCTGGTGTATCCTACACTCGCAAGATATTCTGAAGGGAAGTGTGCCTACAAGAGACATCCAGGCATTTTTATAAACTCTTTAGGCTTCTGGTGTCTTGTGGTATCATATGTGAACAATCAAATCAGTTCTGATTTGAACGCTGTCACTTGGATTAGGGTTTATCTATCGCATGGTAGCACTGAGTTAGCAGGCCGCGGAGATGAATAGAAGTACTGATTGCTGAACTGACAGCCTTGAAGATGAGTAGCATTATTTTATCACATCCTTCTTTGCAGCATGTGCCAGTGGGTTTTAGCTGTCACATTTTTTTAAATTATCAAGCCTCAGAATAAGAAATAGGGCTGGTTTCTTAGTGCATAAAAGTCCCCTTCTCTCCTTCTGATCCTACCAAAGCTGCTGGCTTTTATTTTGTGAAATTGTGTACTTATAGGTTAATTTGAATAAACAAAATACTTTCTTCTGTAAACCACAACATATGTGGCTACTAATTTAGTGGCTGTTTAGTGCCCCACTTTCCAGTGCACTTCTTGTTGCCAATATGTTATGAAAGAGATAAATCACAGCAGAAATATTCCAACTTATTTCTGAAGGTAAAAGCTCTATGTGCTTTTAAGCCACCTTACTCATCACACATATTAAGGTCCTTTAGCTAGATACATTTGGATGGCAGTGCAGTTTCTCACGTTCCCACCAGCAGTTTGCTGCCCAAGCCTATGTTATGTGCAGTTGCCATTTCTCATTCAGGTGTTTTCCTTGATGCATCTACCTGCCTTCTGCCTCCATGTCTCAGTCTCTGAAGACTGCTTTTGACAGTGTTATGAGGGGATACAAAAAGTTGCTAGAAAGCTCAGACTCTTGATTGAATGACAAGTGCCCACGCGATCCTCGGCAGTTTGAACTTGATCAGGACAAGGTGAGGAGACAGCCACCAGCAGTATCAGTAAGCAATTAGACACACTGATGACATCCTGCCCCATGCTAAGAGCCTACCCTCTTCCCATGGTGGAGTACTATCCCTATTCCAGCTGAGAGCTCCACATCCCTGGTAGATGTGGGACTAGGCTGGGGACACAAAAGGGCTGCAGCAGTTTGGTGTCACAGCTCTGTGCTGCACCATGACAAGGGGAACAGGTGCATTTGTGTGACCTCTAGCTGGGGCCATGACCCATTGCTCTGCTCCCCTGGCACAGTGCAGTGAGGCACAGAGACTGAGGCATGGGAAACCCCTTGTGGCCCTCAGCTCGGCCCTCTGCCCAGCCTAATTAGTCAGATCGACGGTGTGTTAAATCTGAAAATGTCAGGCTGCACAGAAAGGATCTACTAAATGAGTCAAGCAATTTTCATGGATGCGTGATGCGGTTCCACTTGCTGTCGCCTCATTCAGCATACAGTAGCCCACACCAAACCTGTTTGTGTGGAAGTACACACCAAGAATGAAACCAAAATCTAAATCCTTTTCTCTACTGAAGACACATATAACAAGACAGTGTTCTTTAGCAAAGAGACAGTTCTAGGTTTTCTAAAATGTTTTTGACATACCCTTCCTTCAGGTACTCAGCAGTACTAAAAAGCATATCCTCCTGAAATAGTAAGAGGCATACCCTTGTGACATTGTAATTAAAGATGCGCCAGAGAAAAAAAAGCCAAAACCAAAATCAAACCAAAAATCAGTGGAACCCAGCATCTGCAGGATTAGACCATCAGAGAACTTACTTTCATCACTTCTTAACAACAGTAGCCAAACATCCAACACTCTAAAACATAAAAACTGATTGGCTAATTACTTCATTCATCAATATTTCATTTTCTGTAGAAAGCAATTTAATTCTTATCCTTCCTAATAAAAGAAGCATTTTATCATCTCTCTCACCCTTCCTGAGTTAGACTGCACAGATGCCACCATGACAGTAGATCAAATGTCATGATATTTCTTACCTGAAAGGGCATTACAGCTGCAGATATCAGGAACTGCACTCACATTAAAATAGATTCTTTTAGCATTTGTGTTCAAAAAGATAGCATTTTAAAAGATTCTGTCACTTTTGGAAGCTTCTTAGGATTAGATCTTACAATGTGGGTAATGATTAATAGAAAACACTCAGAAAGAAAATCTTTCCAATGGGGGAATGAAAAAGAGCACAAGGCCATTTACCTTTTAAGGAGAGAAGAAGTGCCTAGACAAGGGATTTAACATGCTTTTGCAAAGAAGGAAGTCTCCTCACAAAGAGGAAATAATTTAGTCAATGTAAGAAAAGCAGTTTTTAGATTCATCGTCATAATTCTGCACTGCAGAGTTTTACAATTTACAGTGGCACAAAGGGAAGTACTGTTTCTTTCAGGCTCACATTGAATGAAAGTTTAAAAGAGGGAATGCTTTTACACAGTTAGAGAGAGCTGAAAAATTCCACGAGACTGGGACACAATCTTACTGCAAATCAATTTAGTGGATTGCTGTCATCTATCTCTTTTTTATTTAAAACTAGAAGCAGTAGTATCTAAACTTCTTAAATCTCAGGCATATTTTAGTATGAGGAAAGACTCTGAGTTGCTGAGCAAAGTGTAAACGTTTGATAAACTAGTGTTTTCATAAGACTGTGGATGGAAATGATGTATTTTTCCCTTTGGAAATACTTTATGACACAATTTGACGAAATAAAAGAAATCCCTAAAAGATACATAAAAGGAGTAATCCACAGAGGTGGGAGAAAACAAGAACAAACATAAACTAGACCATGATTTCAAATGACAGGATAAGGTCTAAATCTTTTCTGAAGTTCTGTCCCCAGAACGCAGAAGTGCATGAGGTTGCTAGATCCTGTATAACAGATGCTGGAAAATGGTACTGGGTAGGGTAACAAGTGGTGGGTAAATAAACAAAGCCAGCAAAGATCAAGATGCAGGAAAAAAAAATTACAATAATGAAGGAAAAGAGAGACAAGGAAAATGAGACCCTACAGATCCAAGTCTCCAAGTGTCTATAAATTATGTCTCCTGTAGAAGGAAAATAAGGATTCAGGTTGGGGAACAGAGGTATCTCCCTCCCAGGGATTCAAAGCATGAAACCCCTCACACCAGTTCTTTCTTCACAGCCACATGACCTGGTAAAGACTGGATTTATAATTTTAAGAGTGAATTTCTCTTGAAAAAGAAGGAGGGACAAAAGTTGGGAAAAGGCTAAAGAAAGATGTCCCATGTTCCTTGGTCCTAGGGACCGGCACTCTGGCGTGGATGAATCCCTTTAAGATAGGGTACATGGCAAAAAAAGGTAAGCTTAAAACTGTGGGAAGTGGGAGGATAAAAGCTACTTAATCTACCCGATTAATTTTTAATGCAGGAACACGGCTTAGCAAGGAACAGTATCATGAGAAGCTGGTTTCAAAGAAGACTATTTTAAACCTGCAGCATTCATTCAAATTGATTTGCAGTGAGAATGCTGAGAAGGTGCTAAGACAGCTGAAAGGGCTGCAATTTCATCTGGAATTAACATGTGTCTGTGTGGAAAGGAGAAAGCTGGTCACTTGGGTGGGCCATGGGGTGGGAGCAAGGAGACATTTTGGAACCCATCACAAACAGTGGAACTAAAGGTGAGGGGAGACTGCAGACCTGGACAGGCAGCAGTTTTCCTGCTGATCTTTCCTAGTGACCACAGAAGCCCTTGCAAAGCAGGGCATTGACTCATAGTGACCATCAGCCCCTGCCCCAGTTGCCAGGGGCTCTCTAGGAAAACATATGCTGAAATACTTTACTGCTCTGAGGCCCAGATTCCTAGCAGCTCTCTGGGGAGGAAACTGGTACTTACCTTGCAGAACTGTTATGTTCTCCCTGTGATAATAGATCTCTATTTCTTATAGTCCACATAAAATTATTTTTCAAGTGTTGAAAGAGTAACTACCTGTTCAAGAAATGTGCCCTTTTGTGACTAATAAAATCTATACATGACATACACATGTGGACACAAAAACGTTTAGGGCATTATAAAACTTGAAAATTATAATTTCAAGATTATACTTTTCATTTTATTTTAAAACTCTGAAATCACTTTGACTTATTTTAGATGAGATCTCACTTTCTAGCAGAGTTCTGAAGTCTAAAATGTGTATGTTTACAAGAGAGCATGAATTTAAAACAACCTACAACTGGAACAGCATTCATATAGTGAAACATTTTCTTATTGTTTTATCCTGAAAAAAAAAAAATAATATCCAGATTAACACTCAATGTAGAAAATATTAACCTGGAGAAAAATTTTATGCAGACATGTTATAAATCCCTGGAAATATTACAGTAGCAAACCACACTGACCTTTAGCTCTAGGATTGCAAATGGTAATGCTATAATAATTGTTGTATGTCCTTTTATTGTGTGACTCCCGACTCCCCCAGCCTACTAGGAAATGGGAAATAATGGCCTTTAGCAATCCTTTAAATTGAAGGTATAGGGATGCCTTAAGATTATTCCCATTTATATATAACCATATAGCACTATTATTTATATCTTGCTAGCAGCACTTGGAATACAGCTGTTTCTGTGGGTAGCTTTGTAAAGGAAGGTGCTCTGGGTTTTGAGCAAGAATTAAATCTGTGGAGATGATGATGGTGCCACAAAAATGCCTTCTTTTCATATTTTTGTGAATTAACACTGCAGTCTCAGAGAGAGGAGGATTCCACACAACATTCAGCAGTACCAAAAACAAGCAAGATTTAATGATGGAGATAGACATTTATATAGCTACAAATACTCAGCATTGCAACAACTAATGCAAGATGAGAAATGATTAATCAGAAAATAAGGCTGGATGTTTGGCATTTAAAGCATTCTCTAGTCAAAGTGTTTGGACAAGATCTTGATTTCCTCCCATTGGCACAGTGTGGGGATGGATCTCTTGCACTTTTCTGGAGAGACTGGTATAAGGACTCTAGATGAAGTGGGCATGAGAGCTGACTGGCACTACAAATTCTCTTGCTCTAATGATTTTCCAGAGACTGGCACTGCTAAAGATCAAAAATGCAATGAAAGTTTGCCAAAGTCAACGAACTAAAAGAAAATTACAAGACCCTGGAATATGTTCTGTTTGGTTTTATATATTTTTAATGTATTTTTAATAAATGTTGCTAACAAATTGAAACAGACAGATACTGAATTTTTCTCCTTTTCTTGGGAAGATATATATCCAAGAGGCATAACCTGTTTCTTTATGCAGGGGTAAGATTAATGTATAAAATGTATAAATGTATAAAGTGTATAATGTGTAAAATAAAACTATTGAGTTATTTTAGTACTTTTCCTGTCATGCATTCAGGATCCTCTGAAGTTGTCACCAGCTACTGTTTCATTTAATTCCCTAGCCTTCAGGGTAATGTAAGAAAATTGAAGAGATTAGAAGCTCTCTCTTTCCTGTTCAATGCATTTGTGTTGCAGTAAATTGGTACCAACCTTCAATCTCATGGTCAGGGCTCTCCAGGGTCCTTCCACTGATATGACAGAGCAGTCAGCTTGATAAATGGTGCACAACCCTTTCAGTGCAACAGAGAAAGCTTTCCTCCCTGCGTGTGCAGTTGTCTCTCCCACACTGGAGAGAGAGGAAACAATTAGCTGTCTTATTGCACTAAGGAATGCCACTATTCTGTTTATGTTGTCTGTGTTAATTAGAAGATACATTTTTTCCCCTCTTGATTAATTATTTCATGGGCAGTGGCAAACACAGACTATGAACAGAATCTAAGGAAAGGCAGAATACTTAGCTTGATAAATTATTAACTTTAGAAAATGTTAAATAAAACATATTCACTAAAGAGGCAGCTTAGTAAAGTAGTTAAATATATGCTTAATTTCAAGTTTAGGAGCTACTGGTGATGAAGTAAAGGGACTGTGCAGTGTTACATTATGCCTTTACTTGATCACCTTGTTGAATTGCAGTTAATAGGTACTGAATTAACACAGGCACTAATGTAAGCACTGCATTAAAGTGCATTAGCAAAAATTTAAGCAAATACTTCACTCCTATTCTGGTTCATTCTGGTTCAGCAGTTCCCTAGCAGTCACTTCCCTGAACTGGGCATACTTAAACACTGAAAAGGGGCCATGTTGGTTCTTTTCAGTGCGTGCAAACATATAAAGGGAAGATGGAGAGTAATGAAAGGCCCTTACAAGTCAGAGTTTCAGATTCCTCTTTTACAAGAAACTTGGCCTTAAGCAGACAGGCATGTATGTGTTTGTGTGCACACCCATATATTTCAAATTTGTTCATGCAGGCAGCTGATCTAAAAGGACATAATGTAAAATTTATAATAGATGGTTGTCTACAGCTTTTAAATAAACAAGCCAACAAGACTTAAAGCATTATTGACAGGAGATAAACATGCAGAGGATCTGTTTGTAGTGGGACAACAAATAAAGGATCATTTCCTGTAAATGATTAATTAAATCATACCTGTTGAAGATCAAGCAGTGTATGTCCTAAGTTGCACACAGTTTCCTATTAAAATCTATAATAATTTTACTCAAAATAACACACAGCATTAAATAATGCTATTAAGTAAGCTAAACGTGCACTAAAATTAGTCATTTACTAAATAGCCCATGAAAAGGGACTGAAAGTATTTGGGAAGCGTGCAATTGAGGGGTAAGTATCAATTGTTCTCAAACTGGGTTGTTCTCAAACACTGCAGATTTCAAAACATATCAAGTGTTCCACACCAAAGTCATGTTTTATATTCCTGCCTATTCTTAATCCACAGAAGAACTGACCTGCCATTTCACTTCAAACTGAGGATTGATCACTTTTCTCTATCAGTCCCTTTGTGCCTCTGGCTGTGCACAGGACTGGGAGAACAGTGTGTGATACAGGCCAAACAGTGAACAGTAGTTGCTAGTACATCCAGTGGGGTGAGGTAAGGACAAAAGGAACAATCTCATCTCTAAAATTCCTCGCCTTAGTGCATTTGCCAGAGCCTTCAGGCAAGAAGTTCAAAGCAGCGCGTGCAGAGTCAGTTGCCTGTAGCACTCTTAGGGAATACAAGCCGATTTACAAATTGCTGAGAATAGATTGTGGTGTAAAACACATACCATGCAAGGTATATGCATGGAGGATTCCTAGAACTGTGGTTGGAGTTAAAATTTACTTTTTTAAAAATGCATGTTACCTGTCCCAAGTACAAGGAAAGTGTGGTGGGTTGAGTCTAGCAAACAACTGAGCACCCTCACATCGGTAGGATCAGGACAATAGAAAGAGGGTGAGCTCATGGATCAAGTTAAAGATAGTTTAACAGGTGAAGCAAAAGCTGTACATGCAAGCAAAACAAAAGTACTTGTTTACTATTTGCCATGGGTAGTCAGGTGTCCAGCCACTTCCTGGAAAGTAGAGCCTGAGCACACATAACAGCTAATTGGGAAGACAAACACCAGAACAGATGTCTTCCTTGTCTTCCCCTCCCTTGAACTTTTGTTGCTGAACATGACAAATTATGGTATAAGATATCACTTTGGCCAGATCTGATCATCTGTTGTGGCTGTGTCTTTTCTCAATTTCTTCCTTCCTAAGGCTGCTCAGTTTGGGAACAGGGGGCAAAAACCAGAATGCCTTGAAGGTCTTCAGGTATTTTCCAGCAATAGACAAAACATTGGTGTATCAACAGTTTTACCAAATACGGAAATAAAGAAGCAGTGCATTATGAGTTACCACATAGAATATTATATCTATCTCAGCCAGACCCAGCACAGACAGCAAGATAGCTGACACCCACCAATGAAACCTCTTTCACTCAAATTGTCACCAAAATGTGGGAAAGACAGAAATGCTCCAACAACATCTTTTCAGTGTTACAGGATCAAAGATCACTTTATTCTGGCTAGGATGTGCAGCAGAAATAATTTCATCTCCACATATCTGGGTTGTGCAGTGAAAATCATTCCATCACACATGGTTCTTTACCAGACTTTTCACATACATATACAGACAAAACCCAAAGAAATTCTCATACATTGGTCTTAAATTACAAAGTTCTTAGTATTCAGTTTCCTATTGGCTATCATTTCCTTCTCCTTCAATGCTGCTTTGGTCCTCATTGTTTGGTTCTCTTACCAATCTTTTCCCAGACCAGGTGTCTCTGACCTCTCCAGGGGGTGATGTTTGCAGTAATGTTCATTAATGTTTACCTCCTGTGTATCTTCTGTCTACTCCAAATTTGTAGCTCATCAGGCATCACCAGATGAACAAAGAAAGTTCTCTTTTTTTTAAAGAGAAAGTTCAATTCCTCTCTCCCTGAGCAAAGGAGAACAAACCCCTGATTAAAGTTACATAAAAAGTTTTAGAAGTTGTATCATTTCCAACAAAGTCAGCCCTTGTCCCTGGAACACATCCTTTCATTAGATTATAGGAACCATCATTTGTGTGGACAAATACAGTTCATCACCAGTCACCTGACATATATGAATCCTTTTCATTTTTATTGAGGCAAATCAATCTCCTTGGCAAGTTGCACTGATCATGACAACAACATCCTCTCTTCTGGCCTCTGCCAACAACAGAGGCCATGCTGCCTCAGAAGTATGGGTCAGGAAAAGAGCTTGTTGTGTGAGGTGGCAACTTTCACAGGCAAGTACTTGTAGTCTGGTTAAGACCGATGATTGAATATTTTATATATATTGACAAAGAATTCTAAATCTTTTATAAATAGGCTTAGCAAACCTGAATGAAGAGCCTACTAAAGAAAAAGTAGTAGAAGATCCATGTCACTGAGACTTAAGCCTCACCTGTAATTTCTCTGTCAGCCCAAAGAGACTTGGAGAAACCATTTGAGTATATTTTTGACTGCAAATCATGATTGAATTTGATTTTTTTCTCTACAGACCCAGTCTGAAAATTTATACAACTTGTGACATTATGGAATAAATAAGATAGTTGCATTAGAAGAGAAAAATTGAATGTGAATAATGATCACTTATGCCTCTACTCAGATGTCTAAAGACAACTGTTCCTCACTGTTTCTAATACAAAGTTCTACAAACGGTGAATGATTTGGGATTGGCAGTTTAAGAGAATTCTAAAACTGGCCTAAGGGACACATGCACTGTCTTAACATCCAAAAGAGCATCCCTAAATTTCTTTTAAAACAAGATGCTGGTATGCTAACATATTACTGACAAGCTTTTAATTTTGAAAGGATCACTGGTGACTTCATATTCATTGTTTTCTTAGTAAAGAGCTAATATATTTTTGCCTACTGCTGTTTTTTGTCACTGCCCTTACACATCATGGCATTTAGCCTGTTCAGCATTCACACAGTAAACAAGCAAGTCCTTTGAGTGCCATGAGGTCTTCTGAAGACATTTCATCAAACATTTATTTCCAGTGGAGCCAGCTGACGCAAATGGACACTTATTCACTGTTGATCCTGAAATAAATGTTCCAGAAAAAAAATGTTGGTAGATTGAGTAAAATGTCCAGAATTGTAATCTAGCACAGCATATTTTCATTCTCCATTGTCAGGTCACCATGGGTCTTTTATTCAATGCAGAATAGTTGCTGTAGTTTTATACCACCTGTGTAATAACTCATGACCTGAGTAATAAGGAACTCATTAAACCTATTTCCTGATTTTCCTTTACACGTAGACCTCCCAGCAGTTTAAGCCATACCTAATGAGTCCAAGTATTTTAAGGGATTGTGTTAAAATTATCTACCATTCTCTTGTATGTGAAATCACCCTTTTATTTTCCTCCACTACATTGCTAGCATAACTAGGAAACAATATATTAACCTAATTACATGTTATTTATTAGGCAGCAAGCAAATAAGTCATTCAAAGACAAATCCCTGTAGTTATTCATAGAGCTGTTTTGGATGACAAAGATATAGTAAACCGAGCAATCTTTCATTGTATTTACTGCACACTCTTTGTACTAATGAACAATAACCGGCTTTACTTAAATAATGGCTTCTGTTCTGAGTTGTGGTAAATGTTATACAGACCATATTCATCAAAAGCATGTCAAAGCCATGGATGACCTTTATTTCTTTTGCTTGCACGTGAAGAATTTGGGTAGCTGGTGAATAGTGATGATATAAAGGGCTTAATAAACATCATGTAAAATAATTAGTGTCTTTAAAAAAACAACATGCATAATGTACTAGTGGCAGCTCAGCCCCTGAGAAACAAACAGTGAAGATGTTGGCAATTTATTTTTATAACCCTTACCTTTCAAAGAGCCTATGCATTCTCTTTGCTTTCAGTTTGAGACAGGCTTCCTCTGTGTTCTTAAGCATGCATTAAATCTGCACCTCAGTAGGAAGAAAACTTCCCATTAACTTCACTCATCACTTGGAATTAATGAAGGCTATAAAGCAAAAGAAGTAAATTTGAATATGAATTCACAGAAAGAATGAAATATGCAAAAAACCCCCAAACAAACAGGGCTTTGGATTTGACTGGTTTAAGTCAGGTTAGGTTTTATGTGTTTTTTGGAGAAGAAACTGGAATCCCTATATTCTTCCTCTCCCACATAAATCCTATGAGATGAAAACACCCTCTTGCTGCTGCCGAATATTTATGCTTCAAAGAAGCTCGCTCAGGGCAAGACAGTATAAAAGTATCCTTGAGTGTGATGGCTGGATCATCTCCCAAGAACAGTGCTCAAAAGCCCTTTTATGATCCAGATATTAGAGAACATGTTCTCCAACACACCTGGTAGAATACTCTTCTTGAGCAATTGGGTCAGAGCTCTAGTTGTCTTTAAGTTGCTCCAGGTCTGACCCGACAAAAATATACTAAGAATGTCTACTGGATAAGACCTTTCATTTGGGACAGATAAGACACTGCAGTGAAATATGTAGGTGCTTAATGTTACCAAACTTTGAGAGTCCTGAACAACCACAAGAGAAACATATAAGAAGCTTTGCAGAAAATTGCTAGGGGAAATTAATGGTTTCCATGGTTGTACAACATCTGTGTAAACACAGAGGATCTACATTGATCTACATTTTGAAGTCAGCTACACCAATGGCAATTAATAAACCCTCAGGTTCTTTTTTGAAATTAAATAGAGGACAGCATCTGGCATGAATAACATTTGCTGACCCATCTCTAAATAAGGACTATCACCAGTCTGATACCCAGGTTTTGGGGACAGATATTTTATAGTAATTGTACTTCTTTCATCCTAATTCTCCTTACACATTCTTAAATGAAGAATTCTCTGGTGTCCATTAGCAAAAGAAAAGTCTAACTAATTCTTTCAATGAGCCCTCATCTAACGTATTAAAACCAACATTATGTATTTATTTTTAGAAGAGTTAAGTAAAAATAAAAACAAGCTGTTCCAAACACTGCAAAAAGTGCCCTGTAAATGCAGTCCAGTAAATTCAGTCTAAAATGTTTATTTCTTATCTTTCCCTTGTCATCTGAAATTTGAATTGTGCAAATCAAATTAATTTAAAACAACAGGCACAAATTTCTATGTCTAATTACTTTGGAAACTTGTACATATTTTTATAGAATAGAATTAACTATAAAATCATAAATTTTTTAGGGCAAGAAAGGACATTATAGGTTACATAGTCCCTGCTGTGGACAAGGTTACCACATACTAGATCAGATTGCTCAGGACCCCATGCAACCTGGCCTTGAACAATTCCAGAGATGGGGCTGTACCTCTGCCTTCTCCCTATCCACAGTTACCATTTACCACTTGTGTTCATCAGTGTGGTTGGTCTTCATGTTATGGCTATGATATACCTGCAGAATTCTTTATTATTAATCTTGTCAAATTAATCTTCAGGCATGCTTTGACCCTCCTCATCCCATCCCTACCCAACTTGATTGTGTCCCAATGTTCTTTCCAGGTTACCTGCTTCTACTTACACAGACTGTGCATTGCTTCTTATCCTTAAGTCTGACCAGGAGCTCTTGATTCATCCACATCAGTCTCTTGGCATTCTTCGTTGTCATCCTACACATGAGATCTGAGAGCTGTTATGCACTATGAAAAGTGTCCTTAAAGATCTGCCAGTTCTGTTCTGCTTTCCTGTTCCAGAGGGCAGTTTCCCAGAAGGCGCTGTAGATTAACCCCTCCTCCTAAAATTCAGGGACTTGTTCCATATTCCTCAGATTTGCAAACTCTACCCATGCATGATCACTGCAGTTCAGGCTGCCTCTTGATGTCCCCAGGTGGTCTGCTAACCAGCGGACTTACTGGTGGTACTTACTTGTTGGTGATAATCAGGTCCAGTATCACATCATCCCCAGTGACAGATGTATCTATTACCTGCCTCAAGAAGTTATCCTCCATGCACTCCTGGAGTCTCCTGGATTGCCTGCAATTTGCCTCTACATTACATTTGGTTTACTGCTGTGACAATTACACCAACACTACAGCACGAAGATCGAAAATGGCTAAATTCTCTTTTAAGTCCCCAAAATCTTGATGAGACTCTTAAAAGAACTTACGGTTTTTGGTTGTACCCTGAGTTAGATGCAAAGGAAAAATATTGACAAAATATTCTCAAGAGGTCAAACAACAAAAAATTTTACTGACAACCTTCAGAAAATCAGAGAATGCTGGCAAAAGTGTAGAGCAGCATCCAATCAGCATGAAACATCTCACAAAGGATTAACTTAGCTGATTCAACTGGAGTTGGCAAACTCTAAGCCCATCTGATTTTAAGTTACTCAAAACTCCAGGAAGACAGAATTAGAAGAAGAAGCAGAAAGAGAGAAAGACAAGATGTAGAAAAGAGCAAATATAGCTACCAGTCCTGGTTCCAATGGTGTTTGGCTGATAGAATCTCCAAGAGGAGGTAGGGTCAGGCGGTGTGGTTGCCGCAGGCTCTGGTTTAAATACCCTGAGGTTTAAATACCCTTAGGTTTAAATGCCACTTGGTTTAAATACCCTTTGGCCGTCCTGGGCCCTTCCCCCAGGTGGGACCTGCGGTCCCTCGGCCGCTGCAAGGCCAGCCCGGGGCTCCAGGCTGGGTGCGGGCGCGGCCTCCGGCGGGCCCGGCACAGAGCCCCGGGGCTGGGCTGCGCGGGCAGGGCCTCGCTCGGCATGGCCGGGCCCCGCCTGCCCTGCCCGGCCCGGCCCTGCCCGGCCCGGCCCGCACACACGCACACCGCGGCGTTCCAGAAAGCCGGACTTACTCACACGCTGCAACCCAGCCTGATCAATTCTATGATCAGAGAGAAAGAAAAGAAAAATAAAAAGTTGATTAACACAATGTCACTGATATTAGAATTTAGCACAGAGGTTTGGGCTGACATGCTTTCAGCTTTTTGGTAGTGGGAAATAATCTCACAAGTGAAGACTGTGTCACCAGAACTGCTGACATAAAGTGCAATTATTCCATACAGTAATCATATTAACATGATATGCTAGTCATCTCTAAGTAACCTGTAGTCATCTATATAATTTCTTGTGTCACCTTTAAAGAAGAGCTTGTGTTGACTTTGTCTGAAACACTTGCTGTCTCCGTCTGCTAATGTTGCAGAGGCCATAAGCATCAGTGCCGTGCTTGGAAGAGGCTTGTTCTTTTCCAAAATTCCAAACATGTAAACGAGATATTCAGTCCAACAGTGTCTAGCCCTGTAAGCTAAAGTAATTTCATTCACCCATAGATTTCAGGGTGGGCTTTCATCTAGGTCAATGGTAATGAATTAGGCTATACAAATATATTTGCCTTCACTTATTTGTGCTAGTAATTAGGGCCAAAAAAATACCACTGCCCCTCTCCCTCCTGACCCAATAAATAGAAAAATAAGGTGAATTCATTCAGACAGGAAGTGTTAGCTGGACAGCCAGCTAGATGAACTATACCATGTTCTATGTATTTAACACACATGCACCATTTCAACAGTGTTATAGTAAAATGTTATCTAAAGTAATGTCATTCCCCTGATCTGTTCTTCTCCTAGTCAGCTTGGAAGTAAGGCAGCTGCCATGTAAACTGCTATATTTGACACTTTATATACACAGCAAATGGATCATCATTAGAGGAAAACCTAAAAGCGGTGCAAAGTTTCATTTACCTTTCACCTTGTAGAAGGGGTGTGTTCTCAAGAATAAGGGTGAGTGCACCCCACAGGACACAAAGGAAGCCTATATCATGATAAATGACAAGGAAGATAGATAGGCCCTTGGTATCCACCATCACAGATGATTAATGCTTGTGAACACAAAGAGTTACCACTAGGTCCAAAGCACAGTGAGGAAAGTGTCTCCATTGTTTCAACATGTGAAAAAGCATATAGCTACATTCAGTTATTGACAATGCACAACATACCACCTAAACTTGTATGATGCTTTTTAGATGTGTAAATGCTCAGAAAAAACATTGCTTATGAGCTAAAGAAGATATTAAATACATCAGTACTGACTTTTTTCTTGCTGCTAACGTATAAGATAACTGATCTTCATGTACCCAGTAATTCTCCATTGAAATAGTGAATAAATAACTCTGACAAATGCTGCCATCATGTAATTGGTATAATGAGTTTCAATGGGGCTGAGGTTCTGAGAGTGATTTCTAGCTGGAGTAGATTAAGAATAAATCATGGAAGCCATTGCAGATTTAACTCTGACATCACTGAGACAGGAGTCTGACATGATTTTTTTGTGGACAATTTTAGAACAGAACAGCTGAAAATAAGGAATTTCATCAAAGCTTGACCATGAGATAAATAAAGCATTGTAGATCAGATGCAAAGCATCTTACAAACTACTTAGAAATAATAAAAGTACAAACTGTCACCTGAAATTAGACCTACAAAGGGTCTTGTTAGTTGCTGCTTTCATTTGTTCCGCCAGGTTTTAAAGGATGTTCAGAAATAAAGTATAGAGATAAGCTTGTGCTCTCAGGGACAAGCAGGACAGCTTCTTCTTTCTAGGTTCAGTTCTGCTGTGATTCTGTTTGTGCTAGAGAAACTTTGAGCTGAAAAATTGCCATTCTTCTCTTTTTATGGATCCTTTTCTTTGCCGACTGCATTTTTATCCATTTGGCTGGATTGGAAGGCAAGTACATTTCTGTAGAAGAAATTCAGCAAGTGTTTGATATAATAAGTTCAAGGCTCCTTTTGTCATAAAGTAAGATGTAACAAAAATCCTACAAACATCCTAATTCTGTCCCAAATTAAGCACCACAAACATGGATAATAATTGTGAAATTTACAAAAGATTGTCACCGTTTGCATAACACTTTTTTCTCAGCAAAGAATGGTGAAATTGCTTATTCATTTCAAAAGATAAGCAGTAGATACTATGGTTCACAGAGACTTTTTTTCCAAAAGTAACACTAGAATTTAGAGTTCAGGACGTCTCTTTTTTTTGCCGTAAGCTTACTTTCTTTTCTAGAAGTCTATTTGCCCTCTCTCTACTAAGGTGCTTTTAATTACTTTATAACATCCAATACTGACTATAGAAAGTTACAGGGGACAGTATAAAGAGATACTAGGGCATTGTGCTTTTTCTTTTTCTTTTTTTTTAATTTTTCAATTTTTAATTTTTTTTTCTCCCTTAAAAATACTGTAAAAATAGGTCCTTGTGAAAGAAGAAGAAGGAAGGGAGAGGACAACTGAATTGTAACTGTAGTGTCTGTGATGGTTATATCCCAAAGGGACAGTTCAAAATAAAACACAGACTCATATTTCATCAACTGCTGAGTGCGTGTGACATATGAATGTGAAAACCATTCTGTGGACAAGTTCTTAATCACCCAGGGACAAAGGAGCCCTATGTAGGTGCTTGTGGAGATGCAATGCTCTTTAAAACACAAGACATTTTAGACATCTATATTGTCAAATTTCTGTTATCCTGAATAAACAGTCAGACACCAAAGTTGAGGAAAAGTGTCTGAATAAACAGAAATATTACATGGAACAAATATATAAATCAGAAGGAATGACAAGAAGGATGTAAAGGATATAAGAAAATTAGTGACAGCTGGTTGTGGAATCCAGCTTCCTAAGTTAGTGACCAAACAAACAGATGAGTACACAGGACAGATTGGCTGAATTTGGGTATATTCTCCTTCATATCAGACTGGCTTATATAGAGCCAGCCAAGCATCTTTGACCCAGAGCTGACCTCCTCCGATATTTTATCTACAAATGCTGAAAAAGTGACTGGAGCAACCAAATGACAAAAGACATGGAAGAAAAATGTGTTAGCAGCACGTGCATTAACCACTGTGAGTTACTGACAACCAGTCCATGCACTGAATCAATGCAATTGAGCATCTAAGTTGAAAAAGTACGTTTACATATCTCAATTTTAGTGTTGTTTCATTAAAGAAAATTAACTTTTAAAACCCCACGAAGCTGGAGAATGTATACACAGTATAGAAAGTTTGTTTGCCTGTCGTTGTTCCTATGACAATGCTCCTATCTTTTGCTTTTTAAATTTTTCCAGTGTTCTCAAATGCATTTACTCAGTATCTGCTGCATGATCTGAGACAGCTATTCATAGATATAATCAATCCATAGCCTGACTTTATTAGGATGTTTGCACTAGTACAGTGAAAAAATTGAGTGTTACTGTTTGTGTACAGAAGGAAGAATAAACATACACTGTAAGGATATAAGCCACAACAACTGGGTGAGCAGTATGAAAGGAAGATGGAATCATACCATTCATGTTGCCAAGGTGGCAATGACAAACATGTCACTCAGAAGAGTAGTTTCTGAAACTGTCTTTGAACATGCCTTTCTTTTCCCTTGGCTTACTCTACTACCTCTCCAATACCCAGATGAAAATTGTTCATTGGAAAATAAACACCTGGATGTGCTGCCTGGTCTGGGGTAGGTGTGAGATGATAAGCAAACATAGAGCTAAGGGATTGACTGGCATTTAGACAGAAGTTCTAATGAGGGAAGAGATAGTCAAGGAGCCTATTGCTGAAAGTCAAAGCTCAACATCTACAGCGTTTGCTGTTATTGCATTCTGCCCACTTGGGGGTAACCAGTACATCTCCTGGTTACCCCAGGACCCTGTTCCCGCGGTCTCTTCAACAGAAGCCTGCAAGAAGCTATAAGTCTGGCAACAATCAGAAAGAGAAGTTCTGAAAATTGCATGAAAATAGTTCAGCACTCTGGATTTCTACTGAGAAATTCAGACCACATCCAAGTTTTGAAATCACAGAGCTGCAATCATCTGGGAGGCAACTGAAGAGATGAATGTGTCAGAATCACAATGATGAAAATGTAGAGAGGGTGCCACAAAGACAGAGGACAAGACTATCTGGAGAGCTTTGTTTTTAAAACATCTTTTGAGGACCAGAAAGAAGGGAACTGTGGAAAGAAAGTGAATGGATCAAGTCCTTAAATACTGCTTTTGAAGGGCTTTAAGTGTCTTAAGTATCTATGAAACTAAGAGATGAGTGAGTACAAATCAACCACCAAAGCCACTTTAGAGCAGAAGCATTTTTATAGTCATTCTTATTAATGCTAAACATTGTGAAAAGAAAAAAAAAACAAACACAAAGAAACAAAACAACAAAACAACAAAAAACCAGTTATCGATTTAAAGCTGATTCAGGCCAATTGTACCAATCTTTCTCCACTCAAAGTGCTGCAAAAGGGAAAGGATTTATTGGCTAGACCCTTCAAGACCTCTTTCTGTTTCACATGCAGCTTAACCTTTCTTGAGTGTAGAAATATGTCAGGAAAGGATAAGCAGGGATAGGTGCCAAACTTAGCTTGTTGTTGCTCTCTCTGCCTAGACTTGATGCCTCTCATTCTAATTCTGGGATACTTCAAAGTCAGAGGAAAGGTCTTTTCTAAAGCAAACTCTTTTCTCTTCTTCCTCCCCTTCTCACTTCTATCTACATATTCCTCTGTGATTAGTCAATGAGAGAAAATAAGGGCTTTGCATTTTGATCACAAGGATGCAAGAAAAGCATCAGAAGAATATCTAAGTGCTTCACTACACCCCCAGAAGTTTTTATTTTATTTTGCCCCAAATGAAATTCTGAATTCTTGTGAGACTGTACTTTATGACTTAGTGCTACTTATTTTAGTTGAAGGTAAACTTTGTATTGTTGATGTGGGAAGACCTGTTACACTGAAAACAGGAAAAATTCGACCCAGAACACAACAGCAAAACAGCACAAGAACCTTAGGAAGATCAATATGGAAACTGGCAGAAAAGGAAGACCTTGCAATTTGAGACAGAAAAACCCCAGATATCTGTGTTATACAGAGCAAATGCAGCGCCATTAGTATAAGAGTGAAAACAACACGGCAATAGTGAAGTCTGCTACAGGTCATTTTAGATATTTGGGAGTCCTTGGGATTGACCCGCAATATGAGAAAGTTCCCTTTTGTGAAAAAGTGAGAGAGCTCAGCACTTTCTGCGTGTGAGGTTGGAAGGAAAACATAACATTAGAACAGCCAGCTCTCTGTGTGTGGCTATAGATTTGTTTTTATGTATTTTATAGTCTTTATACTTTATAATTCCATCTCCGAGATGCCTTTGATTCTTTAAATCAATGATGAAAAAGTTCCAAGAGAGTAAATTTCAAGTAATTTTATAATTCATGTTCATTAAAAGACTTATGACAGAAAAACAGTCTTTATATGATACTCAGTGGAACAAGTTAGACAGAAATTATTGTAAAAGAAATGTTTAATTTCTCTAGTGCTGAATAAACATTACTGTAATGCTTCTCACGTTTTCAGAAGCTGAACTCCCTTTCTCCCTATAATTCTATTCCTTGATGGCTATAATGCAGTAATTTTCAAATATAGCAAATTATATCACAGGTTTTGAAACATGAAATAGTCCAAATGAGACTCAGAATCCAAGGCAGGTTGTCACTGAGGTCAATATAGACAGTCCTACTCAACTGTGAATAAAACCCTTGGGAAAGATCACTGTATTAATTTCCATACATATTATAGCCTAAGGAAAGAATCCAAATCTGCAGAGGAAAAATGCTAAATGTCTTCATCTTTAGGGTTTTCTTATTCCCAAGTACTTTCAAGTACTTTTTTCACAAAATTTCTCTAGCTGGATTTGTTCAGTCTTAGAGGTAATGGATCCTTGGTTCATCTCACACAGTTCTTGAACTATGCTCAAGAAGCATTAGAGATAGTAGGTGATTAGGGAGATGCTGAGTTTGTTGATCAATTCAGTTTTCTCAGAATCACATAGGTCTGCACAAACATGATTCTGAGATTCATGGCAGTTACTATAGCAGAGCGTCACTGCAGGCTCTCCATATACTGTTCCTCCCTTCCTGTCACCCTGAGTTATCTCTGAAGAACCCACAGAGTATTTGTTCTACACAAAGATTAATATCATTCTCAGACAGCCTTTACAGAGTTACAGGTACAGGCCACCCATCTTGTTTCAAGTGCTTTTCCTGAAGATTTGGGGTTCAAAAGTTTTGAAGTTTTGAACCCCACTGATTAAAGATCTCTCTGTGGTGTTTTTTGTTGGGTTTTTTTTTGTTTGTTTGTTTGGTTTTTTTTGCTTAAGTACACCAAAGCAGCAAATCTCTTTTGTTCGAAGAAATGTGAATATTTTTGATATTTGTTTTTTTACCAGAAACTATCAGAGCAGTGCCATTTTATCTGACCCTTAAAAAGCCAGGCTGAGCACTTCCAAATAAGAATGATCAGGAAAAATATTCAGTATGACACTGGAGAGGGAAGAAGGGTGAACATAACTGTTTTATGGTATAAAGCTGTCAGCAAGGGACTGCTAGTAAAAATATGTTCCTCTTTTACAGGCTTTTCAAATTTTGAAGATTACACAGAGAGAAGTATGGGGGTAAAGGCTCCTAGCTAGTTTTGAAAAGTTCAGTCAAATGGATGAGCAGATCACTGGGATGCCCTGGCTATTATGCAGGAGTCTGGTACAAACAATCAGGAAGGAAACATTCATCTTGCCAGTGAATTCAACATAAAAATATGTCCAGTTCTTTGTACTGCACTAATTTAGACTACTTCCACCTTTGGAGTTTTGAAATAATAGTGTTAAATCATTGAAATTTCACCTTGCTTTACCTCCTATAAATTAATTTATAAATTAATTTATTCATTTAATTGAATGAATCAGGAAGAGTTTGTTTCCTGAAAGAAACTATCTTTTTCCCTCTCTCTATATATATTATATAAGTTCAAAAATGCAATTATTTAGCTTTTTGAGGAATAGGGGAATAAAAAATTTGGGCTTATTCAATGTAAATCACTTGGTAAAATCAAGGTAGTAAATGAAGTGTAAATATGAACATTCCTAAGGTAGTTTTTTTTTTTTCCTATAGATTACCAAGATATGGACAACCTGAATGAGACAAAAGTTAAAATAAAGACTACTCAGATACCTGATTTGAAGTGAAACCCAAGACATGAAATTAAGGCAGTTACCTTCTTTCTCAATTACATTGCCACAGATTTTGACAGCAGAGCTAAAAACACCAGGATCTGCTGAAAAGCTCATCTAATCTATCTTCCAAACTCTCTTTTCTAATCCATTCTCATCTGAACTTTAGTCTTTAGAAGACAAAATCTGCCAGCCATAAAATTAACAAAACAGGAAATTAAAAAAAATAGCTTTTTGTCCAATTGTATATGAATTAAAGTTATATAGTCAAATAAATATTAGAGACCTGTGATTTATGGACTAGTTTTCTTTTAATGCAAGATGGAACCATTAAAATTATACCAGATATAGTAGGAATGCTAAAAATTAAAAATCATGAAGATAAATAAATAATTTTAAAGATTATTATAATATAATGTACATGCATAATGTTCAAAGGGCATGTCTATATGCCTAGAAGAAATGTCTATATATAAAACATGAATAAATAATTCACCCTGGCCTCAGGTGACGCAAGGATTAAAATCAATTAATACAAAGATTTGTTGTTGCTGTTGTTTTACAAAAAGCAATAAATATGCTACCTTGCTGGATCTTTAGATTGGGGTTTTTTTACATCTTTAAAGGTAGTTTAAATCTATCACCTTGTGTTTGTATCATCGCATCACCTGCAGCAAAGTTCTTCCACATCAGCATTTTATGGACTACTAAAATATGTTCTGCAATATTTTGCAGTGTAAACCATTCCCAGACATTCTGGCAGTCAGGTGCCCAGTGAAAAGTTCTTAACATGAACAGAAAGGATGAAGTAAAAAATCCCCAAGCCAACAGCAAATAAAGGTGAATATATTCAGATAACTACATTATCTTTTCTAGAGAAATCACTGATTAAATAATAACTAAGCTTAAGAACTGAGTCAAAAGTCATAGCTGAAATTGTTCTGGATTGTTTCTAAGAAAGGAGCATTTCACATTCTTATGGAAAGAACATGAACAAAATGAGGGAAACACTTTCAGACTTGGGGATGTGACACATTAGAATTCCAAAGAAGACACGGATCAGTATTAGCAATGAGATTTCATTTGCAGATCTCATGTAAAATTAATTTTCATAATTCTTTTAGTTCCTGTCTACATACACAGATTTTTTTTTCTCATTATCTACTTTATTACCATATTTGAATTCTCCTGTTCAGTGTCTGGGAAGAAAAGATGAGGGGTAGGCATTTTATATGACTCAAAGAAAAATGCGCTCTCAAATCTCAAACCATTGGTCCCACAAACTGAAGAAGAGTTCCCTCTAAAATTGTTAGCATGTCACAAAAAATGGGACAAAGTATTAACTGTTCCATTGAATAATCAATTTGAGTGGAATTACTGCTAAAGTTATGTAGTTATGTTGAGATATAATATTTAAAGTACTTCTTATGCAATGAGATTTTCCATTCAAAGTTCAAAATTCGGTTTGACACGTTCCCCTAATAGCATATTTAGAAGTTACAGACAGCGATAATGCCATCAGCAGTGACCCATTAGCTCCACGTCAGCAAGCAAATTCAGCAGAGTCACTCCTACTAAATACACCTGAGTCTGTCCACTTAAGTATCAGGAAATGTCTGACTGCTTAGCTCACAAGATTTAACAAGATTACAGACCAAGGAAGTGTGGCTACAGTCTGTTGTCACATTCACTCTAACTCATATTCATAATGTTTTCTGATCTATCTCTAGGCTCATGATATGCATAGCGAAAAACCCCAACACACAGATTTTACTTTTCTGCCAGCTTTATAGCTAAAGAAGAAGAAACAGGATCTTAGGAATTTATGCCACTACTTCATCAGTTTGGGGGGTGCACAGGGGAGAAAGAGGCCACATGAAATCCATATAATATATAGGTTATATGAGTGAGGTGCTTACCTTAAGAGGAACTTGAACATCTTTGGCAAACCATCCCTGTCCCATTCTCTAGGGTAGCAGTGTGTGATAACACATGGGCAAACAGACTTCTAAGTTAAAATGAGCATGAGCATGGCTTCCTTCTGTCAAGTCCTTTTATTTTCACTTCACTTTGGAAGAAGTTCATGTCATTGGAACAACTTGGCTGAGTTATGCTGTTTAAACACATATTTTCTCAGAGGAAAGTCACAAACAATTTGTGTAGTATGGTCATGTAGTATTTGCTATATATGAAAATATATTAACTGGAGTTATCAAAACAAGGGGTAGGCCATGATCTGAACAATTGAAATCTTAGAAGTTTTGGAGACAAGGGTCAGTGAAAACAGCAGTAGTTTCCAAGAAGTTACGTGGATTATCCACCTCTATCTGAACCTTAATTATGACCAATATATGCATGTATATATATATTTATGTGATATCTAGGATTAAAATACAGAATGGAGGGAGGAAGGGAGAGGGGTCATGTCTGTTAGTTTAATTTTTTTTCTGATGGTCCTCAGCTAAATTACATGAAAAGCAATTAAATACAGGGAGGTAGACAGACAAGATGACAAATGTACTCATTATCTATATTTCAGAGTACTTAAATTTTATCCATGTAAGTTTCTAACCTCATAAAAGAGAGTAAACCCAGAATGCTTTGTTGTTGCTGCCTACAGTGGAGTTACACACATGCATGAAGTTTCAAATCTTCAGAAATAAGTTGGACTTGGAAATTCTGCGTGAGACATTTTCACTGATAAAAGTTCAATTACTACTCACTTTCATGGTCACCTGAGCCTATGTGATTACACAGGAATCTAACAGATTTTGAAAGCTCTAGCCCACATGTACGATGCAATTTCAGGGTATGTTTCTGGTCAGGAAGGTAAAAAAAGCAGGCACACCCTGTAGGATGTATAAATATCTCTTAAACCTACACATACTCCAGATCATTATTTCTGTGACCCCAGAGAGCCACACAAAACCTTTGCTGAGAAAGTGAAGAGTGGCCATCACAACCGTGGAAGTTGGCCACATTAGAAGCAGAAAGGAAACAGATTTAGATATTGATTCAGCAACTTTACTTGACAACATCTGACAGCAGACATTTCTGTGAATCCCAAATAGATTTTGGAAGCATCCACAATTGATTGTAAATATTTTCTCCAGTGTAGCAACGTTTGTCAAGACAAAAGGTACCAAGTTGACTTTTTTTGTAGAAAAAGAATAAATGGCATTTAGTGTGCAAATCTCTATGATTCTTGTGCAAAAGGCAGCACTGAGGCCAAACCTGGGAATATCCTTCAAACGTCTGATTTCAAGACCATCTAGCATTTCCCCTAATTTTTGGAACATAGCTATCTGTTCTAGACACAGTTGAAATTCCCAGTCAAATGAATATGCCCTTTCAGTGATTTAGGGGGTAGAAAAACCAACTTAATTATTTTCCTAGATCCCTGAGGAAAATAAGCACTTTGTTCTATATTTGGCCTGCCTTCAAGCTAGTCTTCCATTGAATAAGTTCTTAAAAATACTGAGTAGTTCTTCAGAAAAGAAGTTTTATATCTGAGACAAAACATCACATATTGATATGCCCCGAGAGACTCAAAAGCCAATACCCTTTCCATAAAGTACTGTATAGATGAAGAAAAATAATTTCTACAAATTTATTATGAGCTTTAGTGGCTCTGTGTGGAAGTTTTGTGGCCAAGCATTGAGTTAATTAAGTTCTCTTTTTTGATGCAATGCAATATTGTTGATTCCCTTCAACATTTATACTTGCACTGAGGGCAAAGCGTGGTAGTGAGAGGGAAAGAGGGCTTTGCTGCTGCATGTGGGAGGAGGATTCCTGCCTTTGTCGAGCTGGCAGCCTTGCCTTTCAGCACACGCTCTGTACCACTGACATTCAGCGGCTGCAGGAAGAGATAGATCATCTGAAGAAGCTGAGACAAATATTTGATTTGGATGATTATCCTGCAGGTGTCTCATCATCACCATGATGCTTGGAATTACTAATTATTTTCCTTCCATTTATGCATATCTGGATGTGAATACATATATTATGTCACAGGTAATTCAGCTTATTTTGATCAATATGACCCCTTGACCACTCTTTCAAGGAGAGTCCACTGAAGGGCAATACCTTGTGCTGGAGGAGAGAAGAATTCTAGGGGTGATCCTAACAGAAGAATTAGTTCATCTCATTTCCTATTGTTTCTTTCCCTCTAATACTACTAATTTATAATAATACTAATTTAGTAATACTAGTAATACTACTTAGATTATGGGGCATCTCTCAGGTTTTCTCAGCCCATTTCAGTGAGCCTTACACCCACACATGTCTAGCCTTATCAGCTCCTGAATCTGTGCACAAAAACCATAAATAAATCAGGTGGTAGCACAGGTGTTATTATTTTTTGAAGCTGTTAATAGTATAAATTGTGTTGTTTAGTCTCCACAACCTTGTCTGGGCTGGATGGTATCACTCAGATCTCACCTGACCCTTCATAAAGGTCAAAGAGGGTGCAATTTTGTGTACAGATAATGAAAGTAATTTTTCCTCACAGTATTTCCCACCACAATCTGCTTTTATTCTAGGTGACACTAGAGGTGGCATAGGTACTTAAAAAAATAATACTTTAATGGTATTCAAACAGTTAACCATACATGATTTATTGGGTTGGTTTCTGCAAAAACAAGACGGGAGTTTTGTTTATTTATGGAATGCCTGAGTGCAAATGGAGATAGAAAAGCAAACTGTTAGCATCTTATCTCATTAAAAAATCAAGGTAAATTTCAAATAGCAGAAACAAATTGTGCCAAATCAGTCTTTTTTCCCATTAGAAAACATACACTATGCCATTGAAGAGTCATGAAGGAGACAAGGTATTTTAATTTCCATTGATGAAAATTACCTTCTTACATTAATTTTTAACATAGCCTAGATAATATTCTCTTCTAGAAAGATTCTTGTTCTTCTGTTTTTCAGCTTAGGACAAAGCCAGTTCTGATACTGGGATAGTCCCCACAGGAAGTAAGCTGGTTTTTTTAAATCACTTCTGAAAATTATGTTATTGAGAATGCAATACTGTTCATATATCTGAGGATGTCTCTGTACAAGTTTCACAGGCAGATTTTTTTTTTTTTACAGAGTGACACATTATGTTATTATGTGTCTGTGTATAATTAAGTGGTTACAGTATAGATATATTACTGGTTTTCCAATGTCAGCATCAGAAGCCTCTTTGCCAGGAATTGAAAGTGCTTTACTTTAGCAATTAAAAAAAGTGCCATACATGACTCTATTCAGATTTTATGTGCACTCCAATTGGACTATTTGAGAGATATAAGAGTTACAAGATAAACTGTAGCTTCCCAGCAACCCATCTAATACCCAAAATTATATGCTTAGACAGCATATAAGATTTTGTGTTCAATTTGTCATGAATATGGGCATGATATGGGCAAGAACACATACCCTTTATAGGCCTCAGCAGAGGAAAAGCATGCAATTCTTTTTTTCTGAGCAGGCACCAAGTGTCAAGCGAGAGACAAGGGTGCCTTGGAGCATACCCTTCCCTATTTACAGGCTGCACTTGGTGTTCTCAGCTATTGTTCCCACCGCTGTGAACCCTCAGCACTTCACTTCTGTCATTGTCACCCTGTCAGAGTGCCTCCTGAAATGCTGCCTCTTCTGCTACCCGCGTGCTCCTGCTCCTGCCAAGACAGCCAGAATGTGGCCAGTGAAGGAGGCAGAGCAGCAACAAGTCTGAATTGAAGTGTTGGGATTGTGTGTGTATAAAAAAGAGGATATTTCTTTCTGCAACAGAGGACAAGGAACAGAGTAGTTAGCTTCTCCTCAGGAAAAGAGACCAAGAACACATGTTATCGTGCCTCCTGGGACTCAGCCTCCAGCCTCTATTTTTCAGGCTCGATCTCTGATCAAAGATATTGGGGCCTGCAGGGAAGTGGCAGCAAGATAGCTGTGAAATACAGTCTTAATGAGATAACTTGAAGGCACTCAGCTGTACAGGAAAAAAAAATAATCAAGCAATGGTTTACCTTTCCATCTAAGCTAGAGTAGGATGTTTAGCAGCTTCTGAAGCCTTGCAAATTTAGCAGCAGCTGCTGGAACAGTTCAGTTTGATGCTAAAATAATGCAGAAATAAGAAATCTAGCATAGTTAAAAGGCAATCAGCTCCTCCCTTAAGGTTATATTTAGATGCAGCTTAGACCCACCAGATCTGGCTTGAAAGGACACCGAGGATTAAAGTGCATTTGTTGACCGAGTCACGAAAGGCAATCAATAATAGAAGTGAGTAGTAAAAAAAGAAACAGCATACTGCCGTTTGGAATAATGATTCAAGGTGGACATCAGACTGAATTCCACCATTTTAAACATGATCCATTTGGCTAGGGAGCTCCTCTTCATAGACTGCAAGGTAGTAGACAGTAGAAGGCAGATGTTTCCAGGATCAGTACTGCAAAGTGACCACTATTAATTAATCAGTTTTATTGTCTTCGATAGGTTTTAAACTGCCCAAATACTTACATCCCAGTACTCAGAAATATCTTCTTGCACACTGTTTAAGCGGCAGAAATTAGGAGCACAATAAGAGGTACAGACTCAAGTCTTCACTCTTAGCAGGGACAGGTTTCTGGCAGCTGGACCTCTTCCTAACCTCTGCCAGGCCCTGAGGCAGGCAGTGCTAAGTAATGCTGCAAACAGCAAAAATATTGGAGGCATAGTCACTCCTGAGCAACCTTGGTTGCCAAGAGAGGAAAAACCAGAATTTTACCATCTATTGAGGGGAATAAATAATCTACAGCTTCTTCTGTCCACCTCTGCCACAGCCACAGCTGCTTCATTTCCTTGGACACACACCTGGGTGGCCCCAGCTGTACTAAGCTCTCTGGGTGTTGCCCACACACAGCAAGCAGATCTTGACTAAACAGGATCTTCGTAAGGGCCAACTCATGTATCAAGGGCATGAGGAGCAAGAATCCCAGACCATGGCTAATAAAAGTTTAGAGTAGGTTTGGGTGCTCTTCTATGCTCTCATTCTAGGAAGGCAGCTTTCATTTCTCATTCTCTCATAAGCAATCTTCCTTCTGTTTAATTTCCTTCAGCCTAGCCATGAAATCTCCTGAAACTCCTTTTCTCAAGTCCTCAGCTACCAAAGTGGTAATATGTATATATATACCACCCTCACCATATATTCTATATAGGTATTACATGTATCCCCCACATCAATAAATGAAATAAAGGTAGAAAGATACTGAAGTTACTGGCACTCTGCTCTGGCTGTTTAAGGACAGCTGTGGGGTGTGGAGGTCTGATTGTAAGAGCTGTAATTCTTGATTCCATAGGAAGTGCAAGAAAACTTGTATGTTTGGTATAAAATAATTAATTTTCTTTCTTATTCAATCTAAGCTTGAAATATCACTTTGCTTCATATCAAACTGAACATAAACTGAAGAGAGAGAGGTGATACCTACTAAAATTGGGACTTAAAGCAAACACATTGACATCAACCCAAAATTACTCATTTAAAATTCAGTGCCATTGAGAGATCTAATAATTAAGCACACAAAGTATTTAAAAATTAGGGCTTATTGAAAAGTGAAAATTAATTTGAGATAGACAAAAAAAGGGAAGTTTTGAACAGTTTTGATTTTCATTTCTCAAAACTTGCTGCTTTTAAATTTTTTTATTCCATATTATGAATTTTATGGAAATTTAGAAATATAGAAGTTTTAACAAACATTTTTTTAAGTAGTTTCTTGGTACAATTTTTATAAAGAAGGAAAACTCATAAATTATAATAATTCCAAAATTTCATGCTATAAAAGAAATTGATTCAAAAGCATTTTCAGAGTCTGCAAATTTGGCCTAACTTATTTTCTTGTGAGAGAAAGAAATATAAAATAGAAAAGGCCAAAGAGCAAAATAAAATCACGGAGAGACCTGTATGTATAAAGGCAAAATGAGATTTTTTAATTCATGGAGGATGAAGTCAGAGGTACATAGTACAATTTTGAGAAAATAAATCGCCAGCTCATATTTATTTTTTCATATGAGAGCAGCAGAAAACAAAGCCTTCAGAAAGGCTTTTTGTCTATAAGGTCCCATATGTGGCTGGTTAAGTGGTTAGTAAGCATAGCAAGAAGTTGTATGCAGTATAAACATATTCTTAAAAGGAAAAAATTCATGTCAGCTACATCTCTTTTACTTTTTATCAGTTATTGCCAAGGAATATACAGGGTTTTTTGCAAATAGGGATATAACAATGTACTGGACTTGAATGAAAATTCCATTTTCTTTCCTTTTATATATTTGGTTTGCTGAGATCTAAATAAAATTATCTTCTGACCTGAAGCAAGACATTTCACATGCTTTTTTCATCTATTTTTAATAAAGCAATGCAATGTAAATGAAAAGAGAGAGAAATAGTCACCATTCCAGTGAAACCACAGAGAAGAGAAAATTATGATAGTAGTGGGTTTTGATGAAAAAGTTTTTCTGGCTGCCATCAGATGAGAAATGAGGTGAAAAGAACCCACCAGTTAAAACTCCACATGATAATTTTGTCTGCCTGCATCCCACAACATACTGCCTTCATAGTGGGCCGTAATTACAAGCTACCTGACCCTCCTATCTCCTGTAAATTTAATATTTTTTGACCTGAATGCGTCTCTCATATCCAAGTCTCAATTAATTTTACAGATACAACCTAATCTCTTCTCATAGAGCCAAATGGCAGCTTTAGTCAAAGGTCATGCTGGGACTAAGAGGACCAGCACACCCATGGGTAATGGGGCAGGCAGAGCTCCCAGCAGCCCTTCCTTCCCTGTATTAGGGTCTACAGTGGTGTCCCTTAGGGTCGATGGTGTGTTCTTGGATCCTCAGCACAGGGCTTGTCAATGGCAAAAGTTGGTAGGAGAGGGTGAACATCCTTACCCAGAAGAAAGGGAAACAAAAAATAAGCCTTCAAGGTTTTGCAATTTCTTTTGTGTGAATTTGAGAACCCCAAACAATTGGGGTTTAATTTTTAAATTTCATTCAAAGATGAGACAGGCAGGTCTGTCCAGCTTTCTCTCTCTTTTCTGGGAACATTTGGGGAGATGGCAGACATACCCATCATTGCCACCTGTCACAACTAGCAATTGCTCAGCTAACAGAAGGTAACTCATCACCTCCAGCCCAGGTCTTTCCCCTCTGTGCCACACACACCTGTGGATGCAACGGTACTGTGGTACAAGGAAGTTCCCAGTGGGCTGTCCCAGGAAATTTCAGTCTGTGGTGGTCTCCTTTCCCCAGCTGCTAGGCAGTGCTTTGACCTCCAGATGCCAAGAAAATATTTGTGCTCGGGGGGCAGATGTAATCCTGAATGGAAGAACAGGGTGGCCCCAATGGAGGAGAGTCCAACACTGCCGAAAATGAAGCCCAGGAGCATGCTGGAGGGGGAAGTGCCCTGTCTAGGCATCCAGAGCCCATAAAAAAGGAGGCACTTGGAGTCCTTCTCTCAGAACCACAGCCAAAGTGAGGGAAGAGAGAAAGGGCAACCAAGATCCCTGTGAAAGAGCAGCAGGCAGACAGAGGCACCTCAAAGTGTCCACAAGCATGCCATTGTGGAAGCAGGCCAGCTGCCAATGCAGCACTTACCAAAGACCTGAAATCAAAGGAAAAGGAACCCCCCCAATGAACAATCAGAGGACTTAATTATAGTTTTCTAATATAAAAGCTGCAGAAAAGGTCAGGTCACACAGAGCTTGAGAGCCATTGCTCTTTTGCTCAGTGGCAGGCACCCCTGTTTTCCTGGGGTCTCTCTATGCCTATTGTTTTAACAGCAGATGGGAAAGCCAGTGCAAGAAAGTCAATCTTCTCTCCCTCTCAATCACCTCCATTACTCTCTCTCTGATGAAAGGGGAACAGTGAAAGTTAATGAGATGTGTGTGTGTGTGTGTGTGTGTGGGGGTGGGAGGATGGAATTTAAATGAAATGGGGAAATAGAGTGCCCACTGGCATAGCACACAATTCAAAACCAACTTGTTTCACCCAAGGACTGTTTGTAAAGTCCAGCCATGCTAACAATAGCCTTCTTTCCAGCTCACCTTTTAGTGGGGAGAAAAGGGGCAACCTGCTGCCCTCGGGGAGGGTGTATGAGGGAGGAGGGGGAGATGATGATGGGGGCTGAATAAAGAGAGGCAGGTAATCAGGCAAGGGAAGGAAGGAGAGCAAAGGGGGAGGGAAAAAAAGAGAGTGCAAATCCAAATGTCGATTTGTAGACACAGTGAGGAGAGCCTGCTGGCTGACAGGCTGATTTATTGGATTCTTCCAGTTAATCACTGCCGGCCTGTGGCCAAACGGATCTCCAGCAAAGCTGAAAGGCAGCTGAGGGAAACAGGCTTATAAGCATAAAGCCGCATAATGGTGTTCAATGAAGTGTGAGACTTTTAGTTCAGTCTCAGTGAGCCGGCTGCATTGCCGGAATGTCAAAGAGGGATTGTGGGTGGAAAAATTATGGATTTAAACTGCTAGCTGTAAATGAGGTCAATATGTCTGGTTCATAAACAGTCCGAGGCTATTCCAAGAATGCAGTGAGGGGGAAAATTAGCGTGAAGCCAACACTGTAGACAAACCTCATTGAGATATAATTGCAGCTATAAATACAAGTGAAAAGCTTACTGAGTGCAATAAAACATAGACATGGTTTTTTATCTCTCTCCCCCCCCATATTTCCTTCTTTCAATCTATGCATTTGTTAAGTGTTGTGCATCTATAATATCCCCCCCTCCTCCCTCTCCTTTTCCCTCTGACACCCAGTGTTGAAATTAATTGAGTGTTCTTGATCTCCCATTCCATTTTATTCAGGCAAGATTGGAAAAAATCAAAAGAGCACATCTAAAGCATTTTCTTCCCTTTTGCTTTTCTATTTGAATCAGGTTGAAATGTGTTAAAAAAAAAAAAAGACACTGCGACTTTTTTATATCTTAAAAAATGCAGTAAAATGTCTTTTTAAACTAATACATCTGTTAGATCATTTGAATCTCAATTTAATGAGGTGACATCAAAGGCAAGTATTGGATCCTATGGAGAGTCTCTTTCACAAGATACCTGGTCTTTGCTCATGAAACATTGACTTTAAATTAATGTGATGTTTCAGATTTTCTTTTTTTCTTTGCCCTGTAGGTCTTTTATTACTGTATGGTGAGGAGAGGAAGCAGCACCAAAGGACAGGAGGACAGACACTGAGCAATATGCCTTACCCAGTTTAAAACTGATACAGTAATAAATTGAAGGCTAATGGCTATGGTCAGGCTGTTTTTTCTCCTAAGCCAATTGATTTAAATGGCAGTAATTTGGCCAGCAAGGCTAGTCCTGTTGAAATTAAACCCATTAATATAATAGCACCAGTCTTGAATTAAATCCATCTGTAGCAGAGCCTCCACCGGTCAGTGGTTTAATAACTGTCCAGGGATGTCCTGAAAACACCCACATTCATACAAACATGAATAAGATATTAAAACTAGGATCCAGAAAACCTCCTGTTTGGTTTGTAAGAAGCAGACATCTGTTTTAGTCAGGGACAGGAAAACCACAAACCTTGATTCTTCTTCTAGAAGCATGATCTGCAACTTCTTCATGTATGTTTTCACAAACTCCCGCCCTCCCGCTCCCCCCCCGTCCTTTTCCTCACCCTGGCAATTGCATTTAAATTTGTTTGCCTGATGATCTATACACATGTTGACCAATGCAAAAAGTTTCAAAAAACACTATGTGGAGCAACAGGCTCAAAAAAGACATTGAAATGTATCTGAGGATTAGCATCCAATATAAAAAGCCTATCCTTGGCAGAGGCCTTCACAATGTGGTTAGGATTGATCTTTTGACTTCCTCCCCTGTTGTTCTTGACTCTCATTGTAGCAGGCTGCTATGTATTATGAGGCAATTTCTTTCCTTACTTGAAGGACTATGCAGGATTTTCCTTGGACTTACTTAATGTCAAGCCTCCCCTGTGGGAACTAAAGGATGCAAGCCTTCCACTTTAAAGAAAGCATCTTTGTGGTTCAGTCTCACCTTTGTGAGATCAATAGCACCTTCAAAGTAGCTCTTCTTTGAAAACTGCCTTATAGTTTCCCTCTTTAACAGGCAACTCCACTGTATCAGAAAGACTGAGTTTATTATATGTTTTGCTTGGTTATGTCCCACTGACTTACTTATGGCTGTTTTAAGTTGTGATTCACCATGTTGGACATCTGTCAGCTTCAGATGAAGTTGTTTGCTTCGCTGGACGGATATTATTGTTGAGACTTGCATGTAATAAATATTACGTTTTTGTCTGAATTTAGGTTTGCATTTTGCAGTGGACTGAATGCTGTTTAGGATTAAATAGCACCAGATATAGTCTGTATTCATTTGTGTAAACAGCTGAAGAGTCCATGTCTTATAATGCACCTTGAGTTTTTAAATAATTTTTCACAATGCCCTGCTTCAGCATCTCCATACAGACAGCAAAAAAGAAAAGATTGTTTCCTGATGGTCTGTGCCAAATGATCCTCCAGTAATTCTGCCCCAGAACCACATGCTTCTCTGAACTAAAAAGAAAGAACAGCACATCCTCAGCTTTTTCCTAGACAGTGCTCATAAAGTTGCCTCAATTTGAGGTTGCCTGACATTTCCCATTACAAGTCCCTGCTTTCAGTCACTTACCACTTTATTTAACTGAATAGAAAATTTCTGTGTGTCTATGGACACTTATGAACAGTAAAAGATGGTGAGGTCAAGAGGTTTTTCCATTCAGGTTTTGCTGTATTTTTGGGGGAGCATAAACCCTTTTACTTTGTCCAAGCTACAAAAAGCTGTGGAAATACCATTAGTCATATGCTTAGGTCAGACAAGTTTTCCATATATAAAGTGTTCAAATATAGAGCACATTAAAAATTCTGTGAGCAAGAGGGACAAATTTTTAATCGTTTGTCTAGCTTGGTCTGTCCATGCTCTCCTTGACCATAACAGTATGAATGCAAAGCCCTGATAATACTTCAGTATTGCAAAAAGCCCGGTTTAATATACACTAATCAGAGGCAGAATTTATTAGATTGAGTTCAGGTTTGAGCTAACCCAAGCAAAAAATTTCTAGTCTGAGTTTGTTCAGAGGAAACCTGTATCTTTGAGAAACAGACCATGAGGACACAGCCTTAGAATGTTACCTTAAAGAAAAAAAGACAATTAAATAAATTGAGCAAAAAATAATTGAATTTAACATATAATCTTATCCCAGAATGATCACAGAATTAAATGCTTCCACAGAACTTTATGAGTCATCCATCATTCCACAATGCAAGACTCCCCAGCCTTTCTATCCCACAGCAAAGCAGTTCTTAAAGTAATCACCTAAGTCAATGCCTGGGCATATATTTCCAGACCCAATTCCATTGGACAGTCAATGTGACTTTTCAGGTCCTTAGAAAAAGGAATTGCATGTAAGTGTGAATTTGGAATTAAGAGAAAACACAACTGGCTGTCCTTCAGATTCTTTGGCTGATACCTTTCACGTAATCTGCTCTTCAGCTTCAGAAGCTAGATCAAAACTAAGAAATTGTGGGGTTAGTAGCCCCTTTGAACACAGGCAAACACAGTCAGTTAGTCACATACATATATATATGTGTATATATATGTGTATGTATATATATATATATATATACACACACACAGGTATGTATGTAGGATAAAAAAAGGGCAGATTGGTTTTAGATGGAGCCAGGAAATACATCTGGTCCATGCCCATATGTTCTTGCTATACTCTTCCATTTCATTAAAGTTGATGTAGAAATGCTGATGATCAAATGATGAAATGATGAAATTTTGCAGAAATTGATGATCATTCCATAATCAATCATTAACAAAGACAGATACCAGAACATTCAAAATTCAGTGGAATTTTTGACTTGTTTCTGTTAAGGATACATGATCTTGCAATATAAAGAAAAAATGTGTGATTTTACTAGTTCCTGAGTTGTAATTTGTCTACTATTTTAAAGCCTCTTTTATGTTACACTTTCAGAAAATAAAAAATATTATATATAGGAGATGTGAATCATCCTACAGCAATGTAAGGCAAGACATTCTGAGAATTTTCTGTAAAATCTGAGTTTTAGTTTTTGAGTCTGTTTTGAGAATAAGGGAAGAAAGTGATCTTCAGTGTTAGTAACCCCTTGCATAAAAGAAAATGGAAATCATATCCAATGCATTCTCTTCTTGTTATGTCAACTTTAGTGGATTTTGGTTTGAAAAACTAGCTGTCAACAGTGACCACAGTGATTTGAAAGAGTTGTTAATAAGAACACAAAAACATGTAATTCAAAAACATTTCAATCAAGCCATTGAAGAGAGGGGAATTATTAAACAGTACACAGAAACATCCATGGCAAGAAGATATAAATCGAATGCTTTTATTTGAGCCCTTTCCTCTCTTGATTTTCCAAACTCTTGAGACCAAAGAGAATAATTATATTCCTTAGAGAAAACTTTTGTAAACAAAGGTACAGTAGTATTTCTTTGATTGAAGAGATTGTCCTTTGTTTGTCATTTTCCTGAAATCTGAAGTCCCAGTGCCAGCACCCATTGTAAGCAAAGCAGTCAACACAAAATTCCCACCACTTCCTATTTTACAAGGCACCAATGAATGTTAATCAAAATATTGTAGAGAGCCCATTAATGTATCCTTGGGCATACTTACCACCTACATAGCCTACCACAAGCTTCCCAAACACAAGACGTCATATTATAACCCAGTCTTACCCCACTGATTTAAGATGCTGTTGAAGGCTGCAATATCTCTCTTTCTTCCAACTAAAAGTGGTAGAGAATTTGCTAAGAATATTCACTCCCTCAATTTTTGGTACTGAATCTTCCTTAGCTGATGGATGTTTTCATGGTTTATGGAAGCTCATGAAAATCTTTAGAATAAAATTTTAACAAAAAAAAAAACCAGGGCTTGTTAAAATATACCTAGGACAAATTCACAGAAAACTGTACTACAGCATTTGTAAGACTATCCTATCAAATATCTGTTATGCTCATGTGTCCTGAATGAGTTTGACATTTTATAGAGAAATTTAAAATAAGCAACCCACCTCAAGAATTCCGTTGTAATTCCTATGTAATTCCCATGGAGTCTTCTCCTTAAAGTGAATTTAGTGCATATGAAATGTACTGGATTGACAGGAAACAAGAGCAGTGAACAGCTTTATTTCTATGCAATGAGTATGGTTTTGGTATTAGAAAGTCCCCCATCACACAGAGTTTTAACTCACAACAAATTATCAATTGAGAAAATTATGAATTCTTTCAAATGCTAGCCGGGATTATATTTACCAAAAAAAATTAGAGATGGGGGGGAGGGGGGGGAGAGGAAGAGCAATTCACATTGCTATTGTCATTTTACTTTCAATTTATCAGTGATTGTGTCATGAAGTGAAGCAATATAAATGATAATAATGTGTTGTTATGACTCTGTGTGTCATTTGCATTATGTGACATTCCGAATTTTTCAATTTGAGTGTTTAGAACAGAAATTGTTGCCTTTGTTCCTGTATTGGCAACTACCTGCTGGCTGAGATCCTTGTAAAAACACATCTTTTGACCTATCTTCAGTTAAAATTATTAATTCATTTACCATAAAGGGTGACTTCAGGCCTATATAATTGTGGGTATATAGCCAGACATTAAGAATTATACACAAACATTCTGTTAGTCCATGTATACCTGAAGGTCCACAGATTAACTAGTACTATACACATTAATATATTCTGCATTGTATGTGTTCATAAATATGGGGTTTCTGATGGCAGGAAGGACAGCATAGTTCATTTTCATGAGTTAGGAATGACTGCATAACTCACAGGTGGCAGAGCAAAGCAAAGCCACTAATGGATTCTGTACAGCCATCCCTACTGGATAAAAATAAAATTCCATTACACTGTCCACCATCACATATTATATTTATATCATATCAGAGACTTATGTTTATAGAGTAACTAAACTTTTCATTACCCTTTGCCTAAGAAATTAACATCATTGAAGACATATAAAGACGTATTGCCGGGCTATGTTTCCCACTGGCAGCATCTAAATATGTATTTCATACAAGTAAACACACACATACACCCCCATTAATAATGTGATGGTTTTCCTAGTCCATTTCTGAGAGCTACTGCAATAAGTTCATCTGTCCCCTGGATATGATGGAATTTCTGCTCCTTAGATTTATACATCTGGGGTTTTATATCTTTTCAGTCTCTGAATGTGATTCTAGATTTGTTGCAGTGTAAGAATAACTCCCTAAAAAACAACCCATACAATCAGCTTTCAGTGAAACTGAGGTAGGCCTTTTTCCCTGATTTAGCTGTAGAGGCACAGTTACCACCTTTACCACTTAAAGGACAGCTATAAGTAACAGCAACAATTAAGCCAAGCCTGAGGCACCTACATCATCTGGAAATAGGTCTATGCTACTGCTGGATGGAAATCATCATGAATATAGTAACAATCAAAGCAACTTTAAAAAATCAGCTCTAGGTCATGTTTTTGAGCAACAGTATGCAATAAATTTTATATACTAAAAGAGTTGCATATACAAGAAAAAATTAAACTTCATCACTATAATGCTCTACCCTCAGTGCTCGTCTATTGTCCATCCAAATTGACTGCCCTACCACCCACATCAGCAACAAAGCAAAAACAGAAGCTTGGTTTCCATTCTAAACCTACAAACCTATCTCATCTTATTCTGAAAACCTAAATTTTCTTCCTTTAAAAAAAATTCCTAGCCTCTGTCAGACACTAGTAAGCATTCCAAAAGTGTCATTAAGCTGACTAACTAGATTTTAGAGAATTGGGAGAGTATATCAAACAAGTTTTTTCCAATTTTTACATTTGAAAAGGTGTTTAATTATAAATAAACAAGTGGGACAAAAGCTCCAGTCCCATTCAAAGAAGTCAAACAGCAGCTTTTATCAAATTCCTTTTTCTTATTTTTTTGAAACAGAGCAGAAAAGTAAAGAAGTCAGCTCTCTGAAACATTGTTTCCCACACTGTCTTCAAAAATTTTTTCAAGTTAAAGGCTTACATTAAATTTAGAGGTCTAAGTGTTTGTAGGCAAAAAGAGCATACACAGTCTTGCAAATCACAGAACTGAACAGCTTAGTAAAGTAGGATACATACCAGACTTTTAAAGTCTTACTAGGAAAGGGAATCTCACAGTAACTAACAGGTCATCACTTTCAAATCTGATAATTACCCTGTCGAAACAACTATTAAATTGCTGCCTGTTTTAATGGAAAGGATGCTCTCCATCTCTCTGAAACACTGGTTAGACAGTTCTTTTATTTAGTCACTTTATTTATCTTCTGCTCATACAAAATGGTGCCCACAACTATATTGTCTTCTATGGATTGTCTCAGTATTAATTTGCATCAACATAAAAGAGAACAAAACATTTTTTTCTTTGCAGACAATTTTTGGACAATATGGAGAACATCTTACCTTTCACAGGAGAATAAAACAGCATTTAACCTGGATAATAATTGGTTCAGCAGCATGGAAAGATACAGAATACTACAGTGAATTTTTCTGGTTTTTTGCATAAAAGTGTCAATATATGTATAATCCCATATTCCTCTCAGGAAAGGATTGTTCTTTGTCACCTCTTATATACTAAAAAAAACCCAAACAAACAAACAAAAAAGTATGATGCACAGAAGTGTGTATGGAATATTATCTTCTGCTGAGCAATACTCTAAGATCTGATGCCGCACTTTATGGCAAGATTTTCCAAGGTAATATTTAAATAATGTTGCAACTACAGAAGTTTTAGTGGCAGCATTTGCCTCAATTCTACAGAGGTTCAGTGACACAGACATGTTGGTTCTCTAGCCTCTTTTCTAAGAGACAAAAAGTAACTTTCAGCATTCCAGAATATTCATGTAGAGAAATGAAGTTTGGCATAAAAAAAATTTCATCCTTAATCCTTGTTCTTCTTGACCTTACTTCTTTTTCTTTTTTTTTTTTTTTTTTTTTTTTTGTCAAGAAGTGATTTGGTTTGCACAAATAGACTGGTTTAATAAAACTGGTCTTCTTCCTTCTACTAAAAGTTTACCTGCGAGAGCCCCGAACATAATAAAATCAGATTATGAAGGCAATCATATTTACTTGTAATAAATCAAATCTTGCAGACATCAGTTAACTCTCCCTTACTGCACTGGGACAATATCATGCATGCATACATCAATACCTGAGGTGTCAGAAATATATTTCATAAGTTCAGAAAAATTGCATACACACTTGCAGCACCTTTATAAGAAGGGAATTTGTAATGTGAACATTATGATGTATAAAGTGGCTTTGTTCCTACATTTAAGAAGCATCGCATGTCAAGCCCACAAACATAATGGAATTTGCTGGTGATTTACCATTAGATGTAGTATATTGTTTTAAGGAAGAGAAGTTTTCCACACTTAATCAGCAGTATGCAGTTTTAAGAAGCCATCAAATTTCTCTCCTCTGAATGTAGAAGATTCTTTAGATCAGTGAAATAAAATAAAATCCCAGCCAGTGGTATACTCTATTAAGTTGAATGACGTCATGACAAGACATTTCCAGTTGCAGACAAAATGTTTCCTTCAGAGTATCCCTGCAGAATATATATCTCTATTATTCTAATTTTGGTATAGGATAAGATGCTAGAGAAGGTGTCACCTAAGGTATGCTCTGCCAGCCCAGTATGACACTCATGCCGAGGTATGTTCAGGTGTTTTCTCACACCACAAAGTTCATTAACACATCACAGATATTTTCAGTCTAAATAACAGAGCAGCAGAACACTTTTTTTTCCCTTTTTATTCTTACAGAAATTGACAAAATGAGAAGACCCTAAATCTCTGTTGATATTCATTTTGACTGTGCACTTCAGTAGTGCCTATTAGAAATATTTCACTAGGTGTCCCGGTTCTGGCAAGGCCAGGCAAGGGATGGGGACAGGGTAATTTTTGCAGTAGCCAGGAGAAAGTATGGCTAGGACCAGAGGTTATTCTGTACCCTCTCATATCATTTTCTAGGAATGTGGTGAGGAATCCCTTTGAGCCCAGGAAGTATGGCAGAGGGAACAGTCAGATCACAGCAATTCCTTCCATTACTGATATTGTAATTGCTACTGTTTATTTTCTTATTTCTTTGCTGTTTTCCAGTAATTTGTTCTTATCTCAACCTGCGATCCTTACCCTTTATGCCTCCCATCCTCCTCTCTATCCTGCTGCCAGTGGATGTAGATGAGGGAGTGAGTAAACATATCATGATTTGGGCTGTTTCACTGAGAGCAAGAAATTGGGGCATATCATTCCTAAGCCATGACTGAAGGCAAATTGCAGTATTTGTATATCAGGCTGACAGATATCTTGAATATTGAACTAGAGAAACAACTTTCCTTGAACTATGAGGTAAAAGGTCTTTAACATGTACGCATAAAAAAGAAAATCTCAGTAGACTTTAATCCTACCAGATGACCTGAGCCCTAATATTTACTAAGACAAAAGAAGACTGTCAACAGCTGAAACCTAAAGTTTTGCTGGGTTTATAATGGGAATAAAGAAGTAGTGTGCTATTTTCTTCCATGGAAGTGCTGTTTTGCCTTTTCTTAATAGGAGCATTCATAGCTTTGTAAAGTTTATTCAATGTTGTGTCTGAAGCAAGTTTACTATGTAGTGTTCGTGTGTTCCCCAGCAGAACTCATAGGATCAAATTTAATCAGTAGAGGTTCATATTGGCAATGACATCTCATTCTGTTTCTGTTTCCTTTTTCCATTTGAAATTGCCTTAGGGTATGTACAGCTCTGTTCTCTAACTGTGTGTGTGTATATATATATATATTTATTTTTTTTTCACTGAGCAACATTAAAGCAATCCATTATTTAAAAGAATTGGTAAACTTTATTCCTAGAATGACACTATCTCCAGATTCCACTTGATCTAGTTTAAGCCAGATTTCACAGATATTTCTTTAAGTTAACATCTGGCAATCTACATTCCTTGTCCACAGCTCGGCTGTCTTCCCTTCTCCAGTATTCCCTTCACTGCTCCAACACAATAGTTGGTCTGGTATATTGGAAGAAAACACAATTTCAGATGACCTTGAGAATTTTCTGCTACTTGGTTGATCATTTTCTCAGCTAGATACACAATTCTGGCATATTTGAGATGGGAAGGAGAAGGAGAGCTACCAAAATTGTACTTGTCACTGACAGGAGTGCCCAGGAAACCTCTTACCACATATAAACTTCTCTACCTGAAGCAGGAAAACATGAAAGAACATGCCACTGTCATAGCTACAGTTCTCATTCATGTGGTGATTTCGGATACAATGGAAGAAGAGACAAAACACATGAAAATATCCCAGCTTCTGTTTTAAGATGCACAGCAGGTGACATCCTTAGCACTTTATAAAGGCAAAAAAAAACCCTTGTAGGAACAATGAAAATAAACCCTTAAATATTTTTTTCAGGGTTTCTTTTCCCAGTTCATAAGCACTGGTAAATTTCACAGCAGTCCTGTGAAGAATTATATTGCTAAAACTACATACAATATTTTAAGCAAAATTTAGGTTTGGTATAAGGTCAGATTTCAAAAGACAAACATTCCACAGAGAGACATCAGAAAATTAACTCCAGTTCTTAAAAACTTAGCATTTTTATCTTAACCATACTAAGAGCGATATAAGCAATATTATAAAAAACCTTTCAAATTCTAATTAATTTTTTTTTAGTATTTCATTCAACTTTTTAGGGTAAGGGATTACAATGACTGATAGGCAGTAGGGGCAGTTACAATGACAGACACAAAAGGAGCTGGAATGAGAGGCGGGTACTCGGTAAACAGACAGGGAGATGGGAGGAAACACCCCTGGGCAAAAACAACAGTGGGGTACATTGCAGCAAACATAAAGGCTGTAAAGGTTTCAAGCATAAAAAGCTTTGAGTAAAACATAACAGTAACTTGAAGAAATATTACTTTAAAAACACACTACCACACTGGTGTGATGGGGTTTCCCTAGCCTGCTTCTGGAGCCCAGCTAGTTTGTGCAGTAATGTCACATTCAGGTCATATATGAAATTCTGTTCTCAAAAACCCTGTTATGGAAAGGTGTTATTTTATCCAATCTCACAAAGGTACAATATTCATATTTTAAAGTCATCCAAATCCCCAAATTACCTTCAAACATTTTCAAAAGAGCTCTACTAATTTTTCTGGTAAGCTAATGATTCAAAGGGGATGCCAAAATAATGTTATATGTTTACCAAGCCTTGTCTCCATGAGTAGCTTTCCATTTTTAGCAGCAGTTAATCATTCATTCCTATTGAATGTCATGTATATCTAACCAGAAAAAGGCAAAAACATTGTTCAAAATTCCCCACTGTTCTTTCTGGAAGCAAAGCTCTCTTTGAAAACTACATTCATCGTGATCTCCAAGAATGCAAATACTTGTCACCTAGCTAAAATCAATTCAAACAAACAAGACCAAAATTTGGCACATTATAAAATGAAAGGAAAGGCCTGGAGACATTTCCCACCAGGATTGTTTTGGTTTGACTCCAGCCAGCAACCAAACCCCACACTGCTTCTCACTCACGCCTTCATCAACATGATGGGGGAGAGAACTTGAAAGGTAAAACTTGAAAACTCCTGGGTTGGAATAAAGACAGTTTATTGGGGAAGGCCAAAGTCCCACATAAAAGCAAAGGCAGGTATTACCTGGCAGGCAGGTATTCAGCCAGCCTCAGGAGAGCAGGGCCCCATCCCGTGTAACGGTGACTTGGGAAGACAAATGCCATCTCTCCAAAGGTCTACCCCTTGCTCCTTCATTCCCCAGCTTCTCTCCTGAGCCTAATGTTGTATTATATGGAATGCCCCCTTGGTCTGTTGGGGTGACCCATCTCAGCTGTATTTTCTGCCAACCTCCCACACACCCACAACTTCCTCATCAGCATAGGGTACAAAAAGCAGAAAAGGCCTTTTCTCTGTGCAAGACCTGCTCAGCAATAACAAAGACATCTCTGTATTACCAAATCTGTGCAGAGTACAAATCCAAAACTCAGTCTCATACCAGCCAATGTGAAGAAAATTAGCTCAATCTCAGCCAAAACCAGCATAGAGTCTAAAAAATCTTCAGAATTAACTGCTAAAAAGTTAGAAAAGCTGTCTGAATGGAAGAGTGCTTAGGCATACCAAATACTAGTAGGCATTGAAAAATAGACTGATGTGGATGACTTGAGTTTGCAAGATGTCACCAAATGGGTGCAGAGAAGCCCTGATAGAAAACTGTAAAGCTTTAGTATGTCTGTGTAGAGACTGTTTCTGTGATTAGTAGATAAAACAGTATTTTTTGTGGAATTGTTTTACACTGAGAAGTCTTACACCAAGGTTAGAGGTATCAGTAGCTTGACTAAGTTTGAGATTATTTTGTCTAAGATGCAGTGTAGCATATCTACCTCCACTGCTATCTCACAAAGCAACCTGAATGTTTTCACAACCTAATTTGTTCTAGCTCTTTACCTCCATAATAGCAAACCCAATCCAATTTAGATGAATAATTTAAGAATATTTTGTACATTTCTCTCAACAATGTGCTAATATTTAACCAAGCCATTGCCACAGATTACTTCTTCAGACAGATAAATAATGAATTGAGTATAATAAGTACTCATGTCAACATAACAACAGTTTTCTTGCTTGACATCTACCACACTTCTTAGGTCTCCAGTGTTGGCTTAAGGAGGCACCAAACTCTGTGCCATAATGCCTTCACAATTCTTTACATTCTTCTGATTCATTGTGTACTAATGAGCCACGTGGATACTTTCTCCCCCACACACCCCTTTCTCTCAAAGAGTAGGGCTTATCACTGCAAAATGTTGTGTTCACCACAGCACATTAGCTTCCTTGTTCCTCTGAAAGCAGAAAGCAGATAGTTGCACTGGAAAGTGAGGATTATCATCTAACTTCAAACACCTCTGAAATTCCCTCCAGTCAAAATTGTTTGCATTTTTGTTAAATGGTAATGCATTTTGTCCTCTTTTCAGTATAGTGAGATGCAGAGAGAATAAGAAAGGAAAGACAGTAAGCAAGGCAGAAAACAAAAATAGGAAAAAATCTCATTGGGACATTATACTACACAAGAAAGAAGTCAAAAGCTGTGCATTATTTTTCTGAGAAAACCCTAGTGCTCAACCAAATGTCTATATATTTGATTGCTCTAAAAATTAAGGAGCAACTGAATTCAGGGAGAAACTTCCATTCTTAATGAACAGTGTTGATTATCAAAAACACTTGATCCTAATCTAACCACAGCCAAAGTTAGTCAGCATGATTGTTTGAATCAAGTATATGACTAGGCTGTTTTCACTGATCCAGCACTAGCAGATTAGAAAATACTTGATGCAGAACAGGAGAAGTTTTAGGAATTCGCCAACACACTCCTCTGGAGAAAAATGACATATAACCCGAGTTGGATGTGCTGCTGAATCTAGTAGGTGAGCCCTCTAGGTGAGCCAATCAGGAATGTCAAGATTGGAAGTAGCCTGGGCTGCAGTGATCATGCACTGGGAGTTTGCAGTCCTGAGGGATATAAGTCAGGAGAAGTGTAAAATCTGGACCCTAAAGATCAAGAAAGCAATTGTCCAGCTTTTCAAGGATTTAAACAGTAGGATTCCTTGGGAAACAGCCCTCAGGGACAAGTGAGTGGGAAAGATCTTTGAGGATGCTTCTCACAGAGTGCAAGAGATTGTGATCCCCGGGTGTAAGGAATCAGATGGGGAAGACAAAAGACAACATAGCTAAGGAGAGAACTGCTGGTCAAAGTAATTGGCAAGAAGCAAATGTACAGGCAGTGTAACATGGGCAGATGATCTATGAAGAGTGTAGGGACACAATCCAGTTGTGTCACAATGTGTTGAGGAAGGCCAAAGCATAGAGAGAAACTTGGCAAGAGAAACAAAGAATAATAAGAAAGGCTTCTAAAGGTTTATCAACTATTACAAGAAGGTCCAAGAACTCTTAACCACACAGATGAACATGAGTGAAAAACTAGTAAATACAGACAAGAAAAAGGCTGAAGTGTGAAACAATGTTTTTGCATCAGTTTGTACCTCTCCTCCCACACATCTCAAGTGGATGGTCAGCAGGATGGGGACAGGGAAAGCAAAGTCCCTCCCACTATAAATAAAGACGAGGTTCTTGACCATCTGAGGAACCTCAATATACACAAGTGTAAGTTATCCAATGAGCTGCATCCCAAAGTCCTGAGGGAATCAGCTGAGGCAGCTGCCAAACCATTGTCCCTGACATTTGAAAAGTCATGGCAGTCAGGTGAAGTTCCAAAGGACTAGAAAAGGAAAATATAGCATCCCACTTATAAAGTGTAGAAAGGAGGATATTGGGAACTACAGACTTGTCAGCATTCTCTTTGTGCCTGGGAAGATCCTGGAACAGATCAGCTTAGAAGCTGTGCTAAGGCACATGGAGGACAGAGAGATGATTCAGGGCACTCAGCTTCATTTCACCAAGGGTGAGTCCCACCTGACCAACCCAGTTGCCCTCTATGATGGAGTGACTTCCTCTCTCTCTAAATTGGAAAGAGATGGATTTGGTGAGTGGACTGTTCAGCAAATAAGGAATGGTCATGTTCTGAGAGTAATGGGCAAGAGCTCAATGTCTGGACAGAAATCAATCAAGTCACAATCAGGGTGCCTTGGCAGTCCATATTCAGACCAATGTTATTCCACATCTTCATCAATGGGATTGCACACACCCTGAGCAAGTTTGCAGATGATGTCAAGATGAATGGTGCAGTTGACGCTCCCGAATGTCATGAAGTTCAACAAGTCCAAATGCAAGGTGCTGTACCTCTGTCAAGGCAAGCTCACACACATCTACAGCCTTCCAAAGAAGACTGGGGGATACTGGTGGGTGAGAGGCTGGGCATGACCCAGCAGAAAGCCAAACATGTCCTGGGCTGCATCCAAAGCAGTGTGGGCAGCAGGGCCAGGGAGGGGATTCTGCCCCTCTGCTCTGCTCTGCTCTGCTGAGAGCCCACCTGCAGGGCTGCATCCACCTCTGGGGTCCCAGCACAGGAAGGACATGGATCTGTTGGAGCATATCCACAGGAGGTCAAGTTAATTAGAGGAATGAAGAATTCTCCTGTAACGAAAGGCTGAGAGAACTGTGACTGTTCAGCCTGAAGAAGAGAAGGCTTTAGCATGACCTAATCTCAGTCTTCAGTACCAGAAGGGAGCCTAAAGAGAGACTCTTGGAGTCTCTTTCTGGAGAGAGACTCTTTACAAGTAGTGACAGGACAAGGGGCATAGCTTCAGACGGAAAGACAGTTGGTCTTAGATTGCATATTGGAAAGAAATATTTTCCTGTGAGGTTGAGAAGGTACCAGAATATCTGTGGATGCCCCATCCCTGGTTCAAGGCCAGGCTGGAGGGGGCTCTAATAAACCTGGTTTAGTGAAAGGTATCCCTGCCCATGACAGGGGGCTTGGAAATAGAGAATCTTTAAGTTCCCTTCCAACCCAAATCATTCTGAGATTGTATGGTTCTATGATACCATATCATGCCAGTGAAATGAGGAGTAGGTTTCTGTTTCTACCCTCAACCTTTGATACCTAGGACAATCCAACCACTTTGTAATTGCTCCCACAGGAGCAAGCAAGGCTTCACCAATTCTCTGGGGCATAATCAAAAGAGGTGAAGTGTCACATGGGCAGACAAAGAGGAAAGCAGAAGTTTCATTTCCCTTTTCTTCCATAGATATTTGGTACACTGAAAATCAGAGTAACTTCCTTTCAGCATTGAAAGATGTTAAAAGGGTGGAGCATAACATACTGGAAAAAACACCACATCAACACTATGGCAAGAACAAAGAAAATAACAAAAACTGCATGGAGATTGAATTACTTAGAATTTCTCATATTTTGATATACCTTCAAAATCATCAAGTCCAACGGATGTCCTAACACCGCAACAAAACCATGGCACCAAGTGCCACATCAAATATTTTTCTAAAAACATCCAGGGACAGTGACTCCACCACCTCCCTGGGCAGACCATTCCAATACTTAATCACTTTTTCAGTAAAAACTTTTTCCTAATATCCAACATAAATTTCCCTTGGCACAGTTTAAGACTGTCCTCTGGTTCTGTCAATTGCTGCCTGGAGAAAGAGACCAACTCCCACCTGATTACAACCACCTTTCAGGATGTTGTAGAGAGTGATAAGGTCACCTCTGAGTCACCTCTTTTTTCTTTTCTCTCTCAAAAAGAACAAAGGCATACCTAGTAAATTCTGAATAATTTCAATTCATCTTGTATTAATAAAGAGATTGATAAATTAGTATTGCATCATATATCATCTGATAATGATTGGAATCAACAGAATGAGCATTGTCTATTCAATAGTTTTCCTATTGTTTCTCTTTGGTTTATATTCCTATCAATGGAAAGCAATATCAAAATTCTGGCTGAAAGCAGCCACTCATATTTTCACTGTAGAAACATGCTAGGGATGTTACTTTAAAATTCTTCCTGTCCTGCAGGATAAATTCTGCTGCCTAATGTCATTTTCCTATAAAATAAATGGAACATTTCCTTCCTTTAGGCATAGTTGAATGTTAGAGTGGAAAGTGTAAGCTTACAGAATGAAGTTTTTATTTAACGGAATTCATGTCTTCTTTCCATTAAAATAAATTAGCATGATACAGAATTGGAATACATAAAGCTGTATGAACCAGTGGTCTGTGTCATTAAGACAATAAGGATAAAAATATTGCAAGGAAAGAGATTTGTTGTGTGGACTTAGAGTTAAGGTATGTGCAAGTGACTTTGTCTCTGAAGCGCAGTTAGGAAGGGCTGTTGTAAGTGTTGAATTAAAGTGCTGATACTAAATGGCTTTATTGGTCTGAGCAGGGGAAATTTCAGGACAAATGCACAGTCATTTTTGTATGGCGACAATATGTCAGTAAGCTGAAATTTAAGGCTTACTACTCTAAGCATCCACACAGCAAATGCTCTTGAAACAAAAATGATAACTGGGAACTTGAGCACAGGGTAATTACAGTCACCAATGAAGTAAATCAGCAGAGCACTCAGACCTCAAGACTTAAATCAGCTTTCCTGGGAATGGCCCAAACCTTTTACCCAGAAGACTTGCATATGAAAACAATTTGGGAAGCTGATCTTTGCATCCTCACAGCTGTTACCTAGTAACTATCTGCGTGAGTGCTTCCAGTCCATTTTACAGCAGAGCAGCACAGGTTAGCTTAAATGGCTCTGCCAGACAGCCAGAAAGCCTGGGCAAGTCAATGGCATCAGCATGTTACCAAGGCATTTGGTGGGTGCTCAGGACGGAGCACGTGTGTGGAATCATAGAATTACAGGAAACTCCAGGGAGAAGAATCTGATTCTTAGGAGCAAATTTCTATTGGTTGAATCAGTGTTGCCTAGCTCAAGGCAGTGATTAATTGCTACTTGGAGCAAGCTATTATCCATCAGCTATGGGGATGTAGGAGCTGTTCACACCCTCTGACCAGTGGTCATCTTCATCAGTACTAATTGCTTATTTTTGGACAGAAGCTGCCACTGCTGACCAGCTGCTTCATACTATGGCTACTCTTGAGAATAAGCAATCACCGCGGAGCAATTTATTATCACTGAAACTGCAAATGTACAGGTATTTACAGCAATGAACTTACCAGATAGCAGTACATAGCCATGATGAGGTGGTACACCTGCCATATCCATATTCCTCTCTGAATTTTTCTTCCTATCTCTTATCCCACTCCCTACCTCTTAGTCCAGCAACCTCTTCCTCTTACCCTACTTTCTTCTGACATACACCTGCCCAGATTTGTGCTACCACCTCCCCAAACTGTGCCCTAACCTTCAATTCATTCACAATGTGAACAGAGCACTTTTTGAATGAGTTGTTTTGTAATTAAAACTCTCCAATATATAGGCCTGATGCTTCTAGGAAAGGAACAGATGAATTAAAAGTTTGTTCCCTAAACTAGCAAACAATTTAGAGTTAGAATAAGAATTTATGCAAAATCATATTAAAAAGTTACTAGTATGGTCATGACCATTGTTTTTTTCAATTTGTTATTGCTGTATTAGCAGTCCCAGAGCCCATACTTCAAAGAAAGGAGTAAGTTTTTTCTCCCAAAATCTTAAATACATTTGCCCATATAATTGTCAGGTTGGTGAATTCCACCTATGCAGTCCTCACATGTCTCAGCTCTTTTGGTGGACCTGAACACTCCAAAACTGAACAAGAAAATGAGCTTTTGACAGGGTTGAAACATGGTAAACATCCTTCAGATAGACACAAAGAAAAGCGTGCTGTTTCCTTCAAGGTTGTTTGATGCTTTGTCATTGATCTAATTCTGTGTGGAACAAACCTCTTGTCTTCTATTTGCCTGAGAGTTCTTGTGAACAATTATTATACTTAATAGATAATTGTCTAGTATCACATATATCATGTATCCCAGCTTGTTTTCTACAAGATGCTCTCTAGCCTCTTGAAAATTTTTATTTTGGCACTTTCTGTCTTTACGCTTTACATTTTACTCAAGAATTTAAAGATCCCAACAGGTTTGTTAGCGATTTTGTTTCTTTATTGCCCATATTTTGAATTAACTCTTATTTATTACAGTTCTGGCAATAAACAGTTTCCCTGCTTCTCTTTTGTCTTCCATTTCTGAACTTTGTTACAATGATGCAAAGGGAGACAGAGGGAGTTCAGTGTGATTCTGACAGAGTTTTCTTGGTCAGGAGGTAACAAAATCCAGACTTCTCTACTTGATTTTGCTCCTCCACATATATAGAATATAACATCTACATAATGATTTCAAACAGGAACATTAAAAGCAAGTGACCTTGTAGTCAAGTATATATTGCTTTCTTAATATTCCTACTGAATTAATAAAGTAGAAAGTATGGGCCAACCATGGCTCAAGATGCAGTGAAAAAGAAAATAAATGATCAAAGGTTATGTACTGCATTTCACATACCCTCTGTGTAACAAGAGAGGGTCAAACACATATCACAGAGGAGAAAGATTCTGACACATTCTGACATATTCTAAGCTGCTGCAGTGAAGAGGTGTCAAACGTTTTGTTGCTCATTAGTTAATGAAACCCATTCTCTTCAGGGTACGAGAAAAAGTGAGCAAGTGAGCCCAGCTATCAACAGATGGCTCACTGCTGGGGCTTGGATCCCAGGCTCTGCTTTGCCACTGACCACCAAAAGTCTGCAGTATCAGCTACCCAAACACAGCTGCAGGATGTGGACACGAATCTCTTGATGCTATGGATAAGGCATGAAAGATAAAAGAGAGGCCTTGGTCTTCTCTCTTAAAACCTTTTGGATCTGTGTAAATTAATGATCACAGAATCAAAACCAGCGTGCACAGGAAGGGGCATGGAGGTAAAATCTGCTAGTGGACGAATGCCCTCTTCTTTCAATCTTTAGTTTGTTAGGCAAATAGAACAGTTTGATTATAAGAAACTGAGAGAAATATATCTCAGAAGAAATATCTTAAAGTACCTATCTCGGATGTGGGGACTGGGACCAGAATTTTTCATGTTTTAGATAATGTCATTACTAGACATGCTGTGATATGCTTTTGAAGTATTATCCTGCCAAAGTCTATTTTTTATGTTTCTGACAGAGTTTGGTTAAAAATGCATGAAAAATTATGAAACTTTTGTCTGATAATTTTTTTCAATTAAAAAAATATTTCGTCGCTGAGCAGCTTTGCTATGAACAGATCAGACTAGACAGTGTCACTGCCAATCTCCTCAGTGCTCTGTCTTGTGTTTAAATTATTCTAAAAGGGATATATGCCCTTGTACTCTGTGAAATGCCTGAAATACATCTAGTGTCTCTAGCAAAAGAATATGAGTTGTTGGCAGATTATGAATACTTTTTCTTTCAATATGATTTTTAGCCAACTTAAAGAGTCAAAGAATTTCAGCTGGAACTGGACCCTGGGGTATTTTTCTATGTGATAATATTGTCAAACCTCTTTACTTTCAAACCTCTTTACTTTCACATATCTCTCCAAAAGAATTCATGACTCTTCTAAAATTTTTGATTACCATCCCTTTCTTTTTTGCATATGGTCATCCACTGCTTTCAAAAATTGTGAACATTGAATCACTGTGGTTTTTAAATATGAAAATATTTAGAAGCCAAGATTATTTGTAGAATGCAAAATTTCATGTTGAGAATGAAATTATTGTGAAAAAACTAGAGAGAAGAAAATGCATCACTGTGATTTTGTATAGTTAGAGATTTCTGATTGTTAAATCCCATTTTCATAATTTTTGCAATAATGTCTAGCACTACAGATATACTTGTATTGTTTCAGTTGCTTATGAGACAGTTGTGAGAGCTTGTGCACTTCTTTCTATACCCATTGAAAATATATACAAATCAGCTTGTACTAAATCCTAATGGCACTGTTTTAACTCAATATAGAGACACTGAAAATTATTTAAATACATAGATTTTGGGGAAATATGGATCCTTTCAATGAAAATAAGTCCAGCTGCAAAAAATTAGTAACCTTGATTAATAAGATTTTTAAATAAAATATTAAAATTTTTAGAAGTTACTTCTTTATGCATAGCTCAGTGTCTTTAAAGAACCTTCTTTAAAATTCATTTTGCAGTGTTGCTTCTTAAAGTTTCTGTATTTAAGAGTTCACAAAGATTAAAGAAGTGTATGTTTGTGCTGTTCCCCATAAAACTGGCAGACTACAATCCTGTTCTCATTAGACACAAGGGGGAAATACTGATCTCTGGGGATGAATCTGTTATTTTGCTTTTCCCTTTTCTTCCCTTTTCTTACCCTTTCCCATTTTCCTTCCTATTTCCACTTTCTCTTTCTTCCTGTTTCCTCTCCAACTTTCTCCTGTCCCCCTTCCTCCTTTTCCCTTTCCCTCTCCCCTTTCCTTTTTATTCTACCTTTAACCCTTTCCTCTAACCTTCTTTTCATCCCCCCCCCTCCCCGCCTCAAGCTCTGGAGAAGTTTTGACGAAGTCTGGTCATAACTGTGATTATCTAAGCAGAACTGAAAACACTTGCTAATCCATTTATCCCTCATATCTGGGGAAAAAGAATTCAATCCAAAACTGTACAAGGACAGTCCTACACAACATTATAGACATTTCTTCTTGGCAGTGGCTCAAGATGTGCATTCCTCCTACAGGACATGGGCATTGCTTTTCCAGCTGTCACTGTGCAGCATACATGTAGCCCCCAATCTTTTAGCAAGTGAGTTATTTTTTATTTCTTTTTGCTGTGTAGTCGGAACAAACAGAACTGAAACTATGGGGTGCTTGCATGCTGTTCAGTATGTACATAAGTACCACTAGGTATATCCCTACAGCTAAAAGTATTTCTCTCTTTCCGCCAAGAGATGTAGTTGCTACATATGATAAATAGCAAATAGCCAACCCTGTGCATGTGTGGATGGATGAATAGCTACAAGCAGCTGCCATTCTCCAAATATCTGTGAGAATAAAGCCTTCATTCACCTAGGAAGCAATGATAATAATAATCTTCTGATGCTTTTTGAGTTCAACCTGAGAAGGCAAAGTGAATTCACATAGTGACTAAAACAGGTCCATGGAGACCACCTTGTCAGTCTTGTCAAATACCAAGTTGATGCTTGTTCAGCTGCCTGTAAGATTTTTCTGCTCATCACAGTCAAGGCTAATAGAAAAAAAAGTTAACTTGAACAGTTTCTGCAGTATCCTTATGACCCCTGTACCAAAATCATAAAGGGTCACATTGGAAGCTGCTGGACAGATTTCTTGTATAAAGAGATTTTTCCAGAAATTATTTTTTGTGACACCTGTGTGGGGTGAAGTGGTATAAAGAGACGTGGGGGAGGAATTTTTATCTTTTAACTTACTAATGTTGCAAAGTGCCTTCAGATTTCCACTGCTTGAAGATATCCTTAAGCAGTAGTAATTTGTAGGCTCTTATCCTTATTTTAGATGAATCTCCTTTCACAACTATTCGTATAATTCTGCTTAGAATGATGAATTAAAAAGGACGAAAGTATTAGCAATTAAAATCATGCGCACCATCAAGTTTCTAGTAAAGCAACTAGGAGAAGTAAATTAGACAACCTCTACCTTAATTTGATAATAGGTACATGAGGCATGGGGGGATTTTTCTGCCTAAAATTCAAAATCAGAGTGATAAAAAGAGGAAGAATATACATTATGTGCTATGTTTTTTTAAAGATTAATAAATAGGAATGATTTTTTAAAAATTCATGATGCTGCAACTCCTATATTGAGATTTTCAAAAGTGCACATTATCGAATATGTTTGTAAACATGGCAACCTACCTCAATGCATAGATGCATAAAAGCAGGCAAGAAGGTCCTTGTTTTCCTGGCTTCCTGAGAATCCCACTCATTAGGGTGCCTCCACTGACTTCAAAGTACTATAGCTAGCAAGTACTGGCAATTCTAAACTAATTTCTCTCACCTTCCCTGCTGTCTGATTTTGTAGTCTCCCTTTAGCAACAACTGGAGATGCATGACGTTTGGTCTCCCAAGCCACATCTCCTTCCAGCAGTGAGTCTCATCACCCTTATTCCTCCAGAATCCTGAAACCGAATTACCTTCTCAGCGCTGGGTACAACAGACCCAGACTCTCCAAATGACTCCCTGATCCATCAGTTTTATTGTCACATCTGCCTCTCTCTATGTCCCTTCACTCTTTCCTTCATAGTTTTCGAGCCACCAAGTTGAAAGGCAATATTTCCTGTTCCTCTCACTCAGCTCAGCTCCAATTGCAGGCCCAATTACCTCTGCACAATTGTTATTTCACCTTTCTGCCAGTTACCCAGTCCAGCAATTTTTTGAGCCACATTAGTGATTCCTTTCAAGTTCAGGCTGCACTCTGTATATTGTGTTTTCTCACACCAAACTCAGTTGCTCTGAAATGAAAGCTGAGATGCTCAAAAATACAGCAAATGCCTAAGCAGTTGGCCCTGGCTCTGTGTGAGGACCCCAAGCACACTCTTGCAGTAATAAGAAACCCTATCAGCCCAATTAGTAAGTCTGATTTTGAGCGCTGTCTACAAATTACTTAGTGCCTGCTTGAAGACTGATGCAATAAAAACCGGTCTCTTCAGAGAGACAAAGTGCTGCATTTTCAAATAACAATACATCTGTGTTGTGTCACAGCTGGAAGTGTGTATCTTACCAAAAAACTGGACAAAGACCCAGCTTGAAAATATAAGAATAGAATTTCTACTGGGAAAAGATATGGTTAAGACAATTCCACAGAACTTACTTGCTCTCTTCTCTGCCAAAGCACCTTTTTCTCTTACTCTTTGGCCAAATTTTCACAACATGCTGATCCCCCTCTTTGTAGGACCCCTTTTTGTGGGACCCTTGTCAGCATATTTTACTAACAAAAACCACCCTATTAAATACAGACTAGTAGCCCTTCCCTCCGTGTGCACCTACCTGCCTTCTACTATTTGAGTATTGTTTCAAAAAGGACTGGTATGACAGGTGGGCAAAAATCCTGCCCTTTGCACTCAGCTTTCCTGAGTTGAGCTGTGCAGGGAATATATGATTCTGCTTTCTCGTTTTACACAGCTACTGAAAACTCTCACATTTCATGGTTTCTCTGATGGAAAATCTTCCAACAAAATTAAAAAAGGCTGTCTCCTTCAGCAAAAAGATGAGAAAGTACTTCCTTAAGAATAATTGAAAATCAGAGCGTAGCCACTCAAGGTAGCTGCAAACCCCTCACAGGACACACCCCTTCCTTGCTCAGTAATTGACATTTTTTTTATTTCTGTTCTCAAATGACCTTTGAAATTGAAGTGAATCGTGTGTATTAGAAGAATACTAATACTATCAGTTGCGGTATGGGTACCATATGATGCAATATATATGTTGTATATTTCAATTTGCTTTCTTCCAAGTTTCTTGACACCATGATATGCTAGGAAATAGGTTTTAAACACTGAACTTCAGAAAAAGCTTCCTCTCTAAAATCTCTTTTAGGAAAAAGCTCCAGTGACACAACAGAACAGTTTTATATATAGAAAGGCAGATATGACCCTTACAAAAAATATTACTCAGAAGAGAGCAGAACAAAACTTTAGGAAATTAAAGAATTCTTAAAAGTAGGAATTTTAAGAAATTTGCACGTCTATATATTGCATTCTAATGCTGGCAGTGTAATCGGATGCAATGAATTATTTGAACCTAGTATTTATATTAAAAATAGAGATTGTAAAGTGGAATTTGACTGACTTCACTTGCAAGAAACTCTATGCCATAAAGCTGTCCTTTCTCTAATCAAAATATCACCTGAATGAAGTCATCATGTTTGGCCTGATTGCATTTTTTCTCCATATATGTGCAGCTGCATTTGCCTCTCCATAAATGTCATTTGATTATGAGAAAATAAACAGGGAAGGACTCACAGGGAGTCGGTACAGGGCCTGCTTGTTTACCTGCTGCAGCTTTCCGGGCTGAAGAACAAATGTCATGCAAATGGTGCACCAGCAATGAGCTGCCAATCATCCCGCCTTGGCATTCATGGTGATTTGCTAAATCATTTAAAGAGACATGCTTTACTAAATGAAAAAATATCAGCGGCAAGGGCCTGTGTTTAAACATGGGCCTGAGTTATTATCCCAGTAGGCTGGAATGAAATGAAGACATCTTCCAATTAAAGCTTGCAGATGAACCCAGACAAACCCCCCTTTTTTCATAAAGACAGGCAGATTATGATTGGGAGAGAACAGCGACAGAGGCTTTCATTACAAGCTGATTATGGTGATATAATTCCCAGTGCTGTGCGTCTGCAGGCCCAACTTCACATTTGAAGGTTTTTAATATAATTTCCTTAGGGTGAAATGCTGAAGATTTATTAAACTTTATGAAGGGCTTACAGATCCAATTTAAGAGGACATATCATAGGGCAAAACTGACAGACGATAAAATACATTCCAAGAATAAAGAAAAGAAAGAAAAGAAAGAAAAATAAAAGGAAAAAGAAAAACACGGATGAAGAAAGGAAAGAGGGAATGAGGAAGGAAGAGGACAAGAATGAAAGTGGGAGAAAAGGAAGAAAGAGAGATAGAAAGAGAAAGAAGTGATTTTAAGTTTGGAAACCATCTAAAAAGAAATATTTGTTTATTTGAACTATTCTTTTATAAGCAACAGTTCTAATTTCCTAAGGTTTTTCAGAATTCAATTAATCTCACGTTTGTTTCATGCTTAATAAAATCTAAGTGTTCAGATACTCAATGCTTAGATAACTGAAAATTTTATTGAATAGAGCAAAAAAATGGGTTAAAAAAATAGTTGAGGGAGATAACAGATTTTTTTTTTCCTAGGTAAAGACTAGATGTGTTTCTGATTTTATACGCTCCTTGACACTCCTTCTCATTCAGGTCCCTCTGATTTTATCCCAGTGCATTTCCAATCATCCTTACAGTCATTTATGTGAAAGTAAGAATAAGTGGGTAAGTTTAAGTTAATATACAATAATAACTGTAAACTTCTAAACAATTCTGAAAAGACTTAACTACACTCATGTACATATATATACAAACATGCACATGCTTATATACAAGCATGCACATGTACATCCCAGTTGGCAATGAGATTTTTTCTTTTACTGCATGTGAAGCTGAATTCTTAGATGTATGAAAGAATATCAGATTTTGGTTGACTTATTTTCTCATTGAAGAAAATGAGAAAACAAGTCAACCCATTGGATTGTTAGAAAATGAGAAGCAAGGCACATAGTAGCAAATTGAAATGCCCTTTTAATTTTTTTGTTATATTAGTGCCTGATTATTTGTTTATCAAAAAAAAAAAAAAAAAAAAGAGAGAAGTTAAACAATACAAATGGAATGATGAATGTCAGCAGCCCTTCACTCTGGAAAAATGAAAAACAACAAAGTCCATCTGTCAAGCAAAACAGTGAGAGTTAGGAGGAAAAAGTGGTACTTTGGGAGACTCAGTCAGTTTTTATGTCTTCCAAAGAAGATGTAAAATTCACAAAAGAGAAAAACTCTGACCATACCTCCAACAGAACTACAGGTAGATGAAGCAGCCTAGCTTTTTGCATAATTTCCTTTGTTATTTCATCTGCAGAAAGAAAGACTTGGCAGCACAAATATAAACTATTCCAGGTCTAACCTCTTCTTCTTAGTCACCCATGATATTATCATTGCTACGATGAATTAGGATTGAATCCTGGATGAGGATACAATATATATGTATGTATGTATGTGTATATATTTGTATACAACTTTGATTAGGCAGCTAAATTGTACTTCCAATGTCAAGAGGAGATAAAAAATTCACAGAAAATAATCAGTGTCCTGAATAATTAGGATGTACAGATGAAATCTTGTACAGCACCAAATTTTGTCGTCTGAATCTGAAGTCATAAGATTGTTGTCTAAACTTTGCCACAAAGCCCATGCTAATTTGATTCAAGTCAATGTTTGACATCAGTTTGCCAGGGATAACCATGAAATATGTAAATTTTGTTCTAATCTTGTAAGCATATTTCCCTTTTCCTTCAAAATAAAATATATCTTCTAAAAGATTACTATAAAAAACTATAAAGTAAACATTATTAAACACAGACATACTAATTTACAGATATTCATTTCAGCTCTTGGTCTGACTCTTTCTTCTGGAAAGGCCACAGGAAGAATATCAGATTCTCTGTCATTCAGACTTCTTCAGATATCACCTCAAGACATGTTTTGATTTATTACATTTTAAGAGACATACATATACCCTATTCTCATTTAAAATTGTTTTCTCAGAAGATGTTTATGTTTCTGTACACAGGAAAGGAATAGTACAGTCTAGCTTCTTGACTTGGGGAAGACACACTGTACACACCAGCTATATTGAATTTTGCTTTATAAACATGGACACTAAGACAATTGTGTAGTTTGGAAAAGGCCCAGATCTTTAGGAGACCTGACCTCTGCTACTCGGCTCTTGAACAGCACACAGGAAAAATGGGTAAGGCTTCGTAGAAGAGTCCAAGGACACAACAGTAATGGTAAGAAAAATGCAGTAGACTCACAGACAGTATGTTACAAGCTTAAGTTTGTCTTTCGTAAAGAAATAAAAAAAAATGGCACATTTACTGCTGTACAAGAAGTTATAAATACTTGCAGAGTTGCATGCAGCTGTGCTTCATTACTGTGCAGCTGAGATAATAAAATGGAACTGAATTTATGAACTTTTTTGAGATCAGTAAGCAAATATTTAATAAAAAAAATAGAAATAAGGAAAAGTGCTGCTATCGGGACAACTTTTAAGGCAAAAATGTCTCTGAGGGACATGACGTATTTATTTGAGAAATTTTTGGTTACCATACTGTACACTTCCATGCTTGAATAAATGTGAACAGTATAAGGCAGCATTTAACATCTCTTATTATCATGTTGTGATAACTCTACAAGGATCCTAGAACCGAACTTGCCTGGTGTCAGATAAGATTAACCCTGGACCATACCACCTACAGACAATTCACAAGAAATTTTATTTAGTGGCCAATGCATGCTCTTAGCAAAGCAGTATGTGCACATTTCTGGGTTTTCTATTGCATCACTTCAATATATGTGCATTACTTTACCCGTGGAACAGTTTGAATTATGTACCCTGTATCACAGCCATCACATCTTAGACCTGCAGAACCTGGCTAGCTTAAGTAGTGGATATTTACTGGTTTTGTTCTTCAGAATCTTTAGAATCACTGTGCAGGCCATATCCTGTAGTGCAGGCCATATCCTGTGAAATTTCTTTGACTTCCTCATTAAAGAAGGAGAAGGAGAAGGGGAAGGAGAAGGAAAAGGAGAAGGGAAGGGGAAGGAGAAGGGGAAGGAGAAGAGATTGGATAATTCCAGTTCTGTACATTCAGTTTGTCTCTCAGCTTGATCTGATAAGGAAGGTAGGCCTATTGGTTTGTTAGTTTTCTTCTATCCAAACAAAAGCTCTAATTACATTTGGTGTCCACTGAAGCACAATCTAAGCCTTTGCTACAAATCAAAATCCTGTGCAAAACTCAGCTAATAAAAGGCTTCTTGATTTTAAACCAATATAACTCCTTTTGTCATTCAGTTATATTATATTTTAAAAAGTCAAACTTCTGGTGGTCAAAAAGATATTGTCATATTCTGAGCACTCTTTTTGCCAGACTGTAAGCAGAAGTATGCTGAAAAAACAGAAATCAGCCATCAAAAGTCAAGGAAAAAAAATATCCAGGCTTCCTCTAAGCCAAGGTTTTTGAGTTGTGTCAGTCACATGCTCAGCTATAATCAGTGCCTGCCTATACTCTCTCAATCTTCCATCAGATGCTTTATGAATGCTGTCCTACCTACTAGGGGGCTTACATTAGTTGTTTCTCTTTGTACATGGTTATTTCAAACCTACACAAACAGAGAAAGATGGCTTGACTAAAGTAACTTCTATCTTTGTATTTCTCCTCTACTTCATTACATTTACATTAGACTTCCTACTGCCATGCTTATAAACATTCACCTTAGTTTGCAAGGTGACAAGCTAAACAGAAGTTTAATTTTTAAACAGCTTTTCCTGATTAATTTGGTTTTGATTTTGTGAGCTTGCAGTGACATTAAAACACATAGGTTATCCTAAGATTTGTAAGAATGCAATAGAAGGATTAAACAGGATTGATTTCTGCAGGATGTGAATACATGAAGTTAAAGTTTGCTGATCACCAAAGATTTAGGCTCTGATGAATGATCATGATTGTAATCTTGTTGCGGTGTGTAATGTCATTTCCTGCCTACAAACCCAGGTGTGCCAGTCTCCCCTCCCCCTTTCTCCCTCGTCCCCTTGCCAAGGCCTGTCCATCAAATTCCACATTCCAGCAGAAGCGTCGTGTGGTTGGTCAATGCCCCCTCAGCCCTGGGGTCATTGGCTCAGCCCTCTGTCACTATCCTTCGAGACCCTCCTCTCCTCACCTGGTTGGTAGCTTACCTGTCCCTCCCTGCCCCCTGCCCTAGGGCTTAAAAGGAGACTCAGACCACGAGGTTGTTAGGAGCTGTTGCCATGTTCAGAGCTCTGTGTCACCTTGGAATTAAACTCTGGATTAAACCCTCCTCAGAATCCACTCTGTTTTTCTCTTCGCCTTCGCCTAAAGACTCTACTACAGGGAAAAGAACTGGGTTCCTTCATGCCCCGGCAGGTCTAGTGCCTAGCTGCCAGCCTGAAGTAGCTCTGTGGTACCAGAACCACAGCTGTTGCTCCCAGCCAAGAAGCAGCGGCCAGACAAGCCATCCGCACATATTGGAATTTTATTCTTCTACATAATCTCACTACAGTTCATCTACAAGCCATTTCAAGATAAAGAGACAACACCCATAATCCTTTAGGAATTTGCCATCAAACTGACTACATATTCTTTAATAGGATTTTTGCCACTTTCAGATCTGACATATTATTGACCTGTAGAACTCATTCATTTGTTAACAGCTGCAAAGAGATGAATTTCTAATAATTAAAATTATTTATTTTTATTAATCCAATGAGATTAAGTGAACACTTCAGGATATTTCTAAAAATGTTTCAGAAGACATATGATGAGGGTAACATCTGCATGGACATGTGGTAAGAAAAAAAGAACATCCTTCAGACTTCTCTGCCTAAAGAGATCACTACCTGAAATCAGGTGAAATATATAAATCACTCAATTGAGAGATGTGTGATTCAAGAGAAAAAGTTGCATATTCTAAGCCCTGTATTTTTATGTGTTCCCCAAGTGCCTCCAGACTGGATTATGGTGAGAGATTTATGATAGAAAACAATGCATTATCTGTTAAAAAATCTATCTGGCAAAGCAGTTGTTGAAGAGTGATCCTTTCTGATGAAGCTGTGAAATTGACTCCTAAACCCCATAGCAGAGACATACACTGAAGTGCTATAGGAGAGTTGCATAAAATGCATAACAGTAATTGCTATGTATCCAAGAATGTCTGTTAAAAAGTACTTTTGAAGTAATTTTCTTGCAGCATTATGAAGACGGCAGCAGAGAGGGTGAAATCACAAAAACTATTCTCAAGCTTTTTCAGCTCTATGAAGTACAGCAACTAAGTTGTATTTTCCCTAATCTTCGGAAAAGTTAGGAAATATAAACCTTAATAGTTTGACATTTAGTACAAAAAATATATACGATGTGCTTTTATAAGTACTGTCTGCTCCCAAAGCCATGAATTTAAAAGCTATAATACTAAGTTCAGTCCATGAATAGCTATGGTTTAAGACTAAGCCCAGGATATGATGATTCTGAGTCATCTGTAAGACTAAATTATTAAGGACTTGCTTTGTGCTCTGGGCAAAGATATAAGAACTGAATAAAACATTTGCGCTTCCACACTAAAAAGAATTGCAAGGCTCATGTTCTGTAGAAAGGTCTATTTGCCAGTTGAAAAACAGGAAGAAAGAGAAGTGTGGGTAACAGCAATAAATAAGACTGAGGACTTTTTAAATAATTCTACAGGTGAGTGAGGAGTGATTTTTCTGCCAGGTCTTGCTATCGGAAAGTGTTGCTCTTGCAGGGATTATCCTCCCGACACATAAACTCAGAATAAATCCCATTGCATAAGAAGGATCATAATAGGAGGTTGTACAGGACAGTGTCTCCCCATGTAGTGCCTGATCCCTTTAATCTTAATGTTGGTGGCCATCTTCAGCAGGTTGCAAAGCATGATGTAATCCACAATTTTTTTCCCCCAGATTTTGCATGTTCTGTGGGGTTTTTTCATGACCTATTAATATCAAGAAACTGAACAGTAGCAAATGCATGCTTTGGCGTCAAAAGGGTTCAAGCACATGCAAGTGTTTTAAGGAAATTCTCTCAGTAGTAACTGTACCCTGAAACTGAAAAGAATCCCTGCCATATTACTGAAAACAAATATATTAGGGGAGGAATTGGCTGTCAGAAATGGAAGCCAAATTTATTTCCATTTTTTCTCCATTCTAATTACTGTCTTCAAACACATTCTGAAAACCTGAGACTATACATCCTTAAGCACCTTATGTGCAAATGCACAAGTCTGTAGAACTCTTTAGTCTGTTTTATTTCCATATTTCATTCCTTAATACAAAGAAATTATTGCACTGATAATTTAGATAATTTACCACTTTTGAAATCTCTCTTTATCACAGTAAGGAAAAGATATGACATAATTAGTTACTGTATATTGCTGGAAATATACAGTAGTAAGCATAGAGCTATGGCTGAGATATATTTTTGATAGGTAAACTGTGTAGAATCTGAACCCAAAGGAACATGGAATATATGTTCAATACACGAAGAAAAAACCTTACTCCTACTCAAATGGTTATGATTTTTACCATTGACTTCTGAGAATTATAGACATAGAAAATTGAAATTGTCTCATGTCTGATCTGAAAGAAGAGATCAAGTAGCAGTCAGCCTTCCTAAGAGCCATGCTGTAGGATAACATTCCCAGGTCAGCCAAAAAGTGAGGAAATCTAGGGGAATGAGGAATGGGAATAGTTTAGCAAACCACTAATGTTTCCATGGAACAATCTATGGAAACTCATCTAGTTTACAGACAGGTTTGCCATTTCTATCTCCAAATATCATCAAGACAGGTCAAGCCTAGTGACATGAGGAAATTATGAATCTATGGAAATGTGTTGACCTTTGGAGTTTTTGAAAGCATGGGGGAAGAGCACGAATAATACAATCAGAATCTCTGTGAGCTTGAAAGGATCACATACACTTACAAAACCACAGTGTCCTACCTTGAGCAGCCGCTGGATTAATGAAGCCATAAATGGTCCAAGAGTCTTGGAAGAACTTTGGAAGTAAGCTTAGTTTCATTAATGTTTTTCTGTTACACTTACAGTAGCTGTGACTACTAAATGTGCATATGAGAGATCCAGTGAGAAAAGTGAAATATTGCAACACAAAAAATAAAGTAGAGGAATCAGAACAACAACAATAATAAATCTATTTAATTTTCATTTTTCTAGTATCTTTTTTTCCTTCTTTATCTCCCCTAAAATCATTACTCTGTGGGCAGGTACCAGCTGTTTCAATACAAGTAGGTTTTGCTATGAAAACATAAAAAAAAAGATGGCTTTCAAAAATCAAGACTTGTTCATTAATTTTGCTCACAGGAAAATATTCTGGTTCCTCCATGAAAGAAGACCACAAAAAAAGATACTTCACCCACAGTTGATCTTCTTAATGTTTCCATGGAACAATCTATGGAAACTCATCTAGTTTACAGACAGGTTTGCCATTTCTATCTCCAAATATCATCAAGACAGGTCAAGCTTAGTGACATGAGATAATTATGAATCTATGGAAATGTGTTGACCTTTGGAGTTTTTGAAAGCATGGGGGAAGAGCATGAATAATACAATCAGAATCTCTGTGATCTTGAAAGGATCACATACACTTACAAAACCACAATGTCCTACCTTGAGCAGCCGCTGGATTAATGAAGCTATAAATGGTCCAAGAGTCTTGGAAGAACTTTGGAAGTAAGCTTAGTTTCATTAATGTTTTTCTGCTACACTTACAGTAGCTGTGACTATTAAATGTGCATATAGAGGTCCAGTGAGAAAAGTGAAATATTGCAACACAAAAAATAAAGTAGAGCAATCAGAACAACAACAATAATAAATCTATTTAATTTTCATTTTTCTAGTATCTTTTTTTCCTTCTTTATCTCCCCTAAAATCATTACTCTGTGGGCAGGTACCAGCTGTTTCAATACAAGTAGGTTTTGCTATGAAAACATAAAAAAAGATGGCTTCTCAAAAATCAAGACTTGTTCATTAATTTTGCTCACAGGAAAATATTCTGGTTCCTCCATGAAAGAAGACCACAAAAAAGATACTTCACCCACAGTTGATCTTCTTCCTTCTTTAAAATCTCAGTTTGAGGGGCAAGAACACTGAGGGACAGCCATCACCAAGAGGATCTTTTTCTCTAACTAAATTCCCACAGCCTTTCTAGCCTAAACCAAATCAACTCACACACTAGAGTTTAATCCAGTCAAGTAGCTCACTTCATAATAAATTTAGTGATTAGCTGGTGGATTAGATTTATATATAGAATTGTATTAAAAGCTTTTGCTAAAATCCAGGTAAAATATGTCCATAGCTTTTTCTCTGAGAAGACTTTCAGATAACTCTAACAGTTCTTTTAGATATGTTATGCATGACCACATTGTGTGAGCTCAAGCTGATTTATGTTTAATGAAGTCAAATATCTCATATGGAGCCCTCTGTGTTGCCTTCATCATGACTTCTTTTCTCTCGCTCTTTTTTTTTTAATGGCTTACACAAAAGTTACTTAAGATTTCAAATAATTAAAACATGCAAAAAACAATATTGTAGAAAAGGGTGACTTGTGACTCAGGAAGATCACAGCTTATCAACTTTAGCAAATGTTATCACATTTATTCTCTGGTATTGTAGGGTAACACTGTGCATGTATTATCAATCCATTGTAATCACACGCTCCATTGAAAGGTGCATTTACAGTGCTGTCTGCACAGGTGGAATGAAACACAGCTAGATGTTTTCCCTAGGCCCTCAACTGGATTAAATTAACATAGATGTTACAGATTCCAAGCAGCTGACAAATTTGGCCTGTGCTTTACTCACTAATAAAGCTATTGAAATTAAATTATGTGATACATGAAGTAGCTGTACATTTCGAGTTTTGTTCTAGTTTTTATAGTAGTCAGCCTTAGCTTCTCTGTCGCAAAGAAAAGCAGCAAGTAATTATTAATCTTTAAAACTTTCAGATCTTCAATCTTTTTGTTTTTCCTGTGTATTGCTTCTTTGAAATGTACACAGAGAAATTCAGAAGGTGAGCAGGGATAATCTCCAAATCTAATGACAAACTTTAACAGCTTGTGGTTGCTTGGCAGAGATGCTGCCTCTGACTCTACTGTCACATATCCATGCATGACTCATAGCTACGGCAAGATTCAGATCTATTTTACTAGCCAGATGCTGTTTTTCTCTCTCATGCACCCATAGTTCATTGACAGAACAAGCAGAGAAAGGTTTGGCCCTTATTCTTACCTTTCTTCAGAATATAAAAGATCAAATCTTTTTAACATCTGTAAAACTGCTTGATTCATATCCATCACTCAGTATGACCTAGTTTATAACTGAAATCACTCATTATTAGGAGACTATGCCTTTTACAACCCTTTCCAATTTCTTCTGCCATCTCATCTTGTTCCCTTTTCTGAACAAGTTATCTCTGCCTAACTAACTCCTTTACTATATTCAATTTCAGGCAATAATGATTATTCCCTTATGCTAGTTCTATTGTTCTGGAAATATTCCAGTTTTAGTAATTGCATTCTGTTGACATAAAATCCCTTCTGCAGCTTCAGTTGGATACCATATTCTCCTTTACTTCCTGTTCTAAAGTGCCATGTCTTGTTGCTGTGCAGTTCCAAACAGCTGCTCTGTTCTGCTCCACTGCCTTCTGCATTTAAGCGATTTGTGCAGTCACACGTCCATGTGCACGTACACAGACACACTGATTTGGAAAAGGAAATCAAGAATGCTTTAGCTGCAATTGCAATGCAGGTTGCTGTATAAATAGAGGACTGTAGTTACTTGACACTGCCTCGTTTCTGTCCCTATGAAACTTTACCTAATGTATTTTGAATAATTTTCTGCATTCTTTGAAAAAGTTATCCTAGAAACAGTTATTTTCTTTTCCATGTTTCTCAAATCCAAATATAGATACCTTAGCTTTTTTCTTTACCTGACATCCCTTATACAGTTTTTAAACTCTACTACTTTTTCATTAAACATTTCTTCTTTTCACTCCGTAAGGTAATCTTCTAATTAAATCCTGGGTAGGTTTTGTTTAGTTTGCTTTTTTCGATCAGTTCCTTTACCATGTTTTGCCTTTTGAAGTTCCTCTCTGCTGATGTCATCACACAGATCTCTGTGTATATCTTTTACTACCTTTACAGAACTCTATACTGCTGTTTTAGAGTGACTTAGCTTGCTTCAGTGTTGCTTGCTTTTTCCTGGTAACCCTGATATACATATAATTTTTGTCTGTGCAGAACTTAATTCAATTTCATACATTTCTGGGTGACATCTAACGTATCTGACTGCCAAGCGCCTTCCAACATGTGCTGATTTTTTGCAATTTTACAATCAGATTGTAGATTTAGTTTTGCTTCACTCTAGTTTGCATTTTTATTTCACATCTAACTTTGGGGTTTCCTATGATTAAAACAGAAAAATAAGAAGTGCTCTCATAATTTGATGTTCACACACCCTCCTCCATCTGATGTGGTCTGAATATCCACCTTCCTCAGCCATTTCAGAGAAACAGGCATTGGAATATTTTCATCAGTGTACCATATAGAACAACTGTTTTCCTTAGTACCTGTGTTTTACATTAACCCTTATCTCACTAAATTCTTCCAAATGTCTTTCAGTATTGAGATCACAAAGTTAAATGGCACAAGATTTTGTAATGGTTATGTGATTCTTGTAAAACCTCATTACTTGAAGATCACTGATGGTCATACTGAAGTAGAAGTTTATGGAACGTCTGTTTTTGAAATATGGGATTCAAACGGCAGAGGCAACTGATTGATGATCAGAAGCCGATTTATTGAGCTCAACACGGCTTTTATATAGGACCTCTTAACACTACAGTCATCCAATGACCTTAAACATCGCCTTATAGGGTAACATGCTGTTCTTCTTGCTTAGCCAATAACATTACAGTGCACCATATATGGACATCCCTACCTTTCCTTTACCTGAGTTGCTGTTTGCTTAACTCTGCTAACACATCCTGCTGCTTTTGCCCTGTGTGTTTCATCTTACATCCTGTTTCCACAACCTGCATCCACATCTCACTGTAAATTTTAATCCATTATCCTTCTAATGCTTAAAGTTGAGACAAAAATTTCAAATGAGAGAAAATAAAAAGAAGCAAATAAGACAAAAGGTAAAAGTAGAACTCATCAATCTGTTTGAGAAGGACTTTTGTATTTTAGAAAAGACCCAGTTAATGAATTACTTGCAATCAGATACTTGTTTTGCCTGCTGTGATAAATATTTATATTTCTACAAAATTCACATGAATAATTTTCACTTTGTTAAGTGATTAAAGGGAACACTGTAATATGACTAATTCTAAGTTGTGATATTTCTAGTTGTTTAAAGATTATAATATTTTTTGTACTGCCTCAATAAACAGTAAAACAGTGAACAACAAATAATTAGCATTTTCATTCATGCACCCATATTTTCTCATTCAGATGATTAACAGTCATTCCCAAAACATTTGCTTAACACATCTGCCTAACTTGAAGAAGACATTTTAAGTTTTCTATCTTCTTTTTAGATTAGTCATGTGTGTTTAGTCAATACAATACCAAGTACAGAAACTCACAAGGCAGCATATAGTGAAAGGAACAAGTTCTGAGCCAATAAATATCAAGCATTTTTGATGAATGTAGATAATTAGAAAAATATTTTAAAAGTGTCAACAAAATTTTTTGGCTGCATTGAGAAAGGTGTAAAGAAAAGAAAAAGGCAAAATATTAAGATTATACTAAGTGACCAGATAATGTTCTGTCTGGTTCCCCTTCTTCCAATAGGAAGTAGCAGAAAGATGAAAAATGCAGAGAAGTGCACCAAATCTGACTAGAGCAAAAAGAAGTTTTAATAGGTAACTTAACAGACTATAGCATTTGGATTGCATTCAAGCCTCCAGACAGCTGCATTTTAGAGAAGTGACACTGTTCCTACATAAAAAACATAAGCTGAAAGATCGCAGACCAGGTTTGTGCTACCATGTCCATTATTAAACAAAATTCTTGGGCTCCATACTTAGCTGCTCTTCTGTTTATCCACAGCAAGCAAGTTAGGAACCAATTACTCTTTTAACAGCAAGGATGGTCTTTGTTTGGCATGAGGGAAGGGGTGATTATTTGGATAATTTCTTAAGTGAACTCACCAATATATAACACCAGGTAGCACAAATGTCAGGCTATCCTTCCTTTATATTTGAAGTTTGGAAATTGAATTCTGGATCTAACTTCTACTGTATCACTACAATTCCAAGCTGGCACTCTGCTGAGATTTCTAGTCATGTCAATTTTTGCCAAGTAACACTAGGTTTTTGATGGGCTGGGAAAAAGTGCCCTAGGAGTTAGACCACAGTGACTTGTAAAAGACATCTACCTACTTTTCTTCTCAGGCTTTTCACTTCTAATAAAGAGAGTGGCATGGTGATATTATCACACTGAAGATATCCCCAGCTGCAGCATTGATCCAGTTAGGGTTCTGCACTTAGCTAATATATGTACAGCTATGTATTTTTTGTTAATTACTTCCCTCATAGATATCCAATTTTCAAAATGTGCTTTTAGCTCATTAGAGATTCAATCAGCATTCAAATCAAGTATTGACTCAGCAGATTTTTAGGCAACTGCAATAATTATTTTAATCTTTCAGAAACAAGAAGCTACTCACAGTTTGGAGAGGGGGTGATAGTGTTACTGTATATCAAGGGAACTATGCTCTGTTTCAAATATTGTTTTGCAATGCTGATGAGACTGTGAAACAATACATCTTAAGCAGACTATACTTTTGAATGCAGAAGAATGCTGGACAAAATGTTAATTATTTTTAAATAAAAAGCAAACATTGTTTCATATTCAGCTGAGGACAGTATAATTTTTTTTTCCATGCACCACTTCTTATGCAAAAAAAATGACATAAAAAATTGAGAGATAACTGATGTAAAGAAAATTAAACTTGGGAAAATTTGAATAAAAAGTAAATGCAGTATATTCTTATATTCTTGCATTTCTAAGATTTTTTTTCTGTGGACACAGATGCAGGGTCACATATGCCATGCAACTACAATAGACTGAATAGAATGAATAGAACTCTGAGTTTTGGAAGGGTAGCATATGGAAGCTTCTATCTTACTCCGCCCCCTCCCCCAAAAAAGGTATAGTTTTTCTCCAACTCTGCTTTCTTATACATCAAATGTTTCCAGAAGTACTGCAAAATTGCAAAGACTGAGGTTTGCCTACTGTTAATAAGGTGTTCAATGAGAATTCACTCAGCTGAAAAGCAATTTCATTGAATAAAACCATGTTTAAAAGAAGTAGTTCCAAAACCTGAAACCCCCTTCTACCCATTTCCATTCAGTTATACATGAGTGATATAATATCATCTTCCTAGCTGGCTGTCATTCAATTCTCTTTTTTTTGACAAAAAATGAGAGATGTTTGTTGTGCTTCTTTTTGATGATGTTCAGCTGGGCATCATCACATTCTAGTAGGAGAGGTTAAGGACATAGAAGAGAACCTTTGCATAGTAGGCATCTTTGCCTGACCCTTGCTAGTTCATTGCACAACAGCAGGAACAAAGCTGGTGACCTGTGATCTTCTGCCAAGAAAAGCAAATAGTCTTCCTTCCCGATTGCGACCTTGCAATCCAGAATAAATGAAAAAAAAAAAAAGAAGAAGATGTTGTGGTCTCTCAGCAAAGAACTTACAGCTGGATGTGACAGAGCTTTGCACTTTGTGAGACGGTCAACTTTACCACAGTTCAGAGACATAAGAAAATAATACAGATCTAGCAACCTTTTTATGCTAGAACTCAAATGTAATTCTTGGTCTAACCAGTAAAAATAATGCAAACAAACTTTCTCATATTTTTGAAGAAAGGAACGTTATTTTGCATAGCTATACACATAGTTCTTTGACATGAGGAGATAATAAATTATGTAGTCAAATAATTATTTGGTTCTGCTGTAGCAGGCTCTATGTAGAATGATAGAACGGTTTGGGTTAGAAGGGACCTTTAAAGGTCATCTTGTTCAAACCCCATTGTGAACAGCAGGGACATCTTCAACTAGGTCAAGTTTGCTCAGAGTCCCATCCAACCTGACCATAAAATTTTCCAGAGATGGGAAATGTCCACTACCTTTTTGGACAACCTGTTTCACTGTTTGACCATTGTGTTGCAAAAAAATTCCTTTGTTATGTCTAGTCTGAATCTAGCCTCTTTTACTTTAAACCCACTACCTTTGTCCTATTTACTACAGGTCCTGCTGAAAGAAGGATGGATGTCTCCATCTCTCTCTTAAGCCCTTGAAGTACTGAAGGGCTGCAATATTGTCTTTCAAGAGCTTTCTGTTCCTCAGTCTGAATAACCCCAACTCTCTCAGTTGTTCTATCACTTTGATCTTTTCTGTGGCCCTCTCTGGAGCACCTCCAATAGTTCCATGTCTTTCTTGTGCTGAAGGCTCCAGAGCAAAATACAGTACTCCAGGTGGGTTCCTTGCACCAAAAGTGTATGTGTATCATAAAAACCGTGTTTGAACTCATAGTGTCTTCTGAGCAAAGGAGGACTTTGTTCATCAATGAAATGGTATGTCACCATTGTCCATTTATTTTCTTTATTTTTAGTTTCCTTACAGAAGTGATGTCTGTTTGAGACTGAGACTCAATGTAGAAACCTACAATAAAGCATGGATACAAGTAGAGGGGGGACCCATGACTGCAGAAGAAAGAGTGCTGACACAATTGTTTTATTTGTACTGACTCTGTTGTGCTACAGTTTGAATGCATGGTACTAAGTAGTACTTCTGATACAATAAGGCATTTTAATTTCCTGACTAACAAGTAAGAGTGAAATAAGCTTCCTGTAAAATAAACAGGAATTTTGAGGAATTTAAAGCAGTAATTTTTTTCCTGTATTATCCAATGACAACCACTTATAGTAAGATTCCACTGAAGTTTTTAAACTCCAATTTCTATTAATTGAAACCTTTAGAAATACGCTATAAGGACAGAGCTTAGGGTTTGTTTATTTATTTTCCTTATTGAAAAAAACCTGGTTTGGCTAAATTGATATGACAGTTCTCAGGCATATGTATATTTCTCTTTTTAGGCAAGTTTAACATATTCTTGTTCATATAAATAAATAGTGGCATAAACTTACTCTTTTAAGTTCTCATTCGCCTTCAGCTTCTTATGCTGATTGAAAGAAAGGGCAAGTAAACAAGTCTTTTAAAAACTGCTTTATGCATGCATTGGAGAAGTATTAGCTAGTGCTGCAAACTACTATGCTGTTTGGTTGCTAATATTGTCGACAAAGCTTTCCTTGTAGAAACAATCCAGTGCCAGATACTTGACTTGACATCCTGCTGAGAGATTTCAAGAGGACTTTGCAAAATCAAAATTAATTTAGAATACCAGAAGTATAGAGGCCACTATATAGGCAGACAAAAAGCATTCTTGGGACTAGTTTTTTTATTCATTTAAATAGTTTTAAATGCAAGGTTTGTACAGAAGATTCAAAGCCCAGCAATTGCATTAGGCATTTCAGCCCTATGACAGTGCATAATAATAATCATAAATATTTTAACTTTTTGTCGTTAGTTCTGGGTCCATTTGTCAATTTGAGTGCTAAATAAGCCATTGTATATTTAAAAAAAAAAGGGAAAGCCTTGAGCTGAAATGTTGATTAGCGATCAGATTAATAAATTCTATCAATCTCTTCACTAAGGTATGCCCACAGAGAGTGCAGAACTTCTGTTTGTGGCCAGCTCTGGTGCCTTTTCTGACACTGTCTTCCATGTTAGTGGAAAGTGCATTTATCCCATCTCTCAATTCAGTGTTCTATTGCTGCTTTATGAATTGCACAAAGCTATTTTAGATTTCTTTCTTCTCACCTCTTCCTGAGGAACTGTACCTTACCTAATAGGAGGGCTGAATGCTCCAGAAAATCTCAGCATTGTAGTGTTATAAAAGACTGATGACCTGAAATACTAGAAATGTCAAAAAAGTGCAAATGAAATTAAACACTGCCTCTTCCTATAGTCTAAAAAGCCCCTGAAGATAAATTAGATGACATTATTAGTACCGTTAAAACAGGGTTTCTTTTCCTAATTAAAGTATCTAGGATGGTATCTAGGATACAGCCAAGAGAGTTAAGGCTCCTTCATTACATATGATACACTACTAGATCAGTGTGAGCCTTAATTGACCTGAAGCTTTGTTGTCTTCTATTTTTTCACATATTTAGGCCAGTAAGATATCAAGGGAGATCTGGCTAGGGAGGGCTGATGGCTAAAACAGATTAAAGTGCAGGCTATTAGTCATCTGCTGGAATAACAGTTTTCAGCCAAGAGTTTGTGTTCTCTTCCAGGGAAATTTTTTAATAAAACTGCATTTACAGGGGGCTGTCCAATATGCTGCATTTTAGTATGGGGGTAAAAGGGAGAGATAATGAATGCAATCAATTTACATTTCCTTTTGTGTTAGTCACAATAGGTTTTGTCACGTGAGTGAAGTTATTGCATTTTTCCACTTAGTGGTGTCTTGTTCACCAAAAATCCCCGTCTCCAAGATATTCTGAGCTGTTAAAGAGACATATTGTTGCTTCTTTACTTCGAAGAGCGTTGTTCAGTTACAGAAAGCCTGTGACTAACAGGAATTTCTGCTAGGACTGGGAGACCTTAGCAAAACAGCCTCTGCTGAGTCTTCTGCACAAGCTGATTTCAAGTGGTAGTGCGTGGCTCTGGTTTAATACAGACAAGGGCGCAAAGCAAACAAGGTGTATCACTTAGGTTAATTATACCTGAAAGATAGGATTTCCATAGGTTTTATCTCAGTGCTGTTTTACTGTTTTCAAGATACTGTTCACAGACATTGTGAGGTTAAAATAGTTCATCATTTTATCAGGATTATTGAGGGTATGACTGGAGACTTAATAGTGTGGTAGTGCTTTCTGTCACAATTTAATGGTATATCGATCTGGGAGTGAACAATCATGACCTTCAACCACTTAAAGTTGCGTTCAAGGGCAAAAGGCTTAAGGAGGTTATTTCTGAAGAACTGGTGATGGTGAGCCAGAAGCCATTTGGATGCATGTCTCCTAAACAGCGTGGCAGCTTGGGAAATGCTTGCCTATGTAATGACATCTGAAGAAAAGAAATCACCAAAGATTCATGACCAGCCACTATTATCACAGGCAATCAATAAAGCCATCATGACTATCATTAGTAGACAGCAGATTCAAGTCTTAGGCTGGTTAGGATTTGTGTTCAGAGGTGTCATTGCTCACAATGTAGCAAGTGTGAAGACCAAATTATGGAGTAATTTTTCAGTGACATCACTAAAGATCAAAATTTTGAGGGAAGTGACTATGGTTCAGAAAACCACCATGCTCTTTTAGGGTCTATGCTATCAATGCACTCTCTTATTCTCAGATCAATAGATTTCTTGTTTCTGACTTTATTTCTCTTCCCCAGCTATTCTCCACAGAAATTGAAAATAACAGTAGTGAGAATGATCAGATAAATATTCAAAAGTTCAGAAACATCTTCAAAAATCTTGAAATCCTGCCATGGAAATACTAGCCTTCCCTTTGAAATGCTCCATCCTTACATAAAGAGATTAGGAATTTTGATCTTGATGTAATGGCAAAGATACACTTAAAAATCAGATCACCTACCTACTGTAACAGACAGATGGATAGATAGGTAGCTAGATGGATAGGTATGTAATGAGATATATATATATATATATGTATATATATGTATAGCTAGATAGATAGATAGATGGATAGATTAGATGAAGAAAAGCATATATCCAGGTGTTATGGTTTGACACCAGCCCAACACCAGGCATCCACTCACTCATTCACCATCGCTTGCTCACCATCCCCTGCCACAGCTGAGCAGGGAAGAGAGGAAACAAAAGTTAATGAAGGTTTCATGAGTTGAGATAAGGACCAGGAGAAACACTTCAGGGGCAAAACAGGCTCAACTCAAGTTGCAAAGAAAAATTTACTACTAACAAAATCAGAGGAGGAGAATGAGAAGTAAAATTAAGCCCTTAAAGAACCTTTTCCTCCTCAGCTCCTTCCTTCTTCTTACTGGCAATGCAGAGAGACAGGGCATGGGGGTTTTGATCAAAACTGCTGTGACATGGGTCTCTCCTTCCATGGGGTGCAGCTCTCCAAGGACAGGCTGCTCCAGCCTGGAAGCAGGGCCCTCCCTCTCCTTCAGGTCTCCCACTGGATCACAGCATCCTCCAGGCATCCGCCTGCTCTGGCCTGGGTACCTCACCCACAGGCTGTGGATGCATCCCTCATGGATCCCATGGGCTGTGGGTGGATCTCTGCATCCCCATGGATCCCCACGGGCTGTGGGTGGATCTCTGCATCCCCTGTGGGCTGTGGGTGGATCTCTGCATCCCCTGTGGGCTGTGGGTGGATCTCTGCATCTCCCACGGGCTGTGGGTGGATCTCTGCATCCCCTGTGGGCTGTGGGTGGATCTCTGCATCCCCCATGGATCCCCAAGGGCTGAAAGGACACAGCTCCTTCCCCATGATCTCACCACAGAGGAATCTCAGCTCCAGAGGCCTGCAGAGGAATCTTGGCTCTGGTGCCTGGAACACCTCCTTCCCTCCTTCTCCACTGGTTGGTGTCTCCATGTTGTTTCTCTCACATGTTCTCTTCTCTGACTAGGAGCAAAACCCTGTGACTTTGGTTTGATTTTCTTCTTAAATGTGTAATGACAGAGACATTACCAACCTCTCTCACTGGCCCAGTTTTGGCCAGCAGCACATCCATCTTCAGAGCCATCAACCATTGGCTCTGCTGGACGTGGAGGAAGCTTCCAGGAGCTTTTCACAGGAGTCACCTTTGTGGCTGCCCTGCTGCCAAAAACCAGGGCATGCCAAACCAATACACCAGGAAAGAACTCTGACTGTAGTTTTGCAATGGTGAATTCTGAATTTTGGGCATTATGAGTGTGAAACCTCCTTTTTTTGTTGTCTGATAGTTTCTTATATCTTTGAAAAGAGTTTCTACCAAAGGAGAACACTCTATGTTTTTGCTTCTCTGTAAAGCTTTGTAAATGCCTCTTATGTAATTTGTTTCATTGCCTAATATTGCAGCATCAAGCATGCTGACTGACACACCTATTGGAAAAGCCCTCTCCTGTCTGTTTTGACAAAGGCACGTGCTAGTATGCATTTCGAGCCTGTCAAAAAAAGCTGAATATCTAATTATTGATATAGTTAAACTCTACAATCCTACATCCTAGTTCTAATACAGTTGATGTGACTTTTAGCATAAGCCTTGCCTTAAGTGAAAATTATCTTGAGTGAGCAAGGAGCTGTAATGACCTTTAAAATACCCGTATATACTTTATTGACTAAAATTCACAGAAGACAAGGTAGTGCACTAAACCATATTGAATATGCATTACATGGAAGTAGGGTGGGGGGGAATAATTTGTCTGAAATCGAGTAAACAGCCAATAAAAACTCACCTTGTCTCTGTATTGTCCTAGGAGAGGCAATCACATTTACATTTATTAGAAGTAATGATGTAGTGTCCTGCAGATAATTAACACAATAAAATGCTGTTAATTTCACAGTGTCATTAAAAAATTTGCCAGTTTAAATTAGAAAGTGATTAACCCTCTAAGTGAGGCAATGACATTTCCATTCCCAGTCTGTGAATTAAATTTGCAAGATTTTTTTCACTTTGAATGTGAAATACTCCACTGATGTTGTCCTTTATTTTTCCAGCCTCCCACTCAGTCCAGTAAGGAAATTCATGGGCTAAACTGTCTGAATCCATTACTATTTCACACAGTTAAGCCAAGGCATACCACAGGCGTGGATGTGTTAGTTACTAGAGGATAAAGTCCCTCTAAAAGAAAAAAAGACCTAATAATCCCTGATAAGCAGAAGTTCACTGAGTAATGAACTTCTTGTTGGTGCATGTAAGAGAGAAAGGTTTTTCCATTAATGAGGTGTCTCCAGAAAGATTTTCATTCTGTAGAATGACAGCAAATCCTTAACCTTTTGCCTGGACACTACTTTATCCATTTACAGAATCTACTTCTTCCACAACCTACTTTAATTAATACCTTAAAACAGGAATAAACTCATTAAAAGAATAGATTTATTGCACAGTAATTTAAATACTCTAACTAAAGTGAAATCCTCTTAAAGAATGTTTAATGAGGGGACAGAACCAAAACCAAATGAAAACTCAGATCAGTGATAGGATGGCCGAACACATTAAAAGAGCCCTTAATTGAATAAATTTAATGCATGAATTTACAATGCTGCTAAAAATATGGTTGGTTAGGCACACCCCTAAAAAAATTCAAGATGCATTAATAAATTAGGAATGTATAAAGACTATACTTAAATGGAGAAAACATTTCCAAGGTAAACAACTTTAATTGACAAATCCTGTTAACTAATAATGAGATTTAGGCTCCAACACTGCTAAAATTTAATTAGAAATAAAATCCTAAATAGTATCCTGTAGATTTACCATATGGTCCATATGTTCAGGGTTCTTCTTATTACAAGGAAATACCTCCACTGGAAAACTTGTTTCAGCAGACAAGGAAAAAAAAAGATTAATGTAGTACATTCTCCATACCACATTTGCCTTCCAGTTACACCATTCCTCAAATGACACCCATGTTCAGAGTGCAGTAATCTTGCAAAGGCCATTGATTGCTAGAATTTTGGTAGGTACCAAATCATAAATATCTCACTGGATCCTATTCCAGGTGAGGTCTGAGCCACTGTCAATGCTTGGGGATCAGAAACTCAGCTTGAGTCATCTAAATCGGCTAGAGGCAGCCTCCTACAGTGCACTGATAGCCACCTACACTCAAACACAGAAACTAGGCCAGACTCAGAAGAAAAACAAAACTTCATCTCCATTTTTACTGCAGAGACAGGGGTGACATGCAAAGTAAAGAATATAATAATTTTTTGTTATAATTTTTGTTATCTGGATTTGTTTCTTTAAAATTTGTTTTAAAGGAAATCACTATTTATTGTAAAACAAAGGTGGCACCAGTGAAGGGGAGAGAACGATGAGGAGGACTCCATGGATATCAGAAGGCTAATTACTTACTTTATTATACTATACTATATACGTGTCATCTAAACTGAATCTGCCAAGCACTCACTCTGCACACACCTGCTCACACTCTGCACTGAATCTCGTGACTGTCCACCAACAATCCCAACACACACACACAGCTGGCCCTGATAGGCCAACGAAGCAAAACATCCTCATTTTGGATAAATAATCTTCATATTGCATTCTACTTTGGTGCAACACAGACACAGCAAGTGATAAGAATTGTGTTTTGCCTTTCTCTGAGGTTCAGAGAATGTGAATCTCAGAAATCCTTCAGAAGAATTGTGCCTTGCTTTTCTCTGTGAAGAGAAATGTGGCAACTATTGATGCCCTTTTTTGATACAACTATTTAATAAGTTATTGTACCATTACATAGAAAGTGTATAAGCTTGGATTCTCAAATATGCTTTTATGTATGTCAAGTACACTCTGTCTAGTAAGGAAATTCACTTGTTTGTGTATGTCTCTCAATCACTTAAGATATGAAAGAAAATAGTAGTTGTCTTTCTTTATCTACCAATACTCACTTCAGGCCTTCTGATGTCCTGTGTGCCAATAAATTCACAAATGGATGCAGTAGCATCTGCAGTAGTTGTAAGAGAACAGAAGACCTGAAGCCAGAGAAGAGTTCAGCTTTAGATGGCTCAGAGGAAAATTTGAACAGCACACACAAAGGGGATGAGAGATTAATTTTGGTTTGTCATCAAAAAGATGCTAGTGCCAAAATCCCTTTTTAATGAAGCCTCTCAAATTACTCTGTCCATTTCTGCAGAGCAGCCTCTCTATGGCAGTCTCTGTTGGTTTGCATTTAGGGGACATTCAGACACATTCAGAGAAAGCACTGAGCCACCTGCTACTGTCAGGTAGCAGGAAGTAGCAGTCCTGTGCCTCTTTCAGATATACAATACGTGTAGTTCACCTCTTCTGTTTCTATACCAACCCATTTTTCTCTCCCCGAGGAGCCAAAAATCCGACCTTCTTCTACATAAAGTCCTTCCCAGGTTTCTGATTGTGCCTTGCTAACACCTGCTCAATATTTATTATTATATATGCTGTTATTGTTATTCCCCTAACAATATTTAATTAGACCAGGGACTGCTACTCCCCTGGCCCCCTCTGGCAGTAATTTCCTGGGAGAAGAGACATAGTCCCACCTCTGCACTGGCCCAAGATTACCTCTGTAGGGAAAAGAATTCTCCTAGAGCAATTCTTCAGCTCAACCAATTCACTGATTCTCATATAAAAACAGATTTATAGAAAAAAAAAATCACTTTATACTTCCCCAAATTTCTTGGGCAGAAAGAAAATCTGGTGTTTTTTAACTTATTAAATTATCTGTTTTTATATTAGGAGATTTAAAAGGAAAATAAATGTTTGGAAGCCACCACATTCAAAATAAGAAAAGTGTAAAGGATGGAGAGGAAAGGTAGTAAAATATCTTCCACATAACTATCAAGTTGACAGATGTTAAAGCAGAGAACTGACAGTAGTTGCTCAGGTAAACTTGAATGAGTATTCAACAGCACTACAAATCTGAGTATTACAGAAATTTTCTTTACAAATATTGTCAACCTGAATCTTTTCAAAAAACCTCTGATGACATGCTTTTCTCCTTTGTGTACAAATGGTTTTATATTACTGTAGAAATGTTATGGGTAGAACCTGCAACATATAACATTGCAAAATAGTTTGTATTGTACTTGTCTTTGCAGATTCTTGACTTCCTGGACCATTCATTTTTGGGACCAGCAGGTTTTTTGCAGTTTTTACCTCTGCCTGAAGGTAAGTACTTTTTAGAGTCCCTGCAGCTATTTTTTTTAGTTGAATGTGTTTGAAAAATAAAAATTCACATTCTCATTTAAAATCATGACTGTTTATTAATATGAAACAAAAATACAGAGTTTAGATCTCTGAAGTTTGAAACCGAACTTTTGCCAAGAGTCTGAAACTATGTTTTCTACATTTCTAATTTTCTAGCTGTGGAAAGCAAAAATTGTGGTGGCCTGAGAGCAGTTAATGTCACTGAGAGAAGTGGATGAGCATTTGGATGCAGAGTTCTTTTACCGAAGCAGACAAATGGTCAAATCCCTAATGATACACTTCAGCTCTGCATCACTTCAGAGTCCCAAAATTTGCTGAGGCCAAATAAGACAAGTTGTCACTACTGCTGAAAGTGGACCAAACACTCTCTTTTCTTGGCTGCTTATACCTGTCTTCCTAGGTAGCAAATCAGATCACTGGTTGAAAAGTAGGGATTTGCTTTTACAAATATCTGTTCACATTCAAGGCATGAGTAAGAAGTTGAGGTGAGCAGGAAGATGGGATTTCAGAGGAGGCAACATCAGCTTAGCTTGATCAATGCATCTGAGAAGTTGCAACTTGATTTCAGTTGACCATTTATTCAGGACATGCAGATTGAAAGAACTGGGTTTGATATTTTTAAATTACTTAAACAGTCTAAACCTCATTATTTCAGCTAAGGCTATCCTGCATGCTTCTGTAACTTTGACTGACATCTTTTAATATTTATTCTTTCACCCATGCAATAGCTTTTTAGTTTCTCTTTCTCACCAAAAACTTTTAGCTTCCTGATTTTAGGAAGTTTACTGTTCTGAATTTTACAGTGAAGTCTCAGAAATGGCTAAATATAAATAATAATTTAAATGTATATCAGTTTAACAGCTCTGACCAAGGTTTTAAAAACTGGAGACCAGATAACAAGAATTCAAAACTTTAGTGTGGGCACTCAGGAGTTGCTTTCATATTCAAAAGTCCTAGGTCCTAGAGAAATTCCTAAGAAAATTGATGGTGCATAACTATTTCTAAATGCAGATTATTTGAAAATTTCATGGAGAGAGTGTCTTGTGTATCAATATTTCATAAAGTATACTTTCACTCTTCTATAAAAGGATCTAAAAGCTAAAAAATAAAAAATTTATATTTTCAATGAAACTGTAAAATAGAGAAACTGATTTTGATAGAAATAGTTCAAAACTCAAATTTTGGGTGCAATTTATAAAGCATTAGATTTTCAGTCTCCCTTCAGATGATGCATCTCTGAATCTTAGATGGTTAAGGTATATTTTGGACTTTAAAGTTTCAGTTTCTTTTTACAGATGATGCTAAAATTAACTAAAATTGATGTACTAGCACCTCAGACAAAACACCATGGATTTTCTCAGTAGACCTCTCACTGGGTAGTAGGGTGTGCCCGTTATAATTTAGAAATTTCCATCCCAATTGCCAAAATTAAAATAAATATTGGCTATGCAGTCTCAGGAAGGAGTGCACATGAGTTGAAGTGGCATCCCTAGATTTCAAATTAGTGTGGCCCTAGGCAAAACTTTGCAAAGATTACAAAACTGAATTTCATATGAGCATGAACCTATAGTAAAATCAGGACTCCCAGCATAGACAATGATTGGCATCTGATTAAAAGTCTTCAGAATGCTGAACACTCCCTTTATTAAAACTATATTATACTTACTATACTATAACTATACTAGAAAGAATACTAAAAGAATACTTACTACTGAAAACTCATGACTGTCTGCAGACCGACTGTCAACACAGCTTGGACCTGATGGGATAATTAACATAAACAATCTCCACCAGAATCCAATTACCAAATTCCTTCAGATAAACAATCTTCCAACACATTCCACATGGGCACGAGCACAGGCGCTGCAAATGAGATAAGAATTGTTTTGATCATTTTTTTCTCTGCTTCTCTCACAGCTTTTCTCAGAAGAACCTGAGAAAGCTAAATCTCTCTGTTCAGAGGGCATGTGAGTACCACATGACCCTGCTGTAACTCTAGGGCTATCCCACCCTTTACTTAAAACACAAGCTATGACTATATCTGAATCCTATTGCTTCCTCCCCTGCCCTGAGGACATCTTCTTAACACATCTTGTAAGCTCTATAAAAATGTAATTCTTCACCTCCTGTCAGCCTTTGTCTTAAAGTTGTCCCACAGATATTTTCTTGCAGTGTTAATGGTAAAGTTGATGAGGGTTCAGCTGCTGGTGTCTCCTGCCCTGTAGATGTGTGATTCTCATGGTGAGAACCATCATGGAAAAAGTATAGTTGTTATGTACCCTTCTTGTTCCTTGAGACCCTGAAACAAGGGATGGCCTTTTCTCTTCTCCTTTCATTGTTTCTGTTTGCTGTGGATCACTGCTGAAGCAGAGTCCAATACTGCCATTCTGTTGCTCTGTTCTGTGGGTATAAAGGACTATGCAGTCAGTCAGAACAGACCATCGAAGGATGTGAACCATGGAGTGGCAGAGCCTGTTCAAGGCCCTTTGCCACAAGCCAGTCACCTTCTGTGCAGCATGTCATCTCCTGAAGTGTTGTCTTCAGGTTAAATAACAAGGATCTGACTGTGGGCTTGTCTTTCTCTGGAGTTCTGTGAATGTGGGGACATGCTCCTACAACATCTTGCTCTCTGAATTAGAGAGAGAAGAATTTGATGAGTGGACTGTTAGGTAGATAAAGAATGGGTTGCATGGTTGTATCCAGAGGGTAGTGGTCAATGGCTCAGAATTCTGATGGACATCAATGACAAGTGGTGTCCCTCTGGGTCCAAATTGTGACCAATGCTATTTAATATCTTCATCAATGACTGTGACAAAGGGAACAAGTGCACCCTTAGCAAATTTTACACCAACCTGAGTGATGCAGTTGATACACCTGAAGGATAGGATGGCATCCAGAGGGACTTGAACAAGCTTGAGAAGTGAGCTGTGCAAATCTCATGAAAATAATGAGACCAAGGTGCTGCACCTGGGTTAGGGCAACCCCTGGCTCCAACACAAGCTGGGGATGAACAGATCCAGAGAAGCTCTGCCGAGAAGGACTTGGGGGTGGACAAAAAGCTGGACATGAGCTGGCCATGAGCACTTACAGCCCAGAAAGTCAATTTTATCCTGGGCTGCATCCAAAGCAATGTGGGCAGCAGGGTACGGAGGGGATTCCACCCCTCTGCTCTGGTGAGACCACACCTGCAGGGCTGCATCCAGCTCTGGGCTCCCAGCACAGGAAGGACATGGGGACCTGTTGGAGTGAGTCCAAAGAAGGCCACAAAAATAGTTAGAGGAATGGAGAACTTCTCATATGAGAAGAGGCTGAGACAATTGGAATGGGAGAAGAGAATGCTTTGGGGTGACCTGACTGTGGCCATTCCAGGCTCTGAAGGGAGCGTATAAAATGGAGAGAGACTTCATGCAAGAGCATTTAGTGACAGGTCAAAGGGGAATGGCTTCAAACAGAAAGAGGGTATGTTTAGGCTAGATATTAGGAAGAAGTCCTTTACCATGGGGTTGGTGAGTCACTGGAACAGGTTGTCAGGGAAGTTGTGGATGCCCCACCTCTGGATGTGTTCAAGAGCCTGATGGATGGTGCTCTGAGCAACCTGATCTGGTGGCAGGTATCCATGCCTTTGAACAGGGTTTGGAACCAGATGGTCTTAAAGGTGCCTTCCAACCCAACCCTTACTGATTCTATGATTCACCTATACAGAACATAATCAGATTTAGAATGACTTAATCTAACTTTAGATATTAAAATATCTCCACTATTGATAAGGCTGCCACCAATATTATTTGTCCTTTGCACACGTACTGCTGTAGACATTATGGCATTTTGGGTAAACAGAGAAGGACTCTTTGGTTTGGCAAAAGAGAAGAATCATAGTGCCCCAACTTGGAATTAGAATATTTTTCTCTTACAGGAAAGCCTGCATAAATATTTCAAGACTATTGCATACCATTGTATTGTGAACACAACCCTTAATCATTAAATTGTGATTTGTTTCCTGATAAGATATTAAACCATTAGATATGCTGTAATTTCTTCACATTCATTAAATGAACATAGAAAGAGCAAATGCTTTTAGGCAGGTAGCTCATAACAATAGTTTGCAAAGATCTCACACATTTCCTGCTTTTGGTAATAGTTCATTGAAACTTCAAAATTCATTGAAGTTGATCTTACTGATACTCATTTCATAATGAGCATGAGAACACTTGGCAAACAGTCATAAATGTTTTGGGGGTAACTTTCTTAATATATTGTACTCATCACTAATGAAGATACTCATCTATGTTGTGAGCAGTACATTACATCAGCTAAAAAGTCTTGGCAGTGCATTCTGATGTGGGTGAACCAATAGAAAAAATACGCTTGATAATTTCTTCTCCTCCATTACAGGCAAAAAACTAAATTCCTATACTTAAATCAGTAAATACCATATGTCACTTCCTTTGTTAGTGGTTTCTGAAGGCTTTATTCACTCTTTCATTCCTCTCTTCTTACATTTACAAAAAAAGATGTAAAATACAGACTTTAAAATAACATAGCTCTTATTCTGGTGTCATTAGCAATGAGATACTTGTGTTAAAATGGTAGAGATTGGTTACTGTGGATCTAATCTAATCTAATCTGGATGAAAACTGAGTTAAACAGCCGGAACAAACTGGGGATATTTAAAAATACTTGGGAAAGCACCCTCTATTTTCAGGATTTGGAGATTAATGCTGACTTTCTTGAAGAAGACGTATCAAATTACTGCAAAATATTATTCTCATATCTCAGTAAGTTCCATTCCTCCATAAGCATGATATCTCATTTTATTGTGGAATGAGTTGCTTCTCCATCTGAGAAATTTAGGAACAAAATAATCTCAGGTTTATATATAATTCCACATTTTATCATTCAGTTCATTTTCTTCTAATCCAACATAGAACAGAGAATGAGTCAGTGATTAGTAGGTATTTGCTAGTACCTCATGGATCAGCTGGCATGAATTGCCAGACTGTGATGTTTCTCCACTATTTACTTTTTTTTTCAGCACCAGAAGACATGGACTACTCATGTCTTGTTCTGTATTCAAACCATGCATGCTGTGCTTTGAATTTCTAAACTCATATTTTAATCAGTCTCACATGAAAATTACACTTGGTTTTAAGATGAGTTACAAGAAGAGCTAACATTTATAACAATAAATTTCTTGCAGAATATTTAAAACACTGCAGTTTGTTTAAAAATCAGGCTTCTACAAGGGCTAAAATAGTTTATCTAAATAGGACGTTATGTATTAGGTCTCACATTGAAATTTACAAGTTCAGTACTTCATTTAAATTTCTCTTAATGTACTTGACTTATTGTTTTTATATCAATATATTGAGCACTTAATATCTTCAGGAAGATGACAGTTTGTTCCAAAGGACTTCTCACTGGAATATAGAAAATACTGATCATGAATGACATGGATCATAAAATTTTTGACTGGCCTGTGAAGTCAATTACCTACTTCTAGTTCAGCAGCACTTTGACATTTTCTTGGTAAATATTTTATGGTTTCATGCTTCATTGAGTATATAAGGTGTGAGTGTATACGGTAGTGGTGGTATTTTTATTTATTTATTATTATTATTATCATAATCATCATTGTCAATATTATCATTATTATTTTTAAATGGAAGAAATTTTAAATGGGCTGAAAGGAGAAGTGACTGTTAAGGTACACAGTCCTATGAAACTCTTCAGCAAGCACTTAACTTTAGACATCACTATTTTTTAGGAAATAGAACGATACACAGGTCTGTTTTCTGTGCTTGCTTAATCAGTATTCAATTCTGTTAAATTATTAATTTAATTAAATTCTGTTAATTACTTAATCAGTATTATGTTAATTAGTGTTTGACATGTAGTTATAGAAAATACAGAGACTTTTATTCATATGAAATTTTATCTTAGCCTCCTAAATGTATTATAAGATCTAAAAATATAGAACTGTAGACTATTAAATAACAATCTTAAAATAAAATAAAACTGGAATGTATGGGAAGTGAGCAGCATAAATTAAAGCACCAACATCTGAATATAGCATGTGCCACCCACTGTGAATAACAGTGGAATAGGTATTAGTTTCACAGCCCACAAAGCTGAGGCTGCAGCTTGTGGGCACTTGAATGCTACTCCTCCATTTCATATTTGCTCATCTGTTAATTCTGAATTACTTAATTCCTTGGCAGAACCTACCCAGCCACACAATCATTATTAAAGGCCTGATTTTCCTCATAAGTCAATATATATTTTTACTCTTACTTCTCTACATGCTTGAGACCTAAAACAGTAGCAAATTTGAATAATCCGTTACATGTGGGAGTATTTTTATTAGAGAACAAGAAAGAAAATTTTAAGGTTTAACAACATACAGATATTGTGGGGGCCATGAACCTTGAGCTAATTATTTCTCTGATAAGGTAAGGGTCTCCACCTCTAAAGGCAAGAAGGTGTGCAAGATGATCAGCAGACCAAAAGTGAATATGGGAAAATCAAAGCTTAGACTACTGTATGCCCTTCATGCTTATCTGGGAGATGAAAATCATCTTCTTTGGGGAGGAAATGGTACAATAACAACCAATATCTCTTGAGCAAATGTAGAGCCACAGGGATGAACGAAGGAAAACACATATATAAAAAGGAAAGTCACTGAAGACCAAGACCACTCCACCGTCATAAAAGGAAACACTTTCACGTGTGACCAATCACAATTTGGTAGTCAAGTGACCAAAATCAGTAAAAAAAAATTATAATAACAACAAAAAACAAAGATAAAAGAAGCATGCTAAACTAGAAAAGTCAACCCACAAACATGACTGTCACACAGCATTTTATATGAGTCAGGCAAAAGGACTGGTCACCTACAGCTTCGAGAGAAAAAAAAAAGTAGGAAGTGAATGGAATATATGAGAAGTTCCTTACCCTATGACAAGTCATGGATTTCCATTTTGGCAGCTGGGTCAAGATCTAGAAGAAGATTAGTGTATGCTATTGAGCAAAAGGAATTCATGCATTTCTCTCATTGAAGATGGATGAGGTTGTGAGGTCAGTGCTTTGCCTTCCTGACTCAAATTTCACACTGTTCAAACTTTTTCAAGATGCACCAGCTTGTGTTGTGACCCCTTACCGGCAGTAGGCTCTTCAGTTACCACTGCAGCAGCAGCAAAGGCTAGCACCTTAAATCAGAAGCAACAAAGAAGAGTTTCATTAATTCCTTTAATGTTCCTTCCACACAAAAATGCATTTCCTTAATATATATTTCAAAAAATGGATTTGACAAGACAGCATTTGCTGCAAAGCTCAAATTGTCATGAAATTTACATTATAAAGGTTGACAATATGATCATTATATTTAAAACCTCTTGAACAAGATCCTTTCCACAGTGATGTCAAATTACTTGAATTCAAGCGGTGTTATGGCCCATCCGGATGTTCTGTAGGGATATTTCCAAAGAAAATCAATCTATTCTGATGTGATTTATTCTCTTGTGGTGCTCTCAAAATTCATATTGCAGGAGTTAAGCACAGATCTTCTTTTGCATTTACCATGTTTTATGAACACTGCAAAGAGTGAAAGGATGCAAATAATGGCCAGAAGACTTTATTTGTAAATACATGATAGAGGTGGCGTTAACTCTGACGTTCCTTCAGACATCAGAATGGACCTATCTATGTGAACAGGAAAAGTAGTTTGTCTGTCCACAAGTTAGCAGCTGTACAGAACATATTTTTCATGTATACAGAACATGACGATTGAGCATGGAAATTTCACTCCTTTTACATTTCCACAGTTTTTCCATTTTTTGCAATTTTGGCATCTGTCTTGTAACACCTGATGATTTTCTTAACATTTCACATCTGAAATAATGAGTTAATGGGAAGCTCCAAATATTATCTATTTTAGGAAAAAAAAAAAAGTGGGGAGGGGAGGCAGGGGGAAGGACATCAGGTATGTGAACCCTCACAGAATGTGTTTATCCTGGTTCTGGCCAGGAAAGGGTTATTTTTCCAAGTAGCCAGGAGAGGGCATGGCTAGGACATGGAGGTTATTCTATTCCACCTCTTGCCATTACCAGGGGACAGGGAGAAGGGGTTCCTTCCACTGAGAAAATGGAAGGAGCTGCTATCTATTATTGTGTGTTTTTTTTGTGTGGGAATCAGAAAATTCCTCTTCTTACAGCTTTAGTTATTAATATTGTTGCTGTTACTGTTCATTTTCATATCTCACTGCTGTTTCCAATAAATTGTTCTAATCCCAACCTGTGATCTTTGTTCTTTATGGCTCCAGGAGGAGCAGGGCAGCAGAGGGAAAGCAGTGTGCATTTTTTCTGTGGGAGTACTAAATTGGAGACTACAATTCCTAAACCACAACAGTGGCTATTTTCAACTGCATGAGATAACATTTTCTGGAGAGTCAAAACAAATGTAAATAGTACCTTTTTTTTTCCCCTTTTTGTGTACAAGTAAAGCACAAGACATTTCAGGACCTGTCTCAGTATTTTTACCATCAATTAATGCATAATTGCTTGTTGAACTGGGATTTGCATCCAGCAATAGACATGTGTTATTCTACGTGGAATAGTTCTTTCTGTAACAAATGGCAAACTATGAACATATCTGTAGGAGGCATTAACCCAAGTAAGAACTGAAGACCATAACAAAAAGTAAACAGAACATTACCAATCGGTTGCTTTAAGATAACTATAAAAACAAGGAACAACTGTGTTTCAAAGCATTAGAAGCTTAGTTAAGATCTTCCATTGAATTCTAATAGAGAAAACACAGTCCTTAGCAATTCAGATGCCCAAGAAAGATGAGGCATTCCAAAAAGAAAATACATATTTAAAGAAATTTAACCCTAAGGAAAGCCAATAAAGCACCTTAAAATATAGAATCTCAGAATCACAGAGTCAATTAATATGGAAAAGACCTCTAAGATCTTCAAGTCTAACCTATGACCAAACACCACCTTCTCAACCAGACCATAGCACTGAGTGCCACATCCAGTCTTTCCACACTTCCAGGGACAGTGACTGCACCACTTCCCTGAGCAGCCCATTCCAACGCCCAGTCAGATGAATATGAATAGAGACAAATATGATAAAATTATCATTATCGTGTCTAGAATTAGTCCAATTAAAGGTAGTAGGAGAAAAACCCATTCTAATCAGAATGACAAAACCTCATACACCTTTATCTCCATCCACAATTAAATCACATAATCTGTTAATTGCAAAAAGGAGAAAAATACCTGTATGCACATACAGTCTACAGCATGTAATAATTTCCAATACAATCAGAAAATATTTGAGTTGAGGAGAGGCTTATACTTGAAGACTGGAGAATTACAAGACAAGACATTTCTGAATTTAGTGAACAGCATGTCAGCTGGGGAACTTATGGTAGAAGAAATGCAGTTATGATAAATTATTCACTATGAGAACAGTGGGTTAAAAGTCTGCACTATCTTGGACTTATTTTTTAGCCCTTGTTGAGAAGAAGGACAATGTTCTGCTTATGAGATGTGAAATTCCTGAAGTCTGTAATCTAAACTTTTCTATAACAGTTAATTTACTGCCACTGGAAGTAGCATTTATCTGAATCAGGACATTAGAAAAACTGCTATGCATTTACACCTCTTTTTGTTTTTATAATACAGACTAGTTAGTCTTAATCCAACAATACCATTTTGTTTTGATACAGCACTTCTTACAAGGATTTTGCTAATGAGAACTCTTTTATATCTCATCATGATGTGCCTTGTGGTTTGTGCTGCCATCACAAAAAAAACACCCAGCAAAAAAAGAGGTGGGTTGGTTGCTATAGGGTTTTTCACACCACATCATCAATTCATTATTTTCCAAAGAAAAAGACCCACCACAGTACATCTCATCAATCTATTAGTTTATACCTTTGTTTTCATTCTTATTTTATCTGAAAATTCATGTATACTTACAGCAGGCATTTATCCTTTAGGATGCCATGTTTTTTTAGCTGTTGTCTCTGTCCCTCTGCCTAGTTGCCCTCTCCTAACAACTTTTATACCCTTCTGTCAAGTATAATTGAATCTGATTAACAGGATTGAGTCTGAAGGCACTTAGGCTCCTACAGATGTCATGAAAATTGGCATGTGAACAGAGAAAGAGGTGAAAGATGAAGCACAGGCAAAATTTTTTCCATTTTGTAAGCCAGTCAGCATGCACAGAGCCTAAAAAGTCATGGTATGTACTGCCTTTGCCAAGTACTGTGTCTGACCACATTGCAGGGGGTGGGTAGAAACCTAACTACCCATACCTATGATATCAGTAACACCTCCTATCTCTCAATTTCCCTGCATTCTGTGGAGCTGATTCCCACAGAGAAACAGGTGCAAAATGTTGCTGGTGTGCTGACAAAAAGACCCATTGCTCTCTAAAACACAGAAAAGGCAGGCATACAGGATCTCCAGCAAATTACCCTGCCAAAAAAAGAGATGAGAATGCAGCTTGCCCCATGTCAGAAAATCCCATGTTTAAACCTATTAAGAGCCCTGGATCCCATGCAATTTGCAAAAGCAAAAAACTGCTGATCTTTTGTTCTGTAGTTTCTTGTCTTCAGTTAATAGGTGTTCCTTAGTTCTTATCAGAAAACCAGCCCTGATTATTTATCACATTTCAAATTTGGAAAGCACTTGTAACCATTAGAATCGTGAGTTAAACCACAGCTGATCCTGCTGCCAGTTAGAATTCTAATTTACTAGAGCTTGACCAGTGTCAACATGGTGTGTTTACTTAAAAAATCTTGTAATGACCAGCCTGGATTTCACTCCCTCCTTCTCAATATAGCTAAAAAATTATAAGCTGACAGTTCACTAAACACCTGACTTGTTTCAACACTTCTTTCAGCACACTTCATTTTTAATATACTGCCATTGTAAGTGTCTTTTTTCCTACCCTGTTCTATACACGATGAGGTCAGGTCAATGAACAGCTGAAGCCTCTTTTTTGTTTTCCCCCTGAGTCAGTAATAATGAATGTATTGTTTGTGAAAGGTTTAGAGCTGATAGCAAAAATAGAGGTAGCACTAATCTGGCCTTTGGCTGTCAGAGCAACTTGATTCTGAATTCATTGCGAGGGGGTGAGAACCACCATCTCCTGGGTAATAATTCAATCCTATCTTTCTGTTCATTGAGCCCATAGACTTCCTTTGCCACATTAATTCCACTTGAACTATAATAACCTCCTGGCTGGGAACTGCTATTGATAAATCACAAGAGAAACTGGCAAACTGACATTGGAGGTGGACAAGCAATTGTGCACAATAGGAAAATTCAAAATGAAGTGGGATCAATAACTAGCATTGTCAGGGAAAAAAATATAGCTTTTTTCCCCCTGATTTTAGACAGATTAAGACATGCTATAAGCACTCACACTACTGGAGATTTTGAATACCCGGTGCTATTTTACTTCAGGCAGAATTTTTCAATCAACTCTTAGTTAATTAAATATGAAACAATCCAAATTACATTAACCAATGCCTGCTTTCACTTCAGTTCACAGTATCATAATAATACTTTGTTCTTCTGTCTCTTTATCTATTTTTACAGTTTTATCCTTCACTCATTCAGGACCTCTCAAGAACCTGCCCTGGAGGATGCCCACTGTATTCAGTGAGTACCTGAATGATAAAAATCAGACTGTCAGGAATGAAATCATCTATGGCTACTTATGTATTGGAGGAAAAATGAAACTTGCAACCTACTTGTCCATAGCTAGAGCACATAACCATCTATTGTCATTGCATGCCATCCTCACCTCCACCTCACTTTAAATTTCCTGTTGCATTTTATATGCTGCATCTTTTCCCCAGTGGCTCTGATCTTCAAAAACTCACAGGTCTGTGTAACTTCATTTATGCAAGCAATCCAACCGAAATCAAAAGGACTATATGCGGCTAATGAAAATACGCATGGTTTATAAACCCATGAGAGACTAAGGACTTAATGATCTCTTCAAGAGTGGATTTCATCTTTTAAAATGCTCATGGCTCACACAATTCCAGGATAACATGAACCTTGCTGAGGAACTTGTTCATAATTGATAAGGCTGATCAATATTTGGCAATTCCCTCTGTGAAGTGCATCTAGGTTCACATTCCAGTTTATAAAGAATACTACAAATAAAAAAACCCCAAACAAACAAAAAAAAACCCAAACAAAAAAAACTCCTTAAAAAGGGAAGCACCTGGGATTATTATTAAAAAAAAAAAAAAAAAAAACAGATTAGGTGGTTGATATTTTCAATTTAAATTTAAGACAGATGTTTCCTCTAGGAATAAGGCACATATATTGCATTTGAAAGAAAATAATTTTAATTTCTGTGTTCTCATTTTTTCTTTAGTTCAACTTGGAAAACAAATATTGTTTTTAAATAACTTCATTTTGTTTTGAAACTTCCCATGCTAAGGAAACGGTTTCCCAAAACCTGTGTTGGTGAACTTCCATTTTTCATATGTCATTTTATTTACAATTTCCAAATGAACTGTGCTAGTCAAATGGAGTACATGTTTCAGTTTTAACATGTTTTTGTCAAGGCTCGTTTTTGATGCAACATAATACCTTGCTCCAATTACTCTGAACGTTTTATATTTTGGGCTTGCTAGCCATTTGTATTTTTTATTTTTTATTAATTCTTTCCCCACCTCCTTTTGACCCCCCACCCCCTTCTTTCTTTTCCAATTCTCAGTGGATCTCCAAATTTCACAGTATTGTTAGTGTTGGAAAGAACCTCTGGAGATCATCCAGTCCAACTCCCATGCTGAGGTGAGAGAGCAGGTGACACAGGAACGCATACAGGGGGATTTTGAATGTCTCCAGGCAGGGAGACTCCACAGCCTCCACAGCTTTCCCAGGCAGCTGTTCCAGTGCTCTGCCACCCTCAGTGTAAAGAAATTCTTCCTCTTGTTGAGGTGAAACTTCCTGTGTTTCAGTTTATGGCCATTGCTCCTTCTCTTGTTCCTGGGCACCATTGAAGAGAGTCTGGCATCCTCTTGACACCCCACTTTGAGATATTTCTGTGGATGGGTGAGATGCCCTCAGCCTTCTCCAGACCAAACAGTCCCAGCTCTCAGAGTCTCTCCTCATGAGAGAGAAGCTCCAGACCCCTGATCATCCTTGTGGCCCTCCACTGCACCCTCTGCAGTAGCTCCTTGTCTCCCTTGTGCTGAGGAGCCCAGAACTGGACACAGCACTCCAGGAGTGGCCTCACCAGGGCTGAGCAGAGGGGGAGGATCACCTCCCTGACCCGCTGGCCACCCTCTTGCCACTGCACCCCAGGATGACATTGGCCCTGCTGGCCACAGGGGCACTGATGGCTCATGGACAGCTTGTGATCCACCAGGAGCCCCAGGTCCTTTTCCAAAGGATTGTTCCTCCCCAGGTGCAGGACCTGGCACTTGCCCTTATGGACCCTTCACCCAACTCTCCAACTTAACAAGGCCCAGCTGAATGGCAGCACCACCTTCGGGTGTATCAACCACCCCCCTCAGTTTTGTAAGACTTATAGGTAAGAATTTCATTCAGTAACATGAAATGCTATCACAGAGACCACCGACATACCTTAAAGAGTGTCTCAGAGTTGTGGCCTCTGTGATGTGAGGATGGCTATACCAGAGAAGTCCTCCTGTGCACACTGACGGCCGCATGGGAACAGTGGGACACGGCCTGCAGAACATCACACTGGGTAACTCACAGAGATTAGAGAGACAAAGCAGGTTATGTTGAGAGATCAGCTGTGTTGGATAAAGGCTAAAAAAAAGAATAGGATGAATACTTTCACTCCACTGGGAAGATGAGAACTACTTAATATGTTGGTGGGTATCCCTAGAATGGATTTTTAATCAACAATTCTCATTTACTGGAAGAGTGAGCCTATGAACAGACTAATACTACTGAGTGACATTATGGGCCATTCATCTGCTTAACTTGTCTGAAAATTTGAGCCACCATTGAAGGATTATTATTGATTTTCAGGCTGTCTTTGTTAAATGCCTGATATACCGTGCCATTCTCTTATTCCACTCTTCCCTCCATTGTCACTGATATTAAAATGAAACCCACCTATTATCAAATCAATCATACCTGATAACACTTCTCACAGTAAGATGATGTGCATCATATTTACCCACTGAGACTGAAAGATGGAATTTCAATCACTCAGGAAATGTACATTTTATTTATTTATTTATTTATTTATTTATTTATTTATTTATTTATTTATTGCTTTTGATAAATGGGAAACTACTGCAGCAGTTAGTTAAATCTATTTAACAGACTCTATACAAGGCAAGAACTATTGCATTGTGGTTGAGATGTTGAACTGAAATGGAGAGTTGTTGTTTATGCTTCTGGTTTTGGCAAAGGTTTCTCTTGTAACTTTAGCAAAAGTGATCAATTTTTCTGAGCCACAGCTCTGGCAATAAAAAATTAGCTATGCATTTTCTGTAATTTAAATCTAAGGACAAAATTCTACTTTTTGTGCTTAGGAAACTATGCAGACAGATAAGAAATGGGGAAAGTTGAAAAAGCAACAGTTAAAGAAAGAGGTTTTGTCATAGAAAATAAAAATAAAAATGTTACAGTATCTGCATGTCTGCCTGGGGTTCACCAGTCAGGAACAATCCCCAGAAATTATCTTAGCAGCTCAGGCAGAGTGAGATGGAGATTTCACATTGGGAGTCCAATGAGCAATGAATTTACAGGTCATCAGTACCCCATCATCTTTGGCCTAATAAAACCTCAGAAAAATAACAGACCCATTAATGTTTGGGAGTTTGAACAGATGCAAAAAGAAAATAAAACCTCCTTTTTTGGGTTTTCCAATTGTCAAAGACCTAATCTTGAGTATGAAGTAGCTTATTAGCAGATGTAAGAAATAGAAGGGAAAAAAATGCTTATTTTGTTGAGTAAACATTATTATACTAACTCTAAAGGACTTGAATTCTACAGTCTGTTTCACATGGTCTTAATGTCAAAACCTGACCTTCAGAGTTTTCATACAGTTTGGGTAATCTGAAGACACATGCCAAGAGAGGAGTTTCTACACTGTCTGAAGAATTGAGAGAGAACTCAGGAGTAAACCCATATCTCCTTTGTGTGTAATGCTACAAATAGAGGTAGCTGATAAAAGTAAAGCAGTAATTACAGATAACCTAAGAATATGCCATTTCAAAAAAAATATTGTCAGTCTATTGTTAACAAGCAATATCACTTTCTTTAGTAACTTGTAAAATCATTTTGGCAGAACTGTTTGCAATATATCAATTGTATCAGGAGATTTTATCCTTAGGTTTAGACTTTTCCAAAGATTGCTGATGTATATCCCAAAATACTTCTATTAAACTATTATTTTCAGTAGCCTTTTACATTATCTACATTGATTTAATTTATCCAGATTTCTGTGATTAAAAAATGAAAAGTATTTTCTCAGCAACACACCTTATATGCATTATTTTCTGTAGCCTCTGTAATGAACCAGTTCCCTCAGCTAGTTCTCTCCATTAGCAGTTCCTTGAACTGTAATGGCATAAATAAGCAGTGCCTACATAAAAAAACATAACCAAATATATTTTAATGGCCTTTGTTCCTTTTACCCTGCATATTGTCTGAGATGTAGAAGGATATATCCTCTTATATTGAATTATCTTTTCCACTTCAATTCACCTTATTTTTCTTACTGCCTTTCTTACTGAAATGAAGTGCACATGAATTTGTCCCAGTCCTTCTCTGCAGCATAGTGATTTGCCCATACCTGTTTGGAAGAGCATATTTCAGTCTTCTACTGAATAGACCATTTCTAAGGAGATATTGACTTCTAAATAATAGTTCACTTCATTTAGCCTGAGAGGAACAAAGGAGGTTGATGCCAGGATGTAGATGAGGTGTCTGAAGTTCAGACAGCAGCTCCATCTGACTCTGCTCTTTCTAAAGCAGGGAAGGATCACCAGGGTGCTTAGAGGAGGAAGTTATTCCTGGTGGTCTTCACATTATTTCACAGCAGAATGTGACCCAAAGGCTGGGTGAAAGAATTAGGTCTCTCTTGAACAACCTCTGAGACCAGAACTCCCAATATTTACCAAAATGAATATGCTGAATCCAAGGAATTTATCAAAGAACACAGGTTATCTAGGGAAGTAACTGAGAAATACTACTATGAATATTTTCAGTACCCAGTCATCTATACCCTTCTTTTCCTATGTAATTCATATTTTTCTGTTGTTGAAGATAAGCAGCTTGTTTATAAATTTTACCTAGTTTCTAAACTGCTACGTGGCTGCATCTTAAGCAAATTACACCTTGGACGCATTGTAAGGCAAAAAAAGAGAAATTTGTGGTGCATATGTACTATTTAACTAGAACTTATTTGTTCACAGGGATTTATGAATAATTTTTCCCTCAATAAGGGGAAGGAAAAGGTATGAGTTTGTACTAAGCTTGAATATATATGTATACATATCAATACATTAAAATTATTCTGACTGTATATACTCTCTAGTCATGGCCTCCATGACTGAAGAGCTATTTATTATACACATTTGCAAGAACCAAGCTGATTGATAGAGACAAAATAATCTCAAAACTTGATGGCTAAATACTCTCTTCTGCAAGAACTCTGAGACAGTATCCAGTGTCTGAAAGTTTAGTGTGCTAAATTGCTAGGTGCCTGATAACACCTTTTTTTTTTAGCAGAGGAAGTCTGTCCTATTATTATCAAAATGTCTGTAGAAGAGTTTCTTCAGAGCAAGAGATCTTGTGTCTAACAGAAGCAGTAAGGAAAACAACAACTCAATAATGCTCTTCAATTACCTCTGAATCCAAAAAACCCAAAAAAAATCCCCCCAGGAAACAAAACCAACACAACCCACCTCCCCATAACTAGAAAATCTGGGGATAACATTCATTGCTAATGGGAGCAAATATTTCAGTTCTTGGTACAATTTTTTTTCCTGTATTAAAATAGAAGCAATAAATGTGAGCAGCATTTTCACACTTTCTTCATGGCTTTATATATTACCCCAACAGCTCTTACTGCAGAAGGGTTCAGTGGCAGCATCAGAAGGACCATTGTCACCAGGGAGTTTTTCTATTGTGGCAGGACTGGAGTCAGACTGGGGAAGTGACTGAAAGTCGGAAGGGAAAGAGATGAAATTTCTACTTCAGTGAAAGCAGCCCTTTCCACGCTTGTACGATGCCCTGTGCTTCCTTTTTATTCTGGACAGACATTCTGACTGGTTTTTTTCTAGAACAGAGAAAATCACAAATAGGGAAATTCACACTCTGAATTTTCCTGAGTGATTCTGAATATATTTCTCAAACTTTTCTCCCTCCTGTTCCCTCATTTATAATGTTCAGATTTGCAAAGATTTTTCAGTGTGTTAATCATCATTTAACACTGATCAGAGGAACCTCAGAGGGGAAAAAGACAGATTCTCAGATTATGTAAATCAGCATAGCTCTGCTGTTACTGTTTTACAATTGCCGACACTTTGGGGCACAGAGCTCATAAAACACTGTGTTTGTAAAAACAATGCCAAACCGTGGGGTTTTGGTACTGAAAAGGATTTAAATAACCACATAGAAATTGCAGTTGCATCAAAAATAGAAGGAACTGCAGCTAAACTAGCCCATCTTGTGTGGTAGCATTCATATCTTCTTCATATGCAGCACCTGTTACACCTGAGTCTGGTGTGCCTATGGTCCCATTTGTGAATACACTCACAAATTTGTGGGTTCAACATTTAACCAACAGACGAATACATAAAAAAGCCTCTCCTTTTGAAAGAATTTCAACCCTGAATATTTCTGTCTACATTTTACAAACACATTGAGAAAACGAATAAAGGCATTAATTACATCAGTCCAGGGAGATCCAGCCATACTAGCATTATGAAACCATGATATACAAAACGCAGCATCACCCTTTCCATCCCCATGCTGAAAGTTGCTTTCCTCTGTAATGACAGGTTGAGAAGTACACAGCTATTCTTTGAGTCAGTTGTAGAAACCAGCAGGATAAGACATTAACAAGCTTAAAAGGTATTACCTGTCTAGCCCTACCAGGAGGTTTATGCTGCCTGTAGGGGTTTCATATATCTCTTATACTTTCATGAGGGAATTAGTTAAAATTGCCATAGTGGAAAGTATTTGATTTAGATTAATCTGGATTTCTCAAGCAGTGGAGACTCATTACTCTGATTGGCTGTTCTACCCATACTGCCCTTAATGCTCTAACTATATACTCAGGAAACAAGCCTTCAGTTCAAAGCTCTTGATGGATAAGTAAAATGGATCATTATTATCTTTTCAAGAAACCTTTAAAAGACTTAGAAGAACAAACTGAAACATATATGTAAGTGAGATATATCCTCTAGCATTCGATCTGGGCATACATCAGGTTTTTGCCTTCTCAGATGACAAAATTTCTCATCTTGAGAGCAAAAGAGTGCTATATGTTAATCTTTTCACCTAAGAGATAGCCCTGACAATCTACAGTGTTGGTGCAATTCATGTCTTGCTTTTAGTACGACTGCATTACATGAAGTAGGATGTCGTAGGAATGCCCCAGTTAGTGTACCAAAAAACAATATGTTTCCATGCTTTTGAACATTCTTAGTGTGCCTCTTCAGTTCTGCATGTAGATACAAACCAGAGATCTTTCCAGGCATGAAACTGACAGAGCTATTGATGGGGACATACAGGAAAGTGAGAACTTTAGTGCCAGAATCCCTCTGTCACTGTAAGGACAGGATATTCCCAAATAATTTTTTTTGGAAGCTGGTGTCAATGAGACAAGTTTTATGATGGTAATGCATGGGTGAGTACCCAGTTATGTTTTTAAAAGCCTAATCTTTCAGCCATGCATGCTGCTAAACCCTGGCATGGAGTAAAAATATCTGGTTGGTTCCTTTGGACTATGCTTTGGGCTCTGATCTTAAATGTTTTAAAGGAACAGACATGTGAAGGGAATAAGCATTTCATAATACTGAAGTCTTTCAAGTGATCTAAAACACTAGATGTTTATCCTTCTTTATGGATTACATGCATTTCTAAGTCATAAGACATCCACTGATCTTGCTTAGATGGTTTTTAAAAACTATCAGGATTATTAACAGTTCAGAGAAAGCTTGACATCACCAGCCAATAATTCTTGCAACTGTATATTTATAAGCTCCGCAATACTAATATCTTAATGTTAGAATTATCTCCAATACAGTGATTCAGAGGCAGATGATCTGACAGAGGAAGCTACATTTTTAAAGTGCTATCAGAGATAATGTGTGGAGTCTTGACCTGATTCAATTAGAGCTTTGCCCTTATGTTACCCAAGGGCATATTATCCAGCATTTATAAAGACATTGGCTTGGATAAATGAATGAGAAAAAAGCACTATTGTTTACTCAGCAGGAGATGGACTGTGGAAATGGTTAGATTACCCTCTCATACAGACACACAATCTTATAAACACATGCACACAGGCACACACAGACACACAGACACACAGACACACAGACACAGTACACATACACAGGCAAGCACATGCATAAAACCCTAACAAAACCTCCTCAAAGTCATCTCCATTCTCTGTTATCAAAATATCATATTTTAAATATGAGAGACAACAAAGCTAGGTAATTTAGATTTTTCTCTTTTTTTCCGTTTGGATGCAAAAACCAGTCCCATTTTCGGTGGTTTATATACATGTAATTAGCAGTTTAATTTCCTCAGAGGCTAAATTAGCCCTACGAATTTATTTAATAAAGAGTAGAATCCAGTGCCAGGGCTGCGGCTGCGGCTCAGCCTCAGCTCTGCACTGCCCTCTGCTGCCTCCCTGGCTGCGGCCAGCCCGGCCTCGGGCACCAAACCCCGGCTGGGGAGCATCGCTCATCTTAAAACCTCATTTGCCGAGCATTCCTGCCCTCCCTTTTTCATTTTCCAGTCACCAGGAAAGGAGCAAATGTATTTCTACTCCCATGTTTGGTTTCTTGGGGTTTTTTTTTCCCCAGCAAACTCCTAGATTATACTCATTACCATACTAGCCTTGTAACAAACTCTTTCACACAGGTTAGTTCAATAAGAGATTGCATCATGTGCCTGTACATAATCCGTAAAGCTCAAGAAAATAATGTCACACAAAGCATCACCCGTCATGCCTGAGGCAATCTGATAATTCTTGGTGTGCCTTGCTTTCTGTAAAAAAAATCTAATTCAGGAATTATGTAATATTCTGCTTTAAAATGTCTTTTAATAGGGGGAAATGAATTCATCTGTTGCAAAGGAGGGAAATTTTCTCTTGGAACAGGCTGTGCTGACCACCCTTGTCAAAGAAGTTAATTTGTCAGCAACTCTGGTCTGAAAGTCTTACTTTTCTAGACATCTTACACATCCACCTCAAATAGCACCTTTTGGCATCTCGTGAGATTTATACAGCACCTTTTATTTAAGCACTCCAAAATGCAGGGCAGACCTGATTAAACATGAATGATAATAGTCCTAGATAATATTAAAGGTAAAATTAAAAATTATTAAACCCCACAAAATGTCAGATTACTGTATTCTGAGACATTACTTTCTTTGTTGTTTAAATGCAGCCTCTTCTGGTGTGGAAGATAACACACAGAGCACAGCTATACAAAAAGCAGTATAAAGAATAAAAAATAAATAAATAAAATCTTATGTGGTATAATTGCAGAGGGAATTTTAAAAGAAGCAGAAGGTAATGAGCCTACTGGAATTGAGCCAGAAATAATAGCCCTTTGTTTCTGGTGTACTTAAGGAACTACAGCTGGCATCACATTGGCTAATAAGCACAGAAGCCTGGCAGGAAATGAGATCAATTAATTTGAAGAATTGTATTCTGACTAGCTAAAGATTCAAGGCCAGATTGTATCTTTAGATCTGCACAGTGAGGAACCCTATAGAAACAGAGAGGTAGCTCCTGGCAAACAAAACAGCCGGAACCATGACATCTAGCACACACCTTCCTGCAATGTTTTCATTGGGCTGGAGTCATGGAAAGACTCCATGAGAAATTGGGAACTGTGATTTCCTTTTTAGCCTTGAGCAGTTTCAAGAAGGTATCAGGGAAAAGGTACATGTGGAAGTTATTTTCTGCATGTGAAGAACTGAGAAAAAAAAAGAAATTCATTACAGAAGGAAAACTTCTTTATGGTTACAGTCTTCTTCTTTTCACAATACATTAAATATAAATCTTACCTGTAATGCAAACACAAATCCAACTGTTTTGGTGGAAGACTTTACTCCAGAAAATATCTCACAGGCTTTTCCTCATTTCTTGATTTTTGTGGAAAGGTATGGTCTGATCTTCATTAAGGCCAAGTATAAATCAAATAGCTCTGTGCATCTCCTTCAAATATACAAACTGAAGAAGATGGCTTCGAAGACTTAACACAGCTGGACCAGAAAATTAATCAACATGTCTCTAAGAATTTCTCTCTTTCCACTGCTGTTACTCCATTCTATCTCTCAGTGTTGTTCTTATGATCTCTCTGTTTGAGCCTAAGAGCAGCAGGTAAATAGAGTCCCACATTTTCCTGGCTGTCATGCCTCTGTGATTTTTTTATCAGTAAATGAACTACAGAAACTTATTGTCTTTTTAAATGAGGAGATAAATTTTAAGTGCTATTTTCCTCATCTAGCACAAATAATTCAAATGCAATGCACCATCATGCAGCTCAATTATTCTCTTTTCTTTTGTAGGAAATTGACCCTTGGCACCTAAATTCTGGATCACTTATGTTTGAAAACAATCTAGGAGCTGAACACTGCAAGGTACCAAGGTACAAGGATCTCAGTCATCATATTGGGGAGCAGCCAATAGGTTTCTATGCACTAATGTCCTAAATGTTTTTGCTTATTGTCTCAGGAAATGATGCATGCTGAGAGACAATGCACTGCTTCTGGAAGCTCTGATTCAGTATTGAGAAAGTCAACTTAAAACAGGCAATTTGGCAAGATTGTCAAATAGGGCTATCTTGCTAACATGTGGCAGCATCCTTGAAGGAGGAACATGGAAAATAAATGTCACCCACTTAAAACTGCTGTGCTGACGTGGGAGCAGAATCAGATGATAAATGCATTATTGTAAAATGTGGGAGATGCTGTCTTGTAAGACAATGTGTACAGAGAGGACAGAAGGTCAATGAAAGAAGTAAAATTTTTCTTGTTGTCCCCCAATGGCTAGTATTGGGTCTCTGAAGAAACACAGTCAGAAGTATCCACTAGGTCATCCCAAATCACCTCATCTTATATCACACATTTCAGAACATCATCTTGTTATCTATACTCTGAGTATATCTTTTTTGTCTAACCAAAGCATAAATTGTGTTTTGGAAAAAGCATAAATCACCCTCGCTATTAGAAATGTATAATTTTGGGGGTTTGAAATTACCTTGGTTCCACCCATGAGTTCTTGTTTTGCATTTCTCAAGCAGGACATTGTCTCACAAAGGAGATCTCTCCCAAAGTGTGGTTAATGAAATGCACAGGCATTTCAGTACACATTCCCTATTGCACACAATTTAAAGACATGCTGCCCCTTCTACTCAAATTGAAACCAAAATATCACTGTAATATAAAACTTTTGACAAGTAATTTTCTGAAATTGGTCATGAAACTCTTCATTTGCTTGGCTTTTCCCTTAGAATTACTTAAACTTGTACAGTCAAATCATCCTCTAGAAGCACTATTTTAAAATATTCATATGGCAGTACAAGAGTTCTTATTTGGCATTTATTGTTCTGTGTGGTGGCTTTTAAATGCTTCCAATATTTTGGAGAGGACACTACTGCTATGAAAATATTTTCTCCTTCTGCTAATTTACTCTGACAGCTCTTTGAGCTAGACATTCTCAAGGTAAGTTTCTGCCATGTCACTTCTGTTGATTTTAGCTGGAACCATGCAGCAAATGCCTTGGTGGATTCATCTCAGTAACTCTAGATGTTCACAAAATGTGTGTGTGTGTGTGTGTGTGTGTGTGTGTGTGTGTGTGTGTGCACCAGGCTGTACAAAGTGTGTACACTTCTTTTGCAGTACCCATAGAGAATGTGATACATATAAAGAGCAGTTTTTCTGACCTACTTAAGCCTTCACTAAATTGAGGGGAACTCAAACACATTCCTCCTTCTTCCCACCCCCTGCACATTGATGACTCTCCGGACAGAGGGCACCTACCCCATGGCTGCCTAAGGTTAGATGGTGTCACTGCTTCCATCCCACTTAGAATTACTTACAAACTGCAATAGCCTTACTAGAATCCAACCTTTTTAGGCCACTGGAGCAAGCAAAGAATTCAGGGATCAATGACTGGTAAAGTGTTCTTTGTTTCATGTAGTGTCCTGTGGCTGAAACATAGATGTTGAATTTTTCAAAATCACAAGTTTTTCCATCATCTCCACTTCTGTTGCAGCTCATCCAAATTGTAACTAGTCCACTAAGGGTTCCAAGTTCATGACACTGAGTGGGGTGCATCAGTGCTATCAGAGTCCATCAAAGACCCTCATTTTAAGGCAAAGAGGAAGATTGTGAAGCATGTTTTAAAAGGACAAAGTGCATTCCACACTGAGAAAAACTACTAGGCCAAGAGATCTGTTTTTCAGGAAATTTTCATTCTTTAGGAACTGGATTTAGAGGGAGATGAAAGATCACTGGATCACATAAACCTGTTTCTAAAACTAACAGAGAGGATTGCATCTTGGAGCTGATGCAGGAAGCATACCTATTATCAGTACTGAAAACATTAGAGCCAGACAAACTCTTTCACTATCTGTCATCAAAGCTCTTTTGTGTGTTTACTCACACGGGAAAATAAGAAACACTACTGGAAAGTAATAATCCTTAAACTGGAGCTAAATAAGAAAAGATCCTTAATTTCTGCATCATATGTAATAACAACAAAAAAATCAGCTGTTACTCACTACAGTGTCAATAACAAGACTGAATGCAGAGAAATTATTTTGAGTTATTAGAGTAGTGTGTGCACTTCTCACTCAGGGCTCCTTTAAAGCAGTAGTTTTTCTGATTCCTCCGCAGGGCTGTGTCATATCATGTCAAACTAAAGTAGGTTTGAACTGGCCTGTCACAAACCAAGTTACAGTCCAGCAGAATCAATATATCAAACAATGGATCATTATATGTACACAATACCATCATAGGGACCTGTGCAGGAAATTAAAATTACCTAAATTGCCAGTTTGGAAATAAAAATGTACTTTATCAGGTCTTCTTCTTTGTTCCCACAGAATATGCACAGTTTATTCTTTTCTCAGGACAGATCCAGAAAGCAGACAGATGAGCCCTGGGTAAAACTCTACAGCAAACTCTTCTTGTTAAATTGTATTCAGGGATTGCCTGCCTCTGCTTCACATGGTACCGCACAAGGCAGCAGTGACTGTATTGCTCTGAAGGAGACCATTACCAACAATGGCTGCAACTCTGGCATGGACAAGAAATGGAATTTCATTATAACTGCATTCAAAGGTATTTCAATCAGCGCTGATTGCTGCCTCTTTTTAAAGAAAAAAAAAAAACTGAACAGAGGTTGTGGGAATCACACCCCATGATTTCCTACTCCCTGGTCTTTTTTCTTACAAAAACAGTGCATGCGCTCTCCTGCTTATCTTTTGGCAGTGTTACCATGCAGCCTGAAGCACTCAAAAGGCTAGATTTTGTCACATAATCTAAAATAGTTAGAAATCATATATTTGGTGGTTTTGGAGCGGGGGTGTGACCCTTTTTTTTGTTCAAATCAGCATTAAAACAAGGTAAATAAATTAAGCTATAGAAACAGGTATCAGCTGGACAGGTGTGACTTTTTGTCCATGAAATCAATTCATGGTGTTTTCCCCTCTCCAGACACACAGGTATGCCTCTTACCATCTGAGGCACCACATTAGGGAAGGATGTTGGTCAGACTACTCCTGCCTCTTGCTCTTTAGCCTTTAGTCTGAAGTGCAAACTGCCCGTGCTTTGGAGGAAAACATTTCCTTTTCCAGCTGAAATTGGACTGAGACCACAAAAGAACCCCTTCTGGAACAAGTTAGAGTGTCTGCCCTTAAACTGGCATAAATTTAATCTACAACTATATGAATTAAAAGAATACTATAGAGTTCATCAGTAGCTTTTCTAACATCGCCCAGACATACTTGGAGCAAAAAATTATTTTACAGGGCTGGTGTTCAGCCTATAAATATCAGTCAAACATTTTTTGTAGCAGGGACCTTTTACATGAAAACTGTGATAAATCCTTGGCTTTTCTGTTCTTTTCTGGGTAAATAATTCTTAAATGCATCCAAAAATAGAGGAAAAGAAATATGTATGTGTATATATATATATATGTATGAAAACTTATACGTACCTGTGCTTGGATGCATGTACATAATTACAATTAGGCTGTCAAAATTACAAAATAGGCTGTCAGCCTATTTTAAAATATTTTTTAAAATATCTCTGTAAAGGCAATGTTGCTACTTTAGAGGAATGAAGGTCCAAAATTATTGTCCTTCCACACAGAAAGCTGAATTCAGTTTCCTCTCAAGGTCTGGGTGTGAGAAAACATGAAGATCACTCCAGTCATCTTTCATAATAGATATTCTTGATTAATTTCTCCACCAAACAGTCCATTCTATCCCTTGGCCCTACCAGGTGTAGCTGCATGCTTTGTATACCTAAACATGAATGTGTTATCTGCTTCCAGGTTGCTCTCCTCATTGTGTATACAAAAATCCAGTTGTGGCCTTTTAGGACCCTTATAAACAAAAACTGCAGAAATAGGTGGGAGTCACATTAGCAGAATTTTCTGGAGCCAGACAGACACTGAGATCAATGCCCTGGATTGGTCACTGCGGAAGCAGCAACCTGGCCTGTGGAGATTTAAAAAGAAATTACTCAATTAAGATGTAATGGCCCTCCAGCCTCCCCAGGCTGTGAATGATAGCAGACATATTTACAATCACAGGGTATAATGAAACTCTACCCAGTTATATCAAATCAGTGGGCCTAAATTAGCCAGCAACATCCTGATTAGGTGCTGTGCCTGTTTGTGCATCTCTCTCTCTCTCTCTCTCTCTGTGTGTGTGTGTGTGTGCGTGTGTGCTGGATGATTTTTAATAATATCAGCTAGGTCCATCAAAAGAAATTTTAAAACTACCTTCCAGGGAGGACAAGGGTGGAAGAGAGGGATATTGAGGTTTCAGAAAGACAATTAATGCAAAATAGTGAATAGAGGTGGAGAAGTACTACATTTATCAATGTGTTTGTAGGATGAATTATATCACACACACTCAGACCCACACACACATACACAAGGGAGGCAAAGTTCATTTTCCACTGAGAGCTTTTATTATGGTAGGGTTTCTCATCACCATTTAATTATCCTTACAGAGGGATTTACCTTTTTTTAAATGAGACTTATTTATGCTTGCGAGTATTGAAGGACCATGTAAGCACAGCAAAGTGGAATCCTCCATTTATCCAGAGGTCAGAGATGATTGTAAGCAGGTGGTCCAATTACCTTGGAAAAAATCTTCCTCCTGTCCATGCCTCTCCTCACCTCTTTCTCTTCAACCAGCTCAGGAAAAATGATAATCAGAAATTTAACCCAGAGGTACATAAAGGGAGCTGTCAACCTATATGCTTCTGGAGAGGGCAGCAGTACAGTTTGGTCTAAGTATAGTGTGTTCACGAATACAAAACATTAATCATTGCCTTCATAATTCTGCTGAGAAGGCAGGGAAGAAGCCTTTTTTAGCCAGGAGGGCAACAGCAGCAGCATCTCAAAGGTGAGGGAGGTTAGAACAGGTTATTTTTTGCTGCCATGACTCCACTCTTTTTGCTTTTCCAACCATTCACATTTCTTTCCTTGATATGTGCACTATCTCCCAAACTCCCGGCCACCCTGAAATTTCTCAGCTGACTGCCCAAGCCCACTAGGTGTGACGCACTCCAGAAAGGGCTTTCCATGCTTGTTAGTTCCTCCTGCTGCCGTAATCCTGCAAAGGAAATATTTTTACAGGGCAGTAATGCGTGGCAGACTTCACCTTCCCTAAAATATGGATGAGGAATGGTTTCAGTGATTGAGCACAAAATGAAAAAGCCTTTATACTGGTTCCCCCAAAGGGAGAAGATTATCCTCTATGCCATCGTTACAGCAGAGTAAAACACAAAATAAAACAAAACAAAACAAAACAGAACATTATATCAAATACAGCTTTTTTAGGGTAACAGTGTGCATGCTGTCAGCAGTTCAAAAGCTAGACATTATGTCATTGTTATTTCTTAGGAAACTATTTTTTACTATTGCTAATTATTTTTACTACTACTACTACTGCAGTTTTCCTAAACAAATGGGAATCTTCATCTGTCCTTCATCTAAAATTTCCTGAGCATTTGAGTGTCTGCTTCATGAGGTGATAACAATCAATCGCATAGGCAGACAATGGGTTCACTTCCACGGGCACTATGCAGATCTGACTGCTAGCCCTGCTCTGGAAACCCATTTGCCTTCCCCAGGAAGTGACGTCTGCTGCTCCTGATGTACTCATACCCTCTTTGAGCAGAGATTTTATCCCTGCCAAATACATCTGAGCTGTGCCAAAACATACTGTGTATGATCCAGTCCCAGATCACAAAAACTGATGGGAAAATACGGCAAAGGAAGTCAGGCAATTCAGAAGGCAGAAGAAAATGCAAATTAACAAAGTTTAGCTAATTTTACAGGGACTGTTGTGGTACAAAGAAGATTTACAACTGTCTATAGATAATTGCAAAGGAAATATTTTTACAGGGCAGTAATGCGTGGCAGACTTCACCTTCCCTAAAATATGGATGAGGAATGGTTTCAGTGATTGAGCACAAAATGAAAAAGCCTTTATACTGGTTCCCCCAAAGGGAGAAGATTATCCTCTATGCCATCGTTACAGCAGAGTAAAACACAAAATAAAACAAAACAAAACAAAACAGTACATTATATCAAATACAGCTTTTTTAGGGTAACAGTGTGCATGCTGTCAGCAGTTCAAAAGCTAGACATTATGTCATTGTTATTTCTTAGGAAACTATTTTTTACTATTGCTAATTATTTTTCCTACTACTACTACTGCAGTTTTCCTAAACAAATGGGAATCTTCATCTGTCCTTCATCTAAAATTTCCTGAGCATTTGAGTGTCTGCTTCATGAGGTGATAACAATCAATCGCATAGGCAGACAATGGGTTCACTTCCACAGGCACTATGCAGATCTGACTGCTAGCCCTGCTCTGGAAACCCATTTGCCTTCCCCAGGAAGTGACGTCTGCTGCTCCTGATGTACTCATACCCTCTTTGAGCAGAGATTTTATCCCTGCCAAATACATCTGAGCTGTGCCAAAACATACTGTGTATGATCCAGTCCCAGATCACAAAAACTGATGGGAAAATACGGCAAAGGAAGTCAGGCAATTCAGAAGGCAGAAGAAAATGCAAATTAACAAAGTTTAGCTAATTTTACAGGGACTGTTGTGGTACAAAGAAGATTTACAACTGTCTATAGATAATTGTGTGAAATCTCGTGTCATTTAGGAAACCCCTAAACAAACCAACTAAACCATTCTTACCACCTTTCTAGATGAGCATTTCAGCTCAGCAATGCTGCTCCTGGTAGGTGACCAAGCAAAGCCATCACAAGCAGCAGCAGCAAGAAAACCTGGAGCTGGAGAAACCACTGAGGGCCAGGTCATCACTTCCCAAACCGTTCATAGAGTATTGGTGAATTCCAGTTCAAGTCAAACTGAGTGATTTGTTTTCTCCCCACTGTGAGATTCGTTGTCTAAACAGCGTTCTACCTGGGAGTGAATAGGTGACTTCACTAATTACACAACCCAAGGTGTAGAACAACTAAGTTAAAAGATGGCCAATAAAGTTCAAGGTTAGATATCTGCAACTTACATTATTAGATACATCTTAAACAAGAAGTCATTTATATCAAGTCCTGTATTCTTCTCCTTACTTGCTAGAACTTAGGATAAGCACTTCAAAACTTCTTAAAGAAAAAACCAGGTGCCTTAAAATATGCATTTCAAACAATTTCTGTCTGGATTGAACCCCAGATGAACACAATAAACTAGCTGAAAACAGATAATCTCAATTTCACACTATTTTAATGTCACAAGCAACTTTTACACATGCACTAAACATTCACCTCTTTCCCCTTCATCTTTTTTTTGGATTGTAATTCTAAATGAAATGCTACTTTCAGAGAAGATGTATTCTCCATTTTTTAAAGATATTTCTTGTACTATAGAAAAAATATTTAACATGTATTTTTGTCATTACAATTTTAATTATCTATTCCATAGCTTGTATTTAATTATAAAAACTTACACTACTATTCATCTTCTTTATGCCTTTAATCCTCTGCAACATGGATGAATGGCATACCATTTCCTTCCAGAAAATGTGTGGTGATATCATATTTGTATTACAGTGAGATGCACAATAATTTTTTTCTATAACCAAAAGAGTTAGGTACTGTAACCTTCAGAAGGATTCCAAATGTTCCTGTGTACCCTTATTAGTTAAGTAATGACTCCTGGGTTACTTCTGCAGCTGCCCAGCAGGGCAGTATCAGTGTGAGAATGGCATCTGGTCTCAAGGTGCACATGTGCTAAGCTTATCACCACCTACCTCACAGTGCTGTGTTGGGGTTTTTTAGCTGTAAATGCGTGAGTCCTACCAATACTTGTCAGCCACTTGCCCACTCTTACATGCTTTTGGCACAATATTTCTGTCTGTCTTTTTCTGCCCTGCTCAGTGAAAAGTTGGAAAGAGTGCAGCTGTATAAAGCAATGGCTAGCACATTTTTTATGAGTGAAATTTATGGAGTAATGTATCTACTTTTAGCATGACTATTGTTAAACCTGGAGATCAAGCAAAGTGACACTGAATATATTGCTTTATCAATTGGATTCGTTCAAGTGAAAAATGCTGATCATGCCATGTCTATCCCCTGGGTGCAGAAACACTACTTCACTACTGGAGCAGTCGATACATAAAAGTCAAATTCATTATAATTTGTAGCTTTTTTTCCTTGAAGAAGAACGTGGTTCTCAGTACATCAATATCAACTCTTAAATCCACATTGGATGGAGAGTGTACAGCACAGTAATTCAATCTCTTTACACTTAATATGGTCAGGAAGGGAGAATGAAAACAGCCTCTTGTAAAATGATGGAAAAACCAGGATGCAATCATTCTGATGGAGCTGTGCAAAGGAGTCATTTTACACCATTCGTTACCAGGGCAACAAAAATATAGTGAGCCCCATACATCTAACAGGTGACATTTTAGCTAAGAAATTGCTTCTTTAGTATTTTTTCTGTCTATGAAAAACAATGTTACTAGCGTTTTCACTTGTCATGTACTATAGGGCAACACATTCCTGCTGACAGGCCCATAATGGAAAAATAGAGCAGTTAAATAGTATTACAGTCTAACTTTTAGGATACATGCTAATCTGCTCTTTAAAGAGACTTCAGACACCCTGGAGACTTGAGTGACTGGAAATTTCTGCATGAGTGTATATAGATGAGCAGACAGATGTGTTTAGTGGAAACAAAAAAACTCTCTTTCCCAATCTTTCTGATTTAGTTAAAACATGGAAAGGGATATCTTTTTTTGGTAGGCAAATTATGCTGCAGTGTTTGTAAATGACCACCCACAAACACACCAGTAGCAGATACATCAAATGGGTTAGTTTCCACATATTTCTACCAAAGATTGCACCAATTATTTCCAGACCATATGCATGAAAGTCATATTTCTGGTCCCGCATGGTTGCTACTGAATTCATGAAGGCACAAGGCTTGGTTTCTATTCCGTAGTTTTACATCCAGAGGGGATTAAAGATTTATCATGGGCTTTTGTGGGTTTATGAATGAATCTGTGGATCTCAATTTTATTTTTTTAATTGCAGCTGCCCCAGGAGTACCATAGTACTCTGGTACTGGGGTAATTCCAGGAGCTGGTGTTGACTGAAATCCCCCAAGAACTGACTGTTTCTGTCTCTGGCCAGTGACTTTCCTTAAGTAAGGAGTCAGCATGGGGATGGAGCAGTGACATCCACTGACAGGTCACAGAGGCCCTAGAGCATCAAGATTAAGAAAAAATGAGAAATTTGGAGAAAACCAATATAATTTTATTCAAAGAAACCTTTCTTTGAGTTCATGAGGGCATCATCTGCTAATGGCTGAGAATAGAAATACAGATGCATAGGGGAGGCCAGAGATGACTGACAATCTTTGGTTAAATTGGTAGATATAAGAAGGGAATTTTTGATATAAATGCTGTCAGGCTCTGGGCACAGTAGAAAATTAGTTACATCGGTCGTGGAATTTGATGTAGGACCTAGGCTATAACACAGGGAATTGTAAAAAGAATAGCATAATAAACAACTTGTAAGTACCAGAACCATTCAGTTCAGTAGGGAAACAGAAGGAGAAATACTCAGGATCAAGAGATGAAGCAGGCCTGATGCTAAATATATGCAGGGGAGATGGAAGGATAAAGAGTGACACACCAGGTAGCAGGTGAGTCACATTTTCATGGAAGAGAAAATGAATGTAGCAGACCTCCACAAACTTCGAAACCACAAATTATGATGAGATTAGGGTAACCAGAAACTCTATAATGGACTGCATTGGAAGCTGCTTCCATTTTCTGTACAGAATCAGAGCTCAATTTTTACCAGGATGAGATTAGCCTCTGTTGGGTACAGAGGTAGGCTGGCACATACAGTGACTAAGACATCTAAGACTGTCCATGAAATGTGATGTCATGGCCAGGACTTTTAGGTGAAACATGTATTTCTGTTCCCTATGTCATGTACAGTGACTACCTATAGGTATTGTATGAGTTGACAGCTTACTGGTTATTCATTTCTAACTCCTGAATTTAGATGAAGATAATTTGTCCCGTGATTCAGTCCTTAGGCCGTACTACCCCCTGTGGTGTACTGATGTATGTTTAGCAAGGCTACAAAACAATACTTTCCTGTAAATGGGAAATAAATTGTTCCTGAAGGCTGTTCAGCTTCCTAAATCATGCCCATCCATCCTCCCTGAGTGAATAATGGGACTCCCAACACATCGGGTGGGCAGGGAGTAGTGTGTGAGATAGAGACAGATTTCCAGGATTCCCACATGCCAAAGAACAGCACAGCACATGTTAGTGGCATTACAGGTCATGGACAGTGTTTGCTGCCAACAGTTTCTCCTTTGCTTTGTCCCCTGGATCTAAAATCTATCTGCAGAAATAGTGGCTTTGCTCAATACTTACCATGCATGGCTGTGCCAAGATGGACTGTGCCTGGGCTGAGCTTGGGCTCTGCCTTGTGCAGCAGCAATGAAATCTTGATTTTGAAAAATGTGAGTTTGGGACACTTAATATCTCTGTCAGTATGACAAGACTAACCTATGTCTTATGAACCTTACCCTCCTGGCCATTTTATTTCACCTGTGTCCATTTCTTCTTTCTCCTGTACTTGTTTCTGTACAAAGCATTTAACCCTCTAGTACAGGTCTCCTACATTTTTCAATGTGCATGCACTCCCTGCCTCAGGCCAAGATAATACTTGGCTGAGAGAAGGCTGCACAGTAATTAAAGACTGGTTTACTATCATTTATGTGCCATACTGCTGTTCTTCTCAAAGTGTTCTGAAACAGAGCAGTCACCTTTGAATGCTTGCCTAGGCTCAAAGGCACCTCTTTTTAGCTGTGCACGCACCTCCAAGCAAGGGCTCTGTGTTGAACTACAGATAATTTGTGTCTTTTGCTTTTTTCACAATCATTTAGCCTACACCAGATTAGACCATTTGTCAATGTAGTGGGTTGGAAGCTGTGATAGTGGGAGGAGGAAAATACTCAAGTAAGCCTAGTACAGATAAGCAGGTATAGACTTTCATATACAGGCAATCGAGCTGAAGATGTCCCCACCCTGCAGGGGGCTAGACTAGATGACTTTTACGAGTCATTTCCAACCCAAAATATTCCATGATTCTGTGATACAGATTAAGATTTCAGGGACCCAAACTGTATATACTGTGTAATTACAAACTAGCATAGCCCTTTAAACTTATGCTTGAAGACACAGAATTAAGGCCTTTATAAAAGGAATTTGTCAGGTAACCCACCCTGATGCCATTTAAAATCTCCCTGTGACAACAGATAGAAGAATATACTGACAGAAGGCTGCCATATGTTTTCATGTTCTAAGTCTATGGGGTTATTTTTCAAAATCAGAATAGGATTTAATAAAGAAGAGGCTCAAAATCTGTTGAATATTTGTAAGCTAAGAGTGTTTACAAGTTCTGAATGTAACAAGATTTGAAAAAGCAGTTCGTATTTTGAAGCTTCACACCAAGAATATAATATTTGTTTTGTTTTCTGTACTCTAGATGACCCATAATTTTATCATAAATTACAGGAGTGCAACAAAGGCAGAGTATCTCACAGTACTATTAATTGCTATCTTTGTCTGCACAGTGCTTTAAACTGTAAAGAAAAAATACTAAATAGATTATAAATGAAAATAAAAACCATACTCCCATTCTCCAAAAATAGTATAGTATTTAAAAGAAATATTTACATATTTTCACACTACTTTTCATTACCATTTTTTGACAGATCAAGACTTCTTCAGATTTTTCTTTTGTGTTTATATGAAAATTGTTTCTATGATATTAATATATACATCAATTGTTTTAAAAAACATTCTAAGAAGTATGTAATCTTTAAACATTTAAGGATTTGAGAGAGTCATTCATATAAATGTTACAAGTTCCTACTTATTCAAAATTCCTTCTCTCAAATTAGATACCAACAAAATGCTCACAAGAATATAATTTGTACTATTTTATAGTAGAAGCATTTCTTGCTGATGTGTCTGTTCTAAAGATAATTCCTTATCTAAGTAGTAAGACAGGAGAGACAGGAATAAAGACAGGAAAATGTCCAGTAAAAAATGACAGATTTTTAATTTTTTTTTTTTTTTTTTAGCTTGACCAATAATAAAAGTCAGTGAGAAAATGTAAAAATGTATTTGGTTTGTGGAACCATAAAGCTTAAAATTAGGAATAATCTTCTTTTGATATATTCAACAACATGTTTTGGTGTGGAAACTGATAAGTGAGAGTGGGAAGGAAATAGGGAAATAGGATGTCAGGAAAACATTGGAAACTATTTAGAAAAGTTAAACGAGAGAAAAATCAAGTGATTTTTTTTTTTCCTGACATCTTTAGCACTGGATGGATAGAGACAAAGGTACCAATTAAGGACAAAGTTGTCAGACTAAAGTCTCTGAAGTGAAGAATCTAAATCAATATTTAGACAACTCAGTGAGTGACCTGGATTTCAGAGACAGTATGTCACTTCAGCTCACACTGACAAACTATTTATCACTTGAGTGTCATTAGTTGCCTGAATGTGAGTTATAACTACAAATGTAAATAATGAGATGCCTGAGGTTTGCCAGTGTTAATAGAGTTTCATCATCATGTTAAAACCAAATGTTCTACAGATACAATAGCAAGCATATAAAAAGTATAACAACCCAAATTCTTATCAACAATTTAAGATCTCTCACAACAAAGCACCTTTCTTAAAAGTCATGTTCTTGTCACAGCATGTGCAGAAGCAAAAGTTACAATTAAAGTAAGTTTTTATTCTTTCTAACAAAGTTTCACCCTCTTTGTGATTTTGTTTCCAATTTGATGTTCTGAGGTATACTGTTTTTAAAAGAGAAAGATATTTTCTTAAGGGCATTTTTAATTACATGATCAGAGACTGAATTACACTGAACTGATCAGAGATATTTGAATACATTTAGCTTTAACACTGCTAAGGAAAGTGAAAGCAGTAAATAAATTAACATACCTTAGGGAATTGCTATTCTCTGAGCAGTGGGAGATTGTTAGTGGGAAACATTGATTTTGTTTGACTTTTGCATGGCGCAAAATGAGATTGACCCCAGAAAGCTGTTTTGGAAGACTTCACAACCACTGACCACTGTGAATGCAAAACTTCCACTTCTACATTAGAAGCAAGTTAAATCTATTTCAGTGATTGATTGGGTTGTCCAAGCAAATAATCTTAGTTCTAGACAAGTTCACTGGCTTTCTGTTTCCAAAGAGTGTGAGAGGTAACTTCGCCAGTTCTAAAATGATTAAGCAAGTATGTTTAATTGTTTTTATGATATAAATGATAGACAACTCTTTTTTAATCAGTCACCTTAAGGTTAAGGTATAATAACACTTCCTATGGCAGTGTCCTAGAAGTTTGTTGAACAATATTTGTATTCTGAAGATGTTTATTCCAGGTTATCTGTTATTACCTCTTTGCTGTTGAGAAGTTTTTAAAAGATACCATGGAATCATTAAGAAAATTATGGGTTTACATTTCTCTGGGGGTATTTTACAAAGGCATGTCAGAGCTCATGGTTTGGGTATAGAAAATTAGAAAATTTTTTAGTTAATCTTGAAAAGAGGAAGACAATGTAACAACAATACACAAGTGGGAAAACATTGATTTGGCCTGCTACACTAATGTCCTGTCTTGCTTAGATGTGCACTTTGTCAGTTTAGGGAATTGTTTGCTTCTTTAATTCTAAGCAGCTGCTCATGTGTTTTAATTGTTATTAACTAAGAGAAATGCTTTTATTGGGAAAGTGTTAGCTGAGGAGGACAGTCTAGTGAATGTGTGTGGTAGCAGAAGAGATGATCAGGAACATTTCTCTAAAGATTTTTTTGCCCACTGCTTTAGTAGTTTTAGTTTTTGGGTTTAAGTCATTTTTGTTGTTGTATCAACAAGACCAAAATGGTGCAAAAATGCTTTCCCTAGTGCATGCTTTAGAATTGCCAGAACAGCTTTCTTACCACTAGTTTAGTGAAGCAAGGCAATTTCTCCCTCAAGAGACTGAGCTCTTTCTCAGTAGATCTCCCAACCCTGGAGGCCCAGAGAGTGAGACCAGATGGTCTTATGTTTGTTTAGTGTCTTTTTCACAAAGTGTAGGCAAGGGCCCAGTTCTACTTATGTCTACCTTTCAAAAGCTTTCTGGGGTCAGTGGCTTAACCAACACACTGAATTCCTTGTGCCTGTGTGCCCTCCTGGAGTGCTGAAAGCTGTTGCTGTTGTGCACTCCCTGCACTGAGCTACCTGGCAATATCTCCTCAGCCATTCACAAAGCAGCATTCTTTCCACATTTGGGTCTTGAGTTCCTTCCCAAAACCTTCCAAGGAGGTAGCAATTATTGTGACAGCAATGTTTGGTTGGTGATAGTCGGGATGGGACCACCTTGTGTGTTTATAACCCCCTGTAGGAAACACTAAAGCATAATAATTCTCAGTCACCACACCCTTGGGGATCTATTCACCCAAGGGCAAAAAGTTGGAAGGCTCCTTTATTGTAACTAGTTCTCTGTTCCATCCAGCTCTTTAAAGCCAAAATATGAAAATATTCTCCAAGCTTCCTATAATAGGAGCCCAAACCAGCATGATCAAGTGAGCATTCAGAAAATATTGAGGAAAAATTACCAATAAAACAAATAAATAATAAATAAAATCCCCAAACAAACAAACAAACAAACAAGCAGAAAATCCCCCCACAAAATAAACAAAAAATACCCACCACAAGTAACCAACCAAACAAAAATTCTGAAACAGAATTGAAAGGGCTGACATGACATGGATTGCAGACTAGAGGAAAAAAATGACAACATAATTTATCATGTAGAGAAAGGGTCAGGGAGGGCGCAAGCGCTGGCACTAGGTGTACTTTGTGTTCAGGAGTACTTGGGCAATGTTAACAGACAGGTTCAGATGTTGGTCCCATTTTCTTTTAGCTGTTAAAATCAAATGCACAATGTGCTTCTGTGTACTGTCATAAGTGAGCTAAAACATGTGTAAACATATGCTACGTCAGTCATTAAGGAGAAGGGTATAATTACACTTTTTAAAAGTGGCAAAGCATTTTGAAAGTAGCATATAATTTTCCAGAGTGGGAACCTTTATGAAATATATCTTTCCCTGAGTGTTTATACAGCCTGACATCTCTGGGTTTTTTCAGATCAAGAGCCCCACAGTGAACAAGCAGGCTTCAGACAAAGAAGGCAATTTGTTCTTTAGCTGCCGTTTCAGCGAAAGGGAGAGGCAGCAAGAGAGAGGGGGAGAAAGAGAGAGAAGAGAGAGAAGAGAGAGAAGAGGGCACATCATGTTACTGCACACAGTTCAGAAATAGACAGGATCTGGCAAAATTACCCTGGAAGGACTGATAGAGATGCCTAGTGTCAGAGTGCTGCTTTCACTGCTCCTAGATTAAAATCTTATCTATTTATCTTTGATAGAGTCAAAGAAGGGTATGAAGTTTTTAAAATAAATTAAACAGGCTCACTGCTCATTTGGAAGCAAATGGATCATGTAGTTGTAGTGGGAAAAAGGCAGAGCAGGAAGATGCCAAGATCCTACCAAATGCTCATTTCCTTCTTTTAGTACAGCCCCTAAATGTGAGAGATATGCAGAGCTGGCCTAAATACGTTTCAAAATCTGAATACTTTCCCCCAATTAATTTTGTTATTTCTATTAGGTATTTTTTTCAAAAATGTTTTTCTTAAATGCTTTTAAATTTCTGAAAAAACCAAAGACTGTAGATTATTCTGCCTACTAAGTCCAGATAAACCATCAAGCTATTTTGTCTTAGGAAGTTACCACTCATGATCTGAGCATTACAATAATAATTTCTTCACTTATGTAATACCTTCAATGACTGCAACAGAGTGAGATCTCAACTCACAGTAATAGAGAAAAAGTAACATTTCCTATTACTTCCAGGAGACCAAACCCATATACAATGTGCCTCATTCAGCTGACATACATCTGAAAAGGATAAGGAGATTATAAAAGTACAATCAGTGAACACTGAGACAAACAATACTAGGATGCATCCTAATGTTCCTTCTCTTTCTCAAAAATTATATTTGCCCCAACAGTTTACTATATAGAAGGAAGAAAATAGTGGTTCAATATATGTTTTGTGAAAACATGGTGGCCCTCATCTCTTTCTCATGATCCATGTTGGTCACAAAAGTTCTACTTCAGGTTAATTTATGTCTGCCTGCAAAAGCAATGAAATCTAAATAGGAGACTCATAAAAGTAAATTTAGAATAAACATATAGAATATAACCTTGAGTTACAGTAAAAAATAAAACAAAACAAAACTTACCTAGCCCCAAAACTTTGAAGGTTAAGAGGTATCTGAGAGTATTAGATATTTATGCTTCATTGTGAAGTGTGGAGAGAGTTCCCTGAACTTGGGACCACAAAACTTTCTTATCACTAGTTATTCACCAAGACACAAAGACAGATAATGTTGCAACTCTGCAAAACTCTCCAGAGGGACCATCCAGTTTTCAGAGTTCAGTTCTGTTCCTGACAATTTCAGTGGTGTTGGAGATTAAGGCTGGGAAATTTGACAATCTGTGACCCCATTTTACAATCTTATTTTCATTTCTTTCCTTGAATTCTTGCAAATAGTCTGACTTTCTGAGAATGTTTTTCCATACTGCTAGAAGAATTTGCCCAAATTTCCAAGACTGTATAGAAATGTTCCAATGTATAGAAAGTCAAGTGAAAAATAAAATTGTTTTTAATGTCATGTAATGGTAATTTCAAGGCAAGTTTATATCCACCACACTCATGTTGAAACTATGTTAGCTGTTGTTTAATTTGAATTTATTTTTCCATCACACTCCTTTGATTTTATATCATATTCTCCTTATTGTAATATTTGGTTTTAGTTTTGCTCTTGCCTTATGCCAAAGACTCACTCAGTATGGCTGAACACATGGGATACATGCATAGTGAAATGTGTTGAAGTTTGTATTGCATTGCATAGGCCAAAGATTTGGATCACAAAGATTTGGATAAAAAGACTGTGTAGAAAGAATAATGCAAATTTCAGTTTTGTCAAGGGAGAAATGAGTATATAAAACCTGTAGTTCTTTAATCCACAACATCTCTTATTATTCAGTATGCAGGCCTGAGTCCAATAAAAATGCTAGACTTGTGCTTAAATTCAATCCTGATGACTTATCCCACTGAATTTAGTTACATTATACCTACAATCTCTGGCAGATTAGGAATTTCTGTCACAGCAGCATTCAAAGTTCCCAGTCAAAACAAGACTGAGCAGTAGGAAAGTAGTCACTTGCATGTTTCTTCTGATCATCTACTTGAAAAAATTAATTAAAAAAACACTGTAGACAACAAGAGAAGTCATAGAGACCCCCATGCTGGAAGTGAGATTGAAAAACAGAGGGATATAGTATGACAGATTATTTCTTAGGACTGGATTGGACAACAGCATTGTAATGTGCACTGGATAGGATGTTGCAACAGATTTTTCTTAAACTGGTTTTTTACTCTGTACTTACCAAGCTGCACCTGTTGGTTTTCGTCACTAGTATTGATCCTGTCACAGACAAAGCTAAAAATATTGTAGCTACTGAGAACAAATTAATAGAAGTTTATATATCTGAATAGAGATTTTTTCCTCCAGTTATCACCATCAACACAAATGCAGCACATTATTTCCACTGTCATGAAATACACAAGACACTGTGTGCAATATAGTTTCTAAGTTTGTTAGTTTTAGTTTTTTTAGCATAACTAAATCTAGCTTTATTACTACAAGAAAAAATAAATTAAATTTTTATTAGTAGCAGAAAGTAATTTTAATTTAGAATCTTGGGAACTGGATTCAGTGACCCTTATAGTTGTTTTCGAATTTGAGATATTCAATGATTCTATGATCTTAATTTTCTAATAACCTTCATTTCAATGGGGAGCAAATAATTGGTTTACAAAATTTCAAATATTTTGATTGCTTTAGATATTTCTATTTGTAACAAGTAATGGTGGGCACAGTGTTGAGCTCACAGACAACAATTGACTGTTAGTGCTCTGAATTGACTGTTAGTACTCAGTGTCATTCTCGGTAATTCTCTGAAAATGTCAATTCAGTACTCTGCAGCAATCAAATAAGCAAATGCAACTTTGGGAATATCAAGGCATGAACATGAAATGGAAGATATTTTTATAAGTCTTTGGCAAGTTCACATTTTTATTGTAGAGTGGTTCTGGTCCTATAGTCCTCCTTTAAAGTAGACAGCAGAAAATAACATAAAATGGACTAAAGATAATGAGAGATAGGTATCTCATCTCCATTACATAAAATAGGTAAAGTGGGCCATTTTTGAAAGAATGTGGTAGGATAAACATTATTATAAAGGTTGATAAAATTAATACATGGAGAATTTAACAAAAGAATGATAATGCATTGCATTAACATTACTGCAACTCTACCAAAACTGAAATATTTGTCTTTTCTTTTATTCCTAAGGTTATGATAGTTCTCTCTTTCCCCGCTTTCCATGTCACATACACTGGTGTATGTCATCTGTCTATCAGATCTCTCCCATGGTTGCAGTGACCATATGTGAGTACTTGTTTGAGAGGGGCTTTTTCATGACAAGGCCTCAAGTCAGTGTGATTTTTGATCCTTCACACATCTTTAAAGGTAACTGTGCTAATAAAAAGTAATATAGTGATGAGGTTAAGTAGTGGCATCTAAACTTTTAAACTAAACTGTTATTGCTTCTTTAAATCCTACTACACCAGACTTTTCCTAGATCATTATTTATTTGCCATTGGAAAAAACTGTCTACAGACATCCTGCCAAAAGGAACCAAAGTCTGAAGCTAATCTCTGGACCTCCTGTGTGCAAAGGTCACTTTTTGTGACCTTTTATTGTTCTACTTGGCATCATGCAATAGTGTAACAATATCCACCATCATTATTTAATTGTTGGTGTATATGATGGGATCTGTCTTAAAGGGGAGCTGTAATTAAAAAGACCACTGCACAAAATTTAAACCTTACTCAACTGTTTTAATCAATTTAATTATAATACATAAAAGGAATTTACTTGCTCAGATGATAGAGGTATGACCTTTTAATCCAGGATTTAAAAAATTCTCTTAGGCCATAAAATATGTGTTTCCCAGGTGCTCTGGCTCATTTTCAAAAAAGCAGCCTATCCTTAACAGGGCAAACCAGCAATGGCAGCTGACTTACACTGGTGAAGCAATTGCATTCATTTGAAAGATGACTAAGTAGAGAAGAGATTCAAAGAACAGTGGTGCAGCCAAACTGCAAGTAAAAAATAAGAGCAAATGGTCTAAATTTTTCTTACTTGATTTCCTCAGTGGTAACTAGCTTTGGAGCATCACTTCAGCACTGCAGTATCTTAACTCAGTGTACATTGAATGATATGATGAACACCTAGCATGTTATTTTACTTTTTATCTCCTACTCAGAACAAAAATCTGTATGTGTATTATCTTGTAATTTCTTCTATTTTTAGGTTTAGTATCTTGTATGACTAAAATTTAGACATTCAGAGGTAGAAACCCTACCCTTATCTCCTCTCCAATGAACATTTTTGACTCATCTTCACCACTGCCCCTGCCCAAGACAAACTGGGCTATACAGGACCTGGAGATTTATACGTTCACAGCAGTAAAACTGAAGGTCAGGGATCAGGGATTTACATTACAGGTAATGCTTTTTGCGCATTCAGAGATCAGTATTCTACGTGTTATAGTATGTTACTGAGGCAATGCAGCAGTGGTTTACCAAGCCGCTGGTGTTAATCTGGGAAGGAAGACAAGAGAGAGCTGGCAGTGGCTCTCAAGGGCACAGTTAGAGTTTCTATTCCTCCAGTGATGGACTGGTCACATGCTGCTCTCCCCAAGAAGTACCTGCTCTCCAGACCCAGACACAAGATGTGAGGCTACCTACACAGTGTCTGTGAGAAGTTAAAAGGAAATATCTTCACGTATATTTCCTAATTTTTGGATCTTGGTCTTGCTACTTGAGCAGAGTCAAAAGCAGAGCCAACCATTTCTCTGTCTCTCTTGTGTGGTACTCTTACCACTTGTCTTGGTTGGAACCGTGTTGATACAAGTCCAGTGAATGTATGAAATCATAACACAAATAATACCATTGTAACGCAATCACAAAACCAAGAAAATGTTCTGCTAAAGCATTAGTTTTAAACCAGCTTGCCTTACAGAGGAAATGTCATCCAGGATTCACAAGTGTTGCCTGGATTAGCATGGTTTTCTCCTTTCTTTGCTTTCTATTCTTCACAATACAACCTATATAATTGAAAATAGAACAAAAAAAAAAGGAATGCTGGGGACCTCAAAGCTGTTATTAGCAATGCTCAAAGAGGCAGATGTTATTTCTTTTCAAGCCAGGAAGTACAAACTGTGAAAAGAGTCCCCCACTGGGGAGGGCATTGTCTCTTGGGCATGGGAGATCCCAGAACATGTGAATGAGCCCAAAGTAGTTCCATTGTCTCCAACAGAAAGTGGGAGGAGGTGAGCACACTGTTTTCTCTCACATTGTGCCCAAATGTCATGTGGACTCTTAGAGGCAGTAGGCAGTAACTCCCCAAGTTCCTATAGCAGCTTTGGTGTTCTGCCTAGAGAACCAAAGGGGATCTGTGACTCAGTACTTTATTCTACATTTAGTGCTGGAAACATAGACACAGGACAGTGGAAAAGCCTTTCTGGGATACCATTATGGATCATGCTGCCACTGGCAATTATACCAACTAATCTCTCTCAGAAATTATAAAATATCTATTTTAAAGCTTCTCAGGGTCCTCTCTCTTACTGCTGCCTGGAAAACTGCAAACTACCTTCAGCATGTAAATACATTGTAAAACAGCCACAAGTTAAAAACTAGTGTTCAATAAACCAGAAAATACCTAGCTAAAACATCTCTGACTACATTTTTCTGCTGGAAAGCATATTTTTTAATCTTTTCCTGCATGATGTTTTGCACTGCACTAGCCATTGTCATAGCCTTCTTCCCTAGCTGTTGTAGTTTGATTTGATTTTCTTTAAGGGCATGGGTGGTCACATCAAGAAGTAAAATACAAACAAGTTCCCTTTGTATACACACAGCCTTGTATGAAGTCACTAACATCCTTCTTCCTGTAATGGAATTATCTCATCTGACATATTTGCCTTCTGTCCCAAATTGTGATCCTGCTGTGTCTCACCCATGCAGTGAGTCACCACAATTCTCTCCAAACATGGAGTGTTCCATTTTCATAATGGATATTGAGACCTCTCCAGTACTGTTTAAAATGCCTGTTAATTTCATATAGGGGAAGACAGATTTTTGAAGGTGCAAAATTCTCATGAAAAGTATTGTTTGCAATTCAATTGTCATTGGAGGCATACATGCTATGATTTAATTGGTAGGTCTGCTATTTGATTCTGTATGTGTATAGAGAGACAGATTTTTAAAATCTGTGCTTCTTACTATATATGAATGTCATTAACACGCATTTCATTTAACCCCAAGGGTCATTTAAACCTCTTGAGTGAATTTACATTTATGCATGTTTTCTGTGAAATGTATACTATTTATCCAGAGCATCACGAGAGCTCTGGAGGAACCAGAAAACTGTAAATGTGTATGTAAGGTAAATTGACACAGAAACAGAAGGGGAGAGGCGGGATAGAAAGCACAAGCTAAAAATTCTAATATTCTGTTTTGTCTGTGCCTTCTCTGTCCTGGAAATCATCCACTAAGTGCATTTTTGTTGTTTTCAAATAGTTTTCTCTGTTCCTACACAGCTCTTGCAGTGGACATTCACTCTAGAATATTTTGACCCTTCAAATATCTGATTTGCAAAAGTTGCCATTTGCACAGTTCCATCCCCCATGATCAGCTCAACAGTCCAAAATAAAACCTAGGAATGATCATTGGTTTCATCTTTTTGCTTCACATAAAGATCTCCAATCTGAGTAGAAGCCATGTAAGGATATTGAAGGAAGAGCTACAAGAATATGTGTAAATACGCCAAAGATGTGTTAGAATGATGGATGAAAAATAGACTAAATAATGATGTATTTGGATGGGTTTAATACTGTCCAAAAAGAAAACACTTTGGTAAAAAATATAGTAAGGATGAAGCATACTTAATCTATGCTGACTAAGCATTAAAATACATTTGTCACATTGAAAAAATTGGGAAAATTCTCTTTTAACTTCAACCAAAAATAACTTTGAGATATTTTAAAACATTGTGGTTGGCAAATCCAGAATATTCCTTAATTCCTTGCCTGTACATTGCACAGATTCCTACTGGGAGATACATCCACTTCCCACAATAAAAAGAATAAAAAGCACCAAATCACAGAGGAATCAAGATTCAACAGTGCAGCAAAAACTTTTTAGGATATCTCTGTGAGTTTCTATTCACCACGCAGAAATAAACGCAAGGCTCCAAGTGAGGGCTTCTCTGATGGCCAGCTCCTGTCAGCCGCTGGCCCTGGCAGCACATGCAGGTCACCCGTGAGCTGCTAGAGGACACTCACACAGGTGAGCTGTGGGCTGTGAGCTGAGGCTGAGCACAAATGAGACACCGAAACTTGGAACGTTCTGCAGGGAGTCTTAGATTCAGTTGTTCCCTTCCTATTCCCTTTGTGCTCCCTTCATATCGTTCTTAACATTTTAAATTCTCTGCAGAGATTTACTCTTAATTGCTAACAATATGTCAGCGGCTGCGATCTTCCCTGATAAGACCACATTTTCATGTCCAAGTAATGATGCCATGAGAATGTAACTTTATAGGGTATTCTGACAGGTGTCTCTTTAAAGTCTGTAACACTGACACTATAATTTCAGGTTTTATTTATTAATTTTTATTAAAACATAATAAATATTACTGAAGTCACAGGGTATTCTTTAAAGCAAAATACTGTTTTGAAATCTGTCTCAAATGTCAAACAGAATGCATTTTGCATTTTTTCTGTATAAATTTGTATTGAATTCAAACTTTTAAATAAATCTTCCTATATCTAATGCCTCTTATCAAAGCACAAAAACACATTATCTGATTATAAGAAGAACCTCAGAACTCACCATCTTCAAATTTAATGGACTCCTGATGATTTCTTCCCTACCTAGACTGTTTTTAAAGCATTTCACTGTATTTTATGCATTATAAATGGATTCCATTCTTGGCTTAGCAATTCACCTAATGGACAATGGATACAAAAAAAGCTCTAGCTCCAGGGACATTAAATTGGTTCTAAACTCTAAAAATTACAGCTTTTACAAAAAGAAGAAAATACTAAAAACATATCTAATGCAACACCGCATCTCATTTTCTGCTACCTTCACAGTCTGTCTAAAAGCTTCTAAATTTCTTAATGACACAATATGTTAAAATTGCATTCTTTTATATTTAGATCTCTAAAACATTTTTTCTTCTTTACAACCCCAAGGAGTTCCACCAGCAAATGGAAAATAACATTCTTGCATTCCAGCAGTTAGGAATACGGAAAGCACTCTGCTGTACCAGAAAAGTGCTATGTGTTATATCTGACCATGGTCACAGCTTGGTACTTCAGAGAAAAGCAGGCAGTCTCTGGTAATGAACATGGTTCTACATTTCACTTTGGGCTAGCAATGGTATGTAATGATAGGTAACATACGACACACAAGTACACTGCAGAGCTGACTCCACTGTAAAGACCTTTAAAGCCTTTAATCTGAATCACAATTCCTTCACGTGGATCCTCTGCTTTAGGAGTTTTCTGCTGCCAGCAATACTACAGAATTTAGAGAGATGGTAATACCATCTCTCTAACCACTGCTCTCTTTCCCACCTCTCAACAATGATGTAGAATCTACTCTTTGACCTTACACATCTTGACGGCAACAGCAAGCCATAGAGAGAAATGAAAAAGAGCTCTTATTTTTCTATTATTTTGTATTGCTGTAGAAAAAGGTCGCACTGAAAATGGGAATCCTTTCAAATTATAAAAAATAGTTATTCAGTTGTCAAAAAACCAGGGAGTTTTTTGACTTAACAGGATGTTTATTTTAAAGTATTGTCTATTTTGGGTATATATACATGATATACATAGATATAGATATATAGATACATATTCACTTCATATTCACTTATAATTCCACTTATACTATCACTTTTGTTCTGATAATAAAAAAATAGAGGGTAAATGTACAATCTATTTCATGCAATTCATCATGGCATTCATCATTCATACATCAACCTCATACGGTAAGAACTTCACTATGTTACAGTCCCAGAAGCACGCAGGTTGGACAGTATCTAGAGGTTTTTTCAGTTCAGCCTTCTTTTCAGAATGAATTCAGCACTGAACATAGAGGACATGGCTTAGGGCTTTGTCTACTAGCATCTCTCAAAAATCCACAGACAAGAAGGTCCTTGCACAACACGCTTCAGTGTCTAGTTAATTCCATAAATCCACTTAGAACCGGATATTCTTAATCTTTCCCTAGGTCAAGACTGGTATAGATCTAAGTGTGTCAGTTGACTTCCCTCTGGTTTTTTTGCTATGTTTTTGTAAGTTAGATTGCCAAACACTGTTTTCTAAGAGAATTGTTATCAAACTTTGTTGCCAGAAACTGAAGAAAGCTTTCCCATGTTTGTACAACTCTATTTCTAAACCTTAATCTGAATAAGGATTTCTCTCCCAAACAATTTTGAAAACACAAGTTTAAGCCTTTTTATACACATATCTAGGAATTCAGGCTTCAATTGGGTTCAACAACATCCATGTTCAACTTTCAGCTTTGAATTCTGTGGTTATAAATTGCAGTTATCAGGCTGTTTGCTTAGCACAGTGGAAATTTTTCAAATACATGATCACCCCCCAACTTTCCACAGCAGATAATTAGTGTGGCAAAATAAGATACGTGAGATAAAAGTATACATGGTTGGAAGAACAACATGCTGAGGCACGTCCTAAAAACATTTAGTCCAAATTGAACACTCCATTGCTACTACTTTCCTCAGTAAAAAGATTGAAAGGAAAAAGGAGAAAGAATTGTAAAGAACTGAATATAGGTAAAAGAGCTAGACACACAGCTTACCGTTAGAGCACTGAAAATTAATCTGGAGTACATGGAGACAGATAAAAGGGAGGAAGAAGAGGAAGACCAGACAGAAAAGGCATAAAGAAAGGAGAAGCAAAGGAAAAAAGGAGGGGGGAGAAAGACGGAAAGAGAAAGAGAGGAAGTGAAAAGAACTAAGAGAAGGAAGATTTTTTGTCTTAGAACTTTGATAAAGAGGTGTTCTTTGCCTATTCCCTCTTTTTACTTTCTAGTTTCATATGATCTATGCCAACTCTGATAGTCTTCAAACTTTCACTCATAAGTGTTTTTAGTTTTTAATTTCATGAGGTCGTTTCCATTGACCTCTTTACTACTGACCTATTATTTTAGTAGATTTGGAAGGATCATTTACACTGACCTCTATTGCCTTACTGATTTCTCTCCTCTTTGCTCCCATATCACCCAAGCAATTGCATTTCAGTCCCAATTCTAGTTATTGGATACATAAAACAATTTCATTTGTATTGCTATTATTCCTCAATGAATTGTCTTTTTTGCTGTATGTCTTTCCCAGCTCACGGTTTAATCCTTTTTAATATTCATTAAAGTAGTCTGTTTCTTTCTGATTATGGCAGAGACTACTCATATCATAGAGTCTTCTGTCCTCCAAAAACTCCCTTGCTTCTGGAAAACTTAAATTTCTCTTATCTGAGAAACATTTTTAAGCATGCACAGACACTTTAGATTTCACCTAAAGGTCCCATGCTAGACGTCAACACTTCTGCCACCAGCACTGAGTCTATCAAGCCAGGTGAATTTTGAGCTGCTTTGCAAGGAAAGGTAAATTACCCTTTGTTTGGTCTGTTAGTTTCCCTTAGAATTTTACACTATCAGTGTTGGGCTCCACTATCACTGTAGGATTCTAGAACCTAGAAAACACCCTCTTCCAGGTTTTCGCTGATGGCAGGTTTGCAATAACAGTGGTTTGCCTTGCACAGAGCGAAAGCAGCCCTCATGGGTTCTGCTGCAAGCTTTCTTTTTAGAAATCATTGAAATATATAATGAGTTTGTTTGGAAGGGACATAAAGACCATCTTTTCCCAACCCCCCTGACATGGGCAGGGATGCCACTCACTAGATTAGGCTGTGCAGAGCCCCATCCAACCTGGACTTGTTGAACACATCCAGGGATGGGACATCAACAACTTCCCTGGGCAACCTCTTTCAGCGCCTCACAATGCTCACAGTGAAGAATTCCTTCGTAAAATCTAACTCAACCTACTCTCAAATCAAACAATATCAAATAATTATTTGATTTTCATTTCTCCAGCTTTGCAAATATAGACACAAAAGGTATTATTGACAATAAAGTTCTCATGGATTTATAGTTGCCAAGATTTTTCAACATTTGTTCAACATCACCTACAGTCAGTGAATTTTTCCCCACATTATGGCACAATCCAAGAAGGTCTGTTTCCAAGTATACAAAGTTCAAATAACAGGATGTCTATTTTCAATTGTTGTTTTCATAAAGAAAAGTAGCTTATATTGGACCCTGTGTAAATAAAACAAAATACCATTAGGGAAATAAAATTGTGAAAAAAATACAGATATTTTAATATTATGGAAAATGAAGCTAAATTGTGGAATTAATCAAAATCTAGCAACAATTTGAGGGATATACAGCAATTTTGACTGTGTAGATTATCAGTTCCTGAGTCATGTTTTCATTGTAACTATTGCTCCCAATTTGAAAGGTTTTTTTTAATTTCAGTTCCATTAGAAGTCTTAGAAGTATTATCTACTTTAACTGTTGGAAATCTCCTATATCAACCACCAAAGAACTTTGTTAAGATTGCACTTTGTAGATTATATTTTGCTCATACTCTATATGGATACTGACTAGGAAACCAACTTTCTTGAACCTTACCCATCTGTCTTGCTGTCTCTTCATAGTAAAACTGTGATACTTTGGAAGATTCAATGTTTAGCAGATGAAGAGTAATTTATAAAGATTAGCTAAGAAATGAAACAGTGTCTTTCCAAGTCTTGCCAAGATTAAAGAATTCTATGGATAGAAAAAAGCTGCATGCTTTTCAGCAAAAATGCACTTTTCAGGCCATACTTGGATTGATTCTCAGTATTTAGATCAAGTTTGAATTTTGTTAATTTGTTTCTCTCTTTTCTCTTTTTTAGTTTCCTTTTTTTTTAATTAGAAAAAGGTTTGATCACATCATGGCAAACTTTCTAGACAGCAGAAAAATCTCTATAAAGGAAGTAGGATGAAGGAAATGTTGCTGCAATTAGTGTTCGACAATATAATCTGTAGTTGATAGCACAGTAGAGGGCTACAAGTTAGGTCTTCTCCATTAAAGTTCTTGTCTTTCAGATGATTTTGAGTCAATTAATGCATCATACATTTTCAAATACATGCATGTATTTTATATATGAGGCTGTTTATGGTATACAGTAATTAAATGATCTCATGATAAATCAGTATCTCCTTTTAAAATACTCTGAAACAAAGCATAGGAAAATACATTACTCTTCAGGATATGTGTTGTTACTGACACAATTTCTGAGTCAAGATTTTAAAGAATTTCAGCTGAAAATAGATATTAAAATGACATTTAACACAATCTATCAACCTGAAAAGTATGTTGCAGATTTTTAAAATGACTGTTAACAAAATACTTGGAAATTTTTAGATGGGGTTTGGCTGAAGTTGAGCAAGGTATTTGACAGTATTAATAGTCCAGTTTAAACAGCTAAAAATAAAGAGTAAAGTACAAATAGGTAAATCAAAATACATTCATAAATTAGTGACCATTCTGACAAAGGTTGAATACAGTATTCAACCAGAAAATGGAAGACTTAAGGTTCAAAAGGTCCTATTGCAAAAGATATATGAAAGAAAAAATGCATTAAATGAGTTTTACTAATATTTATTTGAACACATGAAACTGCATGATATTACTGTGCATTTGCACTTATGTTAGTTTGTTTTGGAAAGCATGCTGTGAACTCCATAGGGAGATTTATTTGTTTTATTTATTTTTTGAAGGTGGGGAATCAAACCTTCAGAGCAATGAATCTGATAATGATCATTTCCATTGCGTGAAAATATACTGAGGTTCACTGTCTTTATCTTACACCCACTTTTAAAAGGTATCAATGCCCTAGCATGTGAAAATGCAGTTCTAAGTTCTTAGGAGGCTGGGAAATCTCAGTGGCTGTATTGGCTTCATGAGCAACCACAAGCAAATTTCAGACCAAATCTTTTTTTAAATACAGGACCTTTCTACAACTGACATCACATAAAAGATATAAGGAAAAATTTCAGATCAGTTTTACTGTTTTAAGAGTTTTGCTTGTCCCTTTCCTGTGCAGGAGGAGGTAACACTTTGGCAAATGCAATGCATATCAGAACACACTGCAGTAAAAAGACAGAAAAGCGTACTTTGAACATAAAGTGATGAAAGTTTCTTTTAAAACAGCCTTCTGGATATCATTCTGGCCAAGTCTAAAATGTGTCATGGAATAGGTGTAGCTAATTTCGCAGACAGAGTGTGTTCAAGAAGTAGATTAAAATGTTCCTGAAATTTCCATCCAAAAATGTAGTGAGCAGAAAAATGTGAAGAAACCATACAGAATCCGTATCAGTACTTAAATATATGCATTGGCCTATGTGTAACTTGATGTCATTATTTGTCATAGTGAAGTGGTTGAGAAAAATCATACCTTTTAAAATCTTTTTGTCTCTACTGTGCACTTCCTCATTTTCTTAGCTCTCTTTTCTCCTATGTACTTTTTCTTGTGACATGATTCTATAATTGTATGGTTTGCCATCTCTGGCTGCTGTGGAACAGAACTGATGGCTGCCTTGCTGGCATTCATCCTATGGCAAGGAGTAATTTTGAAGCAGGAGAGCCAGCAGCCGAATGCACATTGGATATCAAACATCAGAAACAGGAATAACAGAGACTCAGTCATTACTCAATCCCTGTAAACTAGTATCTGGTTTTGAATCCTCAGTTTCTCAGCACACTATGGGTGTGCTTCTAAATAAATGTCAATTTAGGCTACAAAAGTATCTGACAATTGCAGAGGAGCCTTCTTGCACTCTCCTGAATATTTTTTTCCCCCAAATGAAGTGGCACAACAAGGCTGAGTGTTTCTTTTGTGTTTCCTGTACATTAACAAAATGTACAAATATGCATTCACACTGAGAACAGTATGGTAGTTTAGGACCTTCTTTCTCTTTGGGGAGTACAACATCATCAGGCAGTCAAAGTTTCAGATGAATGGAGAGTAAGAACCTGAAGAGGGAAATAATATGAGCTAAAGAAGGAGTGGTATTTGTCAAAGCACACACACTTGCTTAAAAGACAAGGTGCAAGACTTTAGAAGGAAAATGCAATCATTGATTTAGGATGTTTTTCTTCTAAACAACTGAAATAGAAAAATGTGTCCATGTCTGGGGTAAAAGCTTACTTGAAAATGAACAGTCAACACAGAGAGGGTGGGTTTTATATAGTGTCTCACATTGTCTTGTTTCCATTCCATTAGAGAAAAGGCTGAAAGAAAACTGGCAGTGCGTTTCGGTTCAAAGGAAACAGCCAAGTGAACGTCAGAGTTTCCAGTTTTCAGACAAATAATCATGATAAACAGTGCATCAACAAACTAGTGGAACCAAAAAATGTTCCAGAAAATATTGTGTTGTTACTTAATGAAAAATTCTCAGGTAATTTCTATTTCTACCTTCTGCATCAATCTAAAAAACTGTCATTATTAAAAAAACAGGTTCCCTTCAATCCACAGAATCCATGCATTTTTGTACTGCTGAACAGATTTCATAAAAATGCAAGTGGGATACTCCCAGCAGAGCATGTGTTTCTGCCAAAGATGGAGTCAGAGTTATGCAAATCTACCCAGGCAGCAAATACAGAAAGGCTTTTGACTGGCAAATGGTGAAAAAGGCCATATAATGCTCAGATGAGCTAACATATTACAGCTTACAGACACTGGGATGTTTTCTTCACACTATACACCTAGAGACACACTTGCAGATTTCTTGTCTACTGATTGGAGGTCACCAGTCAATCATATTTTACTAAATTCATCCTGAGGACTTACCTGTGACATACTGAGCATAGCCAAGTTACAGGGAATATAACGAAATGGTGAAAAAGCTTTCCTCTTTTTCCTCTGGTTGCTCAGCTTTTGGAGACCTTGTCTTTCTTATTGGACTTATGACCCTGACATCTGTTTCAGTTTTTACTCAGTCTTCCCTTTTTTCTACTGCAATTCATCAAGGAGCAACTCCTCCATAATGTCCATGTCACATCTCAGAATTTCCTCCTAATTTATTCAGTCAGGCCTTGTAACCTTTCTCCATTTCTCTTCACTTATTCCTTTTAATATTTCCATTTTACATTTTATGTGGAGTGTCTTACAGCTGCTCCAGCCCGTCTTTTCTGTCTCTCAGTCACATATGCACCTTTAAAGTAGAGAGGCAGATTTCAAGCAAAAAGGTCTTTGTCCTCTCCTTCAAGCTTTGAATCAAGCACATTCAGCTCAAATTTTTCATGACAGTTCTCTCACAGTGCCAGCTCATAAAGAGGCACCAGAGTAGGAATAATTTGTACTTCTACAGTGCTAAGTGTTCAGACAAATCACAGATCTTCTGGGTAGACCGACTGATGACATGTTTGAAGGTACTGTCACAGAAAAGACAGAGGCATAATAATAGGAGTTAGTATGCATCACAAGGATGGAGGAGTCCTAAGAAAAAGATTATTTATCAGAAAGAAATACATGAAATTTTAAAATGACAGAGCTCAAAACAAATCAAATCCCATGCATCCATAATTTTTCAGTATTTGTCTTTAAATGCTCTTGTTCATGATTTCACAGCTAAATCCGGGAATTCCAAGAATGTGTTTGACCACTGCACTCAAAAGATGGTGTTATGCTTCTTTTACAACCTGCCATACATCATGGCATCTGCCAATGCAAAACCACACAACCTTTTACTTGTTCTGACTATTTCAACCACTGTTGAACCACTGTTCATTGTATCTTCCTGCTGAGTGGCAGCCCCATGCAGGGCAGATGTCCAGCTGAGTGCAATGACAGGGAAAGCTGGGCTGCACCTTGCCCTGCTGTCACTGGACTCCTGGGCAGTACATGTCTCTACTGAAAGAGTTTAGATACACCCACTGCTGCAGGGCTGCAGAAGGTTCCTTGAGAAGGCCTCAGATTCCAAAGGTTACTTAAAATCTATAGGATCATTTAAAATGTAAAACCTGAAATATTTTTCAAAAAATATTTGAATATTAAGTTGTGATAATTCCTACTGGGTGGATGTGGTTGAACAGATATTTAAAATAACTTCTGAGGAGAGTTCTGTCCAGATTTGTAGCAAATCCACTTAAAAAATGAGAGTGGGTTCAAAACTTTTCTGCTGAGGACAAAATTTTATTATCTTTATTCTAATTTATCATGAAGTAATGCAGATAATCTTGTGGCCATTCACATTTGCTCGTGATTCTTCTGGTTAGAAGAAAAAAAACCTTGCAGAAGAATCTTATTATTCATAATATAATTCAGCCTGAGACAAATAACCAATTAAAAGACTGGTAATAATAGGTTTGTGGAAAAAAAGTGTAGAAATCATATGTCATTTTAACACTTTTTATATCTTGAACCTGTTATTTTTTCACTTTATAGGCCATTCATAAAGCACAGATCTTATCAGCCTGAGTTATATCACTATTCCACAGTTTTCCTTCATAACATCAATTTCAAATTATGCCAAATTTGTGCTTTGCTTTTTTTTGCTGCCAATAAGTGTTTCCTAAAAGAAATCTCTACATTTTTTTCTAGAATTATTAGTTGCTACAATAATTTTGGGTAAGTCTAAAATCATATCAAATCATGGGTCTTCATACAAGCGAGATCAATATTAAAACCCAAATCTCCTACATTGCTTGTTTTCTCTGCATTCTCTTTCATCTCATATGTAACATGACAATGAATTCCACAAAATGGATATTCATGTAAAAAAAATTTATGTTGATTTTACTTGTTGACTCCACAACTATGCTAATATTGTGACATTGCCATATTTTTAAGTAAAATTGTTTGTATGTATCTTTATTCAATTCCACCTCTCATATATTCCGTTGTATGTTTTTCACTTTGTTCTTTTCTGCTTAGTTATTTACCTTGCCCCTCATTTCATATAACAATGATAATTCCATAGAGTTTTCTGAGGTGATGACACTTAAGGTCACATTACTCAGCTATTCCAGTTAACTTAGAACATAAATGAGCAGGAAGAGGGAGTCTGGGGCGGTTTTGTTGATTTTCCTCTGGACAGAGAGGTTGTTTACCTCAGTGCACCATTAACTGAAATCATGCTGTTGTTTTCTTCCAGGGATAGTTTTACTGGTGCACCCTCACCCTACAGTTCTGCTCCCCACAGCACTCAAACTGGCTAATCACTTGGCAGAGATGGCAACAGGCCCATTCATCACCCTCTCATGCAGTTGTCATCAGCATGGCTGCATACCCAGAGCCAAGAGAGCATAAGCATAGAGTCTCTCAAGACTTACTGAAAAACTGTTTTCTTCTCCTTTGTCTTGTTCAAATATCAGCAGCCTGCAGCTCACTTCATCTTTTCTATTGCAATACATTTCAGAGAGATCTAGGTGACTATTATAAACTCTTTTTGTATGGAGGAGCCAGGTACCCCTAACCTTCAAACCAAACTTATATATGCAGAAAAACTTTTAAGCAGCACTCCACAACACAGTAGTAGCTCTAGAATTTATTATCAACTATAAATATATCTTTATAACTTGTGTCTGATGTATTTGTTTCTACAACTTTCTCTTCCAACAAAGCATGTCACTATAGTGCCAATGTTCTGGTTCTGCAACAGACTCTAGTATTGTAGCCTTTGCTTGATGAAGAGGAATAAATAAGGTTGAATGATTTGCAAAGAAATTGAGAGAATGAAAGGCTCACCTCTTTCCTTACTGCACGTGCATAACCCTCCTTCCCTAATATGTGGCACCACTTTTAGAAGGGCCTTGGATGTGCTGAATTCTCTTCCCACAAGGGTTCAAACTGCAATAACCATGGATACACTTGGAGAGGGTATTTAAACAAAATTGTAATTAAATTTCATCCCAAGAACTGGGGATATTTTAAATAACAAAGACTTTTATGGATCAGTTTATGTGACTGATCAAGGCAATGCAAGAGTAAAATCCAGCATTTTTCAGGCAAATAATCATGATAATAATGACTGTTATGCATTCTTTTCCTCTTATTTCAGACAAATAAAAGTCAACACAAGAGCAAACCATCTTACTGGAGGAGGTATTTAAGAATATTTCATCTCCTCAGAGCAAGTGTTTTAAAGACACAGCACTGAAACTGAAAGAGTAACTGCTCATGGAGTAAATCAACTGGAGCACAATGAGGAAAGTTACAGAAGTGTTAAAGTATTCCCAAGGGATCCAGGGACAATCTGTATCAGTAAGGCATGTGTGTTAAATAAGAGATCTATACTGTGATATGTAGGTGTCTTATAATCATGTTTTCAGAGACGTGGTTTTTTGTTTTCTTCTATGGACATAATAGTATTTTGTTTATTTGTTTGAGACAGGACATCTGGGAGAAGCTAAAATAAATTCATTCAGTGGGGAAGAAAATAAGACAAACTAATGCACAGAATGTCTGGAATTCAGGTTACAAACACCACACCACAGGATCTAGAGAGTACACATTTTCCCTCACAATTAATGCTGACCAGCTGAATCTACCCTGCCATGTTTTCAACCCATCTTATTCAAGCTCATATAGTCAGAAGACTACTGGAATATGAAGAGACAAAGACTAAGCTGCCACCATGTAATAGTGAAATATTTTCATATGTGTGTCTCCCATGCTTGAAGAAAACCAACACCCAGACAAACAACAAATGCTTCTCTGTACTTCCTACATGTTTCCTTTTGAGTGTAACCCTCCCACAAAAACTCTTCTGTGATTCAGACTATATGTTAGAAATTAACTTTTTGCTATTTTCATGAGAATCTGTGCAATGCATCTGTGGCTTTCACAATAATTTATCTTATGTATATATTTATGTAGATATGTATATTTCTCTTCGTAGGGGAAAGAAGTTTCCCACGTGACAGCTGTAAAACATACAAAAAATATAAACACAGCACATCAGCAGTAAGAGAAAGACTGCAAAAATTCTTCTCCTCTAGTACATCATAGACTTGTGGCAATTAGCAACCGCACCCAGAGTCATCACAATTTCTTTTCTATTAGAAGAAAGGATTTCCTGTTACTTAACCACTTTTACTAGTTCCATTCTGCATCTGAACTCAGAAATAAAATTGTATTATGTTTTTCAAAATAATTTACAATGATTGATCCAAATAAAAGGGCAAAATGTAACAACTTAGCACACACCTCACAGTTCAATTACTCTACAAGGGAATTCCATTGATTTCCAAGCATAACTGAAACAAGTTGAACAATAAAACACTAATATGTCAAGTTTTTTTCCAGGAGATCCTTTCATCAAACAATCAAACAGAAAAATCAGAACTTCATGTCTATTGGCGCCGTCACAAGCATATCTGCTAAGCATATGCAAAGCAAAAATATACAATATCCAGTCTTCATGAGGGCACTGCCAGTCTTTGTCACTCAGATCCCTCCTGAGAACTGTGTCCTGCCATAAGAGTACCACTAGACAGTAAATTTTTGCTAGTAGTCAGAGTGAGATTCTCCTGTGACCTCTGGTTATACTGGTGAATGGGATGGTTCCAGCCTTACCTTATTCTGCCCAACTTCTATGCTATTTCATTTATGCTTATATTTTTTTCTTCACAATCTCTTTGCAGCATGGGCTGTCTTTTTAATTACGTGTGCTAACAACACTTGGCTCAGCGGAGCAATAAGAAATGCTGCACTACAAAATGATAATAAAATACCCTTTCCTTATGGAAGAAATTAAATAAACAGTTCTGTTCCTTGTGCAACTCCATTAGAGCACAAATAAACACAGAATCCTGCACCAAGCTTTAGATATAATGCTCAATCTATTCAACAGAAACAACAAAACCCACAGAGACCACAGAGAAGATGAATTTCAGACTCTAATAGGCACAAATGGACTTTAATATGTCTTTCCAGAGATCTTCCAACTAGCAAAAGTCACAGGGGAGAAGATTAGAGAGATAATAGCAAGTCACAGTCATGTATGTGTCTGATACACTTTTAAACTTAACAACAAATCTAAAACAAACCACACATATTCAGAATGTCAAGAACTACTCTTTTTTTTTTCCTGCATTTGTTGACTACTTAAAATTTCCTACCTATCCTGGGTTTTTTCCCCTTTGAAGACAACTTTTTAACACCATCCAGACAACAAGAATTTATAACTAAAATTTATGACATGCAACAGATTCAGGCTTCCCTTGGTACAACCTGTTGCCATGAGGAAAAATTACCCAGAGATACATAGTGGGGAAAAAAAAACATAGTATCATCTGGGAGATCAAAACATTGCACAAAATTTTGGCACTCACTACAACATTTAGGAATGCAAAATATCCAATTGGAATACACTATTCAGAGGGAAGAAAAAAAATTATTCTAAGCCTAACATTTTTGCAGCCAACTTGCTTAAGCAAATCTGAGCAAGCAGAGTGTGACTACCAAAGTCAGGAGGGAGAGAGTTGCAGACATTCCTGATCAGCACAAATACTTTGATGCAAGGTAGATTTGCATGAAGCTCTCAGGTGCAAAAGTAACATTTAGATGATGATTTCCATCAGTATTAGGGCATAGGTTGTCATTCTGATCCATGATTTTATTCCAGAAATTACATTCTTACTACCTTATTGCTAAAATAGCCTCAGATCATATCCATACTTTATCCTATTTTATATTCTACTTGCATCACTTTTCATCAGTTTCGATAGGAAACTTCATTCTCACTTTCTCAAAATAGTGGTGTCAGTTACTAGAATCTGAAAAAATTGAGATATCAGGGGAGAATCACCTTAAATGGTTCCTGTCCTAAGACATATCCTATCTGATGGACTTCTGAAAATAGAGAAAGAAAATTTTTAACATTTCTCTGAAAAGTGAAGGTTTTAACCATCAGAGGCAGTTCTGTTAATTGTGAATGATTAACCTTCCAAGCCATGAAAAATAACACCTAAAGTAATCTCTAATGATTCTGTGAAACCCATTAGTTGCATAACTAGCAATGCCTTTGTTAATGCCACTTACTGCAGATAATTGTTGTGATGTCCAGTGATTTCAATTCTTTAGGAAATGGAAGGACTGTCAGACTATTAAATGTTTTCCTTTGATGGTGAACGATAATGCACAAATAACTATATTAATTTTCCAATTTGTCCTTGTGTTCTGAGTCACTTAGAAAACTTCATGATGAAGCTACTGTTTAATATACTTATTCTGGATGACTTGCTGTGAATTCAAAAGAATAAAGCTGAATTAACCAAATCTTTTATGCAGCAATCAACAACAAATGAAATAAAATAAACATTCCCTACTTCTCATATAGAAACTGCATAAAGTAGTGACATTAATCTAAACAAATCACTCCACCTTCCTTGTGAAATAATGACAGTCTCAGTAGCTGTTTTTTATAGTCATCAATATTTTACAGAAAATGCACTTGCATCTCTGTTGCTCAGCAGTATAAACTGTATGCAAAAGGAACACAAGGTTAAAAAATCAGTACCTGTTCAGTTAAGACAACTCTAATTCTAAACATTTATATTTCCTGTCTCTTTGTTTAGATTATTCATCCTAAAGAGCTGAACAAGAAAAATTTTTTTTTTAAAAATCCATCTTCAACTCCTGACATCCTGCAGTTACATATCTGTTTATCTTGTGGGAGCAATGAAACACTATATAATAAATTGTATTGCCAACAGCAACAGGAGTGGTTTTAAGAAAAACCACAGTTTCCACAGGAAGGAGATGCAAATGGTTACAGAAGGTGTAGGCAACGGAAAGTCTGATTCTATCATGTTTAGGTTGTTCCCCTGGAAGTTAAGAAATGTTAACAGACAGAAGAAGGAGCCAGCCCTTTGTCTGTACACTAGGTTCCCTATATAGTGAATGATGTGTTTTCATTTTAGATGACTTTCAGCACTTCCAGACATATGGTCAGGTGTAAAGAACAAGTAAGTCAGTGGAAACATTCCCATATTATTTCCAGGGAATCACTGTCAACAAAAATAAAGGGAAAAAAAGAAAGCACAGGGTAAGAGGGCAAAGATTTAGATTTTGGTGTGGAGTAAGTCTGTGTCTATCCCGTTCATAAAGAGGACTAATGAAAAAATTTCAGATTCTTTTTTTTAAACATTAAAATATTTGCTTAGTAATTCTAGTAAATTCCAGAAATATTTATGGAGTTTTTATGTCAGTCAAACCAGAAGAAAAGCCAAACCAGCTTCCTAAGTGTCTTTCTCCATTTTAAAGCATTGCAAAAGCTTTCTTTCACCTCTGACACTTGAAAGGGTTGAACCTTATACTTTCCAGAAGGAGGGCTTTCTGTCAGTAAAAATGTGTGTAGTACAGTAGAGAGCACACTTTTGTATTTGAGTGCATACACACACATATAAATGTATTTCTTTCTCCTCCCTGCTAAATACTATTATTAGAGACAAATGGAAAAAGGTTTTATCCAATCTGGCACACTTCTCTGTATAACTGTGGTCAGCATAAATGTACATAAGAAAAATTCATGAAGTGAATGTATGTATCCTGAAAGTACAGACAGAAAACAGTTGCTTGGACAAATATAATATAGTGTTCATAAACAGCGTTTGTTTCCCTATCATATGCAAAAGACAGTAGGGAACACAAAATGCAATGCGAGCACAGCTCTCCAGTTGAGATACACCATTTCTAGGCTACTGGAAGTATTCTCTCACCTAGCCCTTGTAGTGTTAACCTTAATGCATTCTGGTTCCTCTCAGGCTCCTGCAATCTACTGGGAAGAACTTTGTTTCACAATGACGAGGCTTTCTCTTGCTCACAATTACACAATGATGAGGCTTTCTCTTGCTAAGTGTTTGTAGTGTACACTGCAAACTCAGGTCATTGTGAATCAGTCAAGGTTTCTCTTTATTTCCCCCATCACTTTTAAAGAAATATGAGCCACAAAGACCACCTATGAATGGAATTGTACCATCTTGCTAAATGTCTGCTGAACAATATCTTACCATCACTCTGAATGTCCCACTCTTCTTCCCTCAGTTTTCATTGCTAAGTATGGTGCCATGTGGTCTACACTATTCCTTTGGTTAGTTTGGATAAGCTGTTGCAAGTGTATTTCCTCCCAACTTATTGTGCACCCCCTATCCACTTGCTGTCACAGTGTTTCGACTTTCATGAAAGTCCTTCATGCTGCCTAAGCACTGCTCAGCAGTAGTTAAAACATCCCTGAGTTTTTCAACGGTGTTTCCAGCATAAATTGAAAACACAAAACACAGCCCAATACTATGAAGAAAAATCAATTATCCCTCCTAGTCAAAACTAGTACCTACCAAGAATTTCAAGAAATCTGCAGCATTTTATATTAATTTATATAATAGTAAGAAATGGAAAATGCAATGACTTTGTATTGGTGCAGAAATCAATCTTTGAGTTTGCATTGACAAAAGTCATCTCTAAATGGACATCTACCATTGCTCCATATGAAGGATTTAACACAAGGAAGGATATTATTAAGAGAAAAGGAAAGGGTGCTGTTTTGCATGACTGTACAACTTGTTAATACTTTAGGTACATAAACTATGGTGAAAGTGGATATCAGATGTGTCTGTTGCACTGATATAACCAGTTGATGCAACATCAAGGTTTTTGGACAAAACAAAATTAAAATGAGAAAAAACTGGTTATGAGATTAAATGCAATGCTGAACAATACATCCTCCTATGGTCAAAAGTAAATTCTTTTAAATTAACTGACTATTTTGATTTGAAGAATTATTTGATTATTTGATTAGAAAGAGATGACTAGAGGAGTTACTTGCTCTGGAACCAAAATTAGCTTCAATAATAAGGTCAGTACAAGAGAATACTTCTAACATTCTTGCTAATGATACAGTACAGGAAGATTTCATCAGTGTTGATGAAGTGGGTATTTGCTTGTTCAATACACTCACTTTCAGGCAACCCTGAATACAGGAGTAGCAGAAAACCTAATTTGTAGTAGGCTCATATGAAATTATATGCACTGAAATGATTTAGAAAAGTTTCTGTTTGCTGGACCAACCTACAGAATGCAAATTTGAGAAAAGCAAATGAATATTGCTCATATCAAATGAAATGTCACAATAATGCTAGAAAGTGTTTGCTAGAAATGATGATAAGATACACCTTAAAGTTAAAATACTAGCCATCAGGGAATGCTATTTCACTCTAAATCTGGAGGTGATGAGAAGACCTTGCTCAGCAAAGCAGAAAACTCTCAAAAAAGTGACTAAGACATCTTCTGCTGGAATTATCCCTTATGAGTCACCTAGCCAAGACTACCACTATCAGATTATCTGCTGGAAATAATATGACAAGGCATCAGTCATGCTCTCCACAAATGTTTCATTCATTCACCCCATCCTCTGGGCTGTAATTTGTGACTGGACGAAATCTTGCAGGATTGTCAACCAGTCCATCTAGCAACAGACATGCAGAAGCTATGGGCAAAACATGTAAGACTGAACAAGAGTCACTTAAAATAACATTTCTGTTGCATTATAACAACACATAAAATTGAGTTTGCTTGTTTTCAGTTTCTAGACAGAGACAACAAAAGTGAAGAATAAGGATCCTGTTGAGGTTTACACAGTTGTGTTCCTTCTGTCTGCCAGCGCTTTCGAAAGAACATCTTACTTATCAGTTCCCATAGTTATATCTGACACTCTGAAGACTCCACCGTCTTCCTTACAATACACGAGATACTTTTTAAACTGAGTAACAGGGTTTTTGATTCCTCACAAGTTCTGACATACATGTAGGAGGGTGGGTTTCACAAGCAAAAGAGAGAAGGCTGACATATGAATTGTTAAAGGAAAATACTTACATCTCACATATCATTGAAAATCACAGTGGAAGCCTTCCTAATATTTTTTATATTTCACAGACTACATGGATTGCTCCCATTTTTCCTCTTTTTTGAAGCCTGATGGAATAGCAAATACTCAGATGTTTTTCTGCTCTGAAAAATATGTCTTCTCAGCTCCATCTGATCTTCATAAATGCCTACATATACAAATTTGAATTAATAAAATAGTATTAAAATTGATTTCTTTAATTTCTGTTCTGAATAAGTTTTTACTTCTGTTTGTAGGATAGACTGTCTGAGAGAGAACACAAATGTACTGGGTCTGGCCTGTTATTAACAGAACTGTTCACAGGGATTCCAGGGTGCAGACAATTCTGTCTCCTGTTACCTCTGTGCATCCCATTAAGTGAAGAAAGCATAAAGACAATGTGTATCTTCAAACAAACTCAAATGGAAACTATTTACGAAAAAAAGATACTGGGATTATCATGTTTAAGATTCATTAAAGGAGGTTTATATTTGAGCATGGATAGGAAGGACAGCTTTCAAAAGGACAAGGCAATATATTTTTATTTACAGCGACATTTTAAACATTAATTGATAATGCACTCAGGTATCTAAGCATTACAAGACGAACACTAAATGTTGTCACTAAATGCATCACATTCAATGAGGTTTTTGAAGGGGAATGTCATGTATTTTTCAGTACCTACTGTTTTTACTTCGGGATGCTTTTTCTTTCATTCTTTAATTTGCACAAGGGAGTTTTGGGGGGAAAAAGCTAAGAAACCAGCTACTCCAAGTCTCAAAACAAGGTCTCAAGCAGACACTAAATTCTCAAAGAATTGGCTCTGACATCTTCACTAGTTTCAGTTCAAGATTGTTCAGAAAAGTTCAGAAAGATATTCAGAAAACTCACAAGCTGTACCAGTCTGCTAGAATGCCTACTGGAATGAACACTACTGCAGTTGAAGTCTGAGATACCTCAATCAGCTAGTAGACTTTTATTTAGACTACACAACCTTTTTAATAAACAAGTATCTTTTTGTCAAATATGTGCTTTACATCCCCTAGCAGTGAGATTCTATTCTGAAATCTCACACCTGCTGTACACATCTCATTCAATACAAATAATTATACCTCAAGGATCTCTTCCTGTGGTGTCAAAGGCGCTTAAAGATTTTACTGCTGGAATGATTCTATGGCCATTAGGGTTGGTGTGATCACACCTTTTCTGTGGAAGTTCCACAGAGTTTCAATCCCATTGTGTCAACATGGAAGTTCCTGTTGCTCGTGAGAGGTGAGGCTCAGCACAGTGCAGGTGTTGACTGATCTGTGTGGGTTATGAACTCTCCTCTGTGAGGAGCAGATGGTCTGAGAAGACATGAAAGCAAAAATGAAAGCATTCTTGCAATCCATCCCCATTAAAAGGAAGTACACATTTCTACTTAATGCAATCTTGTCTCTCAGAGCCCTCTTTTTAGACCCATCTAATGATGGTTGTGACCCACTTTATTGATCCACCTGGGTTTGCTGTAGCTACATACAGATAAACTATCTTTTGTTTTCTTCCCTTCAGCTCTTCTCCCACGCACTTAGGGTTTCTCAGGCAGAACCAATATGTGCAAGGTCACTTTTTTCCTTCATGTTTTCCCTTCATGACGGGGAATAACACCATGTATGTGCTACTTTAACTATCCAATATTTTCAACAAGCTGAGACTTACACCTTATAATGGTGTTCTTTTTCAGTTCTTTCACCATTGTCACTGTGTTCGCAGTTGTCTCATTTATGATTTACCTGCTCTCAAATGTGGTATTATTTAAATATAGTTTGAGGTTTTGCATGTGTGTAGAACATGTATATGTGAACATATACAGAAGGTGTATATAAATGTAAAGTTATCGACATGTAGGGGGATGTATCTATAATTGTCCTGGTTTGATAAGGATGTGAGTTTTTCGGGAAGTTGTGGTCAAACCAATCAATGCTCAGATTTGAATATTAGCACCTGGTGTGGCCAGTGAAGACATGGATACACCTCTGAGAACACAGGGGGTTAAAAGCCGAGAACTCCCGGAGGGAAGCTCTCTTGGTTACCCGTCGGGTGATAGAGGTCAGAGCTCCCGTGCCCAGCTGTGGGCTCGGCAGGGGAGGGGACGCCATGAGGCTGGGTGAGGTAGGCCGGGCCTTGGACAGAGAGAGGAGGTGAAGGCCCCTGCAGGATGGAAGGGTGGAGGAACACTGAGAGCCATCGGGCACCCCCTATGCCCCAGGAGACAGAGAGGGAGAGAGCCGGTGCCTGTGCCACCTTGAAATTCGATATCTTGTGCTGGCAGCATGGCCAAAAGTGAACGGAGGGAGAGGAAGCAGGGGTGTGCCAGGAAAGTGCCGGGCGCGGTGGGAGTTCTGGGCAGACAGAGCCTGAGATTTTAACCCATTTTTTGGACAATGGAAACTTTGCAGAACATTAAACCCTCCTAGAAGAAAGACAGACATGAAATAGGAGGAAATGGGCAGATGTGGTAAGGTCTGGGCAAGTGAAGGATGTCAGAAGTAGTTGAGAAGAATCCTAGGTGGGAGTAGATGATGGACTCGCCTTTGGATGGACTCTTTTCTTGTATAGCCATGGACAGAACCATTTTTCCTGTAACACAGAAACTGCTTTTAGGGGGAGGCAATGGCTTGGAGCCAAGAGAGTGCAGTGATGTTATGTGAAGAAGTTCACGAACAGAGAGGGATGAGGAGGGTGTGGTGGTGGTGCTCTCTGTCTTCAGGGAAGATCTCTGTTCTCGAGACCCCTCAGCCCCAGGGGGTGAATTTGGGGAGGACTGGTGTCCCAAAACTGAGACTGTTGCTTTTTTGGAACTGGGCAAAGCATCCTTAAAAGGGGAACCTAGAAGCAGCTCTGGTTGATGTGCAGTGGTGAGAGCACTGGACATAGAATGAAGATGTCACGATGTGCCACGTGTGACAAGAGGTTTCAGCTCTATATCCTGGGGAAGCCTATGGTTCAAGAGGGACTCCTCTCTCCTTGATGAACTGAGAGTTTATTATTGGAGGGGTGGTGATGAACTGAGAGTTGATTATCTGAAGGGTGGTAACTGGGTTGAGAATCTTAAGGTTTCATTTTATGCCATGGTGGAAACTGGGGGGGAGGAGGAGGAATGTTTTGGAAGGTTTTCATTCTGAGTTCTGTGTGTGTTCATTTTGACCCGTTGTAAGTTATTAAAGTTATTTTTTCTTTATTCCTAAGTTGAAGCCTGCTTTGCTCTGTTTCTGATCACATCTCATAGCAGCCACTGGGAGGAATATATTTTGCCATGGGGGCACTGGCATTGCGCCAGCATCAAACCATGACAGTAATATAAAAGGTCTCAGATCCAAACCAAATGTAGCATTTTTTCAATAAATCATTGTGCCTGAATGAGGTTAGGAAAGCAGCCTTTCTTCTCACTAAAGCAACAGAACAGCTGTAACTGTGACTGACTGCAACACATGACACAAACAGTCTTTCTTTTTCCTCCTCCAACTGTCTCTCTAGGCAAAGGCCAAACACTGGAAGAATCATTCAGACTTGTTTCAGGACACAGTATTTATGAGATATCAATTTTTTTATTGAGCCAGTCAGCACCAGTCTGGTCAGTGGAATTCAATGGTGGCATTGCACGAACCAATATCATTCTTATTTAATTGTCAAATGCAAATCTACTTGTGTTTTTCCTCTCTTTATTTCCCAGCTGAGGTGCTACCTTGCAATGTGTAGTGTAAACAAGCATGGCCAAGCATGGCGCATTCTCAGTGTCCCCACACAAAGGGACTCAACAAAGAAAGAAATGTGCTGTTTGAATTGTCCAACTCTGTCATAGTATTTGCTTCCTATCTAGGAATATCCCAATCTTCTGAGGAATTTCAATGCTTACTCATCTTTCTGATGTGAAAAAATACCCAGAGAGGTTATGGAGGTATGCTCTTTCCTTGGAGGTATGCAAAAGTCATCTGAACACAACTCTAAAGAGAACCCTTTGTGTGCAGAGAGGTTGAACCCTTACAGCCTCACCCACTCTGTGATTCCAGGAAATTATTTCACATTTCAAAGTCCCAGAAAGTAGTTTAGATACAGACTCCTTGTTTTCAACTCAGGTATACAGGAAAGTTATTACTTAGGACTCAAGTTTCAAGAAGTGGTGGGGGTTTTTGTTTTGGTTTTTTGTTTGGTTGGGGTTTTGTTTGTTTTCTGTAAGACAGTGTATAAATCAAATTCAGAACCAACCATTTCTATGTAGTGATGAAGAAGGCAAAATTTCCAGCACATTTTAAACTTTCTCAAGAGTAGGTAGTGCTCTATAAAGATTTTTCACTGAGAATTGAGGAAAAAATAGGCAGTATCGGACAAACAAGTTGGTAATCTAGATTCAGAACTTTGTTTAAACATTATCAAATTAAAAGCTGCATTAGGAAGCAAGTTGGAAAAGTCTTATCCATAAACTGTCTGAAAAAATACCCTGGTCTTTCATTCTCAACTAATGTACCTAAATACCATATTTTTACATCACATAACTTGATACTTTTATTGACTAGAAAAGGGTTGTGGGTGGAAAAACATACTGTTTTACTAATTTTCAACAGCATTTCTCCATAACTGAAATCACAGCATGGCTGTGCTTCATTCAGGACAATTAGATTTAAAAATTCCTGCTTGGCAGAATTGAATTTTAAACTATTTGGCTGATTTTTATTATTGCATTATCTGAGGCTAGCTCTGTGTGTTGGACAGGTTTCATCTTCATATGAAAATAATGCTTAAAAAATGCAAATAAAATTCAAACTTGTGTCTACTACTACTAAAATCAACTGCAAACAAAATTCAAACTTGTATCTATTCATCTACCAGTGTCTTAATCTCCATCACAGAAATCCCATCATAACTTCAAAATTCATAGTGTAGTGTCTGAGTAGTTCAAGTGCTTTATTCTTTACGAGAAATTAAATATCCCTCCCACTTACAGATGCCAGGCAATACTCAAGTTACTCATTAATCACGGTCAAGGTACGTGCTTTAGAAACGAATCACCTAAATGACATGTAGCAGCTTTTGATGCAGTGAAAAACAAATTATATTTGATGTGGCCTTGGATTTTTGAACCTATTCATTTGTAAGCATGATCTGCTTCACATCTCCTGTGAAGACCTGTTTCAAAATCTAGTGGTTTTCTTGCACAAAACCCATTAAAAAGAATTTTTCTAAGTCAATAATACTTTAATTTTCTTTTTTACTCAGTCACCTATTTTTTCAATCTAAAAATTGTCCCCTAATCTAACATGAAACTGCAGACACTACCTTGTGTTAGTATCATACAATCATTGATTGGAGAATAAATTTATAGCTTACATCTTGCTTTAATTGCGTACATTTTCCTCTAATTGTGTGTTTCTATACCTTATCTTTCTTCAGTTTCTGTGAAAACTCCTGTCATTTTCTTTAGAAGATATTATCATCAAAACATTGCTGTTAAATTGGTAACATGTTACTTTAATGCAAAGATACATACATTAAAAAGTGGCAGTGGGGAAAGGAATGGAGATCACAAAATGCCAAGTGTGATGGGGTGTTGTGCAATGGAAAACATTTGATGTAATTTATAACAGAAGTAAACTATGAAAAGAGAAAAAGAAACTGCTTTAAATGGTTGCTTATTTATGATGGAAATGGCAGATAAGTCATTTTGAATTCAATAAAACTGGTCCCTAAAATTCCCTGTTGTTTTTTTTCTGAAGGTAAAGAAAATTTATAGGGTTCAAGTGTACATTATATTTCAATTTTAAAATGTAGTCTTTTGTATGTGACTGATGCTTACTGATATGAACAAAAATGATGTTCTCTAGCCCAGTGCTGACTAGACTACAACGAGAACACTGAAAGTCGCAAGTGCTATGAAATATTCATCAGAAACTCCAAAACGTGTTTTATTTTTCCACATGAAAGTGCTTTCCTTGTTGTGGCTGATCTCCAGAGCTAGCAAAAAGGTATTTGCTAAGTCTAACTTTTCCTTCTATAATGTTATTCATTGAAATGAACAAAATAACTTGCAGAATTTGCAGTGTATTAATTGTTAACCCATTATATTTATTAACATCACAATTTTTGCAGACAGATATATTCTTACATGATTATGGCATAGTAGATTAGACAGCAGATGTCTGATAGAATCATGTTTTATTATTAATTAATATTAAACAGGAATAGAGTCATTAAATAGACCCAAAATCCCATCTTGTTTTATGTATACCCAACAGTATAGTGTGTACATCAAATCTCTGTGAACCAGCAGCTAAGTTGGCAGACAAAACTGGTAACTCTTTGCTTTTCAAGGCTGAAAGACAGACCACAGGTTTGTTTGTTCTTTATCTCTTTCTCCAGAACATTAGCTTTTACAAATATAGAGGTTGACTTTATTGGCAATAGACACGCAGAAAAATTTTGACTATCTGAATTAAATGTGTCTTGAAAAATCTTGCAAAATGAAACATGAAAAAGCAGAAGCTAATTTCACCAACAATACTGAAGAAAAATTTATTCAAAAGGCTGAATATGGACAAAAAATTTATTCAGAATTATATGCAAAATTGAGCATCTCTGTTTTATGTAACAGATTGTATTTTGTTTCAGAATTTATCAAATAAATACTCTTCTCAAAATTAGCAATCTGCATATCCTCAAAGCTATAGGATATCCAGAGTTGGAAGGGACCCACAAGGATCAATGATGTTCAAGCCCTGGCCCTGCACAGGACAGCCCAAGAATCTCACCATGTGCCTGTGAGCATTGTCTGAAAAATTCTTGAAGTCAGACAGACTTGGTGCCAATTATGTTTGTTATAAATTCAGCTGTTCTTATTTTAAATAAAGTACTCCACTTTTCCTAATGTTATTTCAATTATGATCACTTTCAAATACAAAAAATCATTAATATAATGAGTAAAAACATTTCTCTCTCTTTCAGATTTTCTTCCTTTTCCTTTTAGAGTTGTCAGGACACCTACTGGGAATCTGACGACATGAACACCTGTAATGTGCTGACAACATAGTAAATGAAAGTGATATGTAAGAAATTGCACAATGAAAACATTTAAGGCTTTGGAAGTTTTTAAAGATTTCATGTCTTGCCTGTGCAGAATCTAGCTCTAAGAAGCAAACCAAGGGCAATTTCAAAGAGATTTAGTTGCATCTAAACAAATACTTATTTCTCCCTCCAAAGCCACATGAACAAGACAGGTGTATGTATTGAAAGTATTGAAAGGAAAACACTTCTTCATGTAATTTTGTGAGAATTGTATATACCTGTATTTTCCCTCTATTTTTCTCATATTTTATTATTCAGGTCTGGGTTTTGCATGGAGCAAGTCTTCCTGTTTGTTTACACTGCACTTGTTGATGGTTTGAATTACTACTGCATGCCTTTTGGAGTTCTCTTCTTCCCTCTGTCCATGTAGTTGGATTTTTAACATCAGTGAGAATCAACTGAGAAGAAATAACATCTACCAAGGTTTATTTCATTCTGAAACATAGTTACTGGTGAACTGAGAAGCAAGATTTTATTACCTTTATGTAAACAACAGAAAATTAAGATAAAAATAAGTTTTTTTCAGATTCTGGCTGAGTAGGTATTATTGACCTCTCACCAAAAGGATATCACAAGTAATTATTATTTTAAATCTTATTCAGGTAATCTTTTATATCCTCTATGTTATTTTTTTGACTTGGAGTTTCATAACCCATTGGCCCTTCCAACATCTGGAGTATACGGTACAATGTCCTGTGCCTATTTCCCAGTTTTCCTAAACAGCTTAAATTCACAGTTACACGACACATGGAAGTTCCTCTTTTGTAGTTCAGCTTTTCAAAATAGTTACATGGCTGGCATGAGTAAACTGCCTTTGCAAAATATTTTTAAGTATAATAATACTTGACAAATAAAGCACAAAGTCAGCACTACTAAATTTAATGTCCATTACTTTAAATTAGCTTTTCTTTTGAATTCCCTAGATATTCCACCCATGATCAGTCACAAGGTATATTTATTCTGTATGATTCTGCATGTAGACAGCTCTCCTTCCTTTTAAGCTATTACACTTCAGTCCTTGTTTTTTTTTACAACTTTCTCTTTTTGTATCAGTCTTAGCAAATTGCTGCCAGACTACAATATTGAAGCAGTATCTTTGCTGCTATCCAATTCTTCTTAAGAATCGGTTTATGTGACTCAAATTCCCACAAGTAGTTTGGTCAATTAAGTTCTCACATGCAAATTTTTCCCCCATATCTTTTATAAACACAGTCTTTTAAGAATGCTTTCTTTGGCTGTTCATTTAATTTCATGTTTATTTTTCTGTGTCCTTTACTGCACTGTTCACAAATTTTGCCCAATCAGATCTATTCAAAGTCTTCCTGTGAAGATCATCCTCCTAAACCATGTCTTTGATCATAATAACCTCCTTTAATAGCCCTATATTGCCCTTAAAGTCAACCATAAGGAGTTTAATTTTAAGATATTTCCACTACTACCAACCCATTCCTCTTCAATCATCTCTATATGGACATGTCCAGTCCAACCTGTCCAAACCCACTTGCTTGTAATGAACAATAACAATCACTGGGACCAGATGGTGCTCACCCAAGAGCTTTAAAGGAGTTCAAGGAAGAAATAGTCAACCTACTAACTGCAACATGTCATCTTCATTTAAAGTTCTGCCAGTGTCATAGACGTGGTGAGCAGCATGATAAAAAATTTTTAGAGAAGCCATAAGCAAGATCTTGGGAATTACACACCAGAAAGTCTGATATGCATACCAGATAGACCAACAGCAATTAGCCCGAAGAATAATTATAAACTACTTGACAAAACATGATGTATAAATGAAGAATCATGATGGCTTCTGTACAGGGAAATAATATCTCATTAATCCATTACAATTTCTTAAAAGAGGCACTGAACACAAGGAAAAGATGGATCAATTGCTATTTAAAAGACATTTTAAAAATCCCTCAGAGATATCTGATAAGGACACTAGGAGACTCTTGACTTACAAAAAAAAAAATTATTCCCCTATATATTCATCAAAATAAGAGATAGAAAAGAAAAAGTAGAAAATAGCTTACTAATGGAATCCCAGAAAAGTCTGTATTGCTCAGCATATATGCAAGGGATCTGGAAAAGACAGGAATTTTACTATGATTTCCAGGCTGGAAAGATAAAAACTACTTGTTAAATGAAATTAATGAAAATCTGAGTAATAGGGTAAAATGGCAAAGCAAATTCAATGCACATAAATGTAAAGTAATGGTTAGAGGAAAAAAAGGCCAAATTTTGTGAAACAGGATGGGAGTTAGAGTATTGTATTGCTGACAGATAAAGTCTTGAATTTGCAAAATCTGCTTTTTGTAAATGTTGACGCAATATTTAGCAGCACTCAAAGGACATCTTGAATGCTGAGTCAGTCATTAACAAAACTCATGGAGAACAAAAGGAAAACATCTTTATGCCTCTCCATAAATCTTTGTTGTACTAGTAATCGAGTGCTGTCCATCGTTTTAATTTCCCATGTTGAGGTAGAACTGTAAAGTGGTACGGAACAGCAACATAAGACAACCAAAATTCACATAAAGTGGTTTTTGTATGAAAACAATTCAGCTGTGGAAGACAACTGCAAAATCTGGAAGGGCCTGATAGGGTATGCCTCCTCCAGGATCAGAGTGAGGCACAGTGATTACCAGTGTGTTCAAATATAAATCAAGGAGGTATTTCATCCAGTAGCTAAGCTGTGAAAGCAGTGAAAGTGTTCAAATGCTGAATATGTTCAGACAGTAACTAAGGAAGTTCAAGGGGAAAAGAATCTTGAAAGGCATGCCCAGATAGGATCTCTCTTGGAAATTTTTTTCCCAGAACCTGCGGGAATATTTGTAGGAAGATGATACTGTGGATTTGCTCTGTTTTTATAGTCACCTTTATTTACAGCAAAGACAGGATAGTGGACTCAGTATGGTCATTCCTGCATTATTAAGTGTTCAGAAAAGTCCTTTGTCCATCATTGTATTCCTTGCCCTAGGGATGGCATACCCGTGAACATTGATAAGATCCTCTCAGGATCTTCTGTGAATCCATAGTGTTCCACAAATCCTACAAAAGCATGTGACAGACAAGCAGACAGTTTATGTGTTGACCTTTGCCAATTAAGACGACCTGCTTCTTCTGCTCACTTGTCTCTCTCTAGTCTTATGCTTAAATTGTGAGCCCTTTTAAGTACCAGCATTTTTTGATCTGTGCTTGGGAAATACCAAGCAACAAGAGACCCTGGTTTCTGACCAGGCATTCTAAAGGTATAAAAATTTTGGCAATTTATGTGAAGAGAAATATCAGAAATTAATTATTATAGGTGTAAAACAGTTTGGATTGGGGCTTTCAGTTGTTTTAGATTAGCAGTTTCAAAGCACATAAGATTCAGTAAACTGAGAAAGAGAAGAATCTGAGCAGCTTTCTTCATGATAAACATTAATCAGCAAAATACAACTTCCTTAAAGAAATTCTATTACAGAAAAGGCACAGAATCTTTCTTCAATTAGAGAGGTTTATGTATCCTAACTCTTTGACAGCTTTGGATGCACTAAGTATTACCAGGAAGAGACTTGAATACAAAGAACTAAAAATCAAATTTTCATTGAATGTTGCTCCCAAACCAAACATGCCGTGGTTGTTTCTATATTCCTTGCTTCATTAAGTCCAAAATAATCTAAATAAAAGTTGAGAATGTAGCTTCAAGAAAAACTCCAAGCCATTCACACCGACTTTTACTAAAACAGAGAGACTACTGTTATGTTTCACAACATAGCTGTAATTGTGTACATTTCTGAGCTGTCATGATTTGGATTCTGTTCATACCCGTATTTTGTTGTGTTTATGTGGCACCCTGAAGGGTATCTAATGGAATAAAATATGCCAAAAAGCCTGGGTCACTTTCAATAAAAATTAGGTTATTAGGGTGAAAGATTGCTTTAACAATGACCAAACATTTATTCAGCTTCCAATTTCTCATTTCAGAACTTGCTCTATGCAGAATAATAGCAGGGAAAAATGCTTCTCTAGATGTTACTTCTTTCAGATTCTATTAAAACTGTAATAGCCTGCTTCTATTATACATTTTCCTGTATATTTCAATCAACATGTCACTTTAGCTGTTGCTCCTGAAGTGCACTTAATATTTTCATTAAAATCAATAAAGCCGAGAAATGACAAGGGTGCAGGTGGATGCAAGCAATTAAACTTCTTCTGTATGTATTGTTAACTAGCAGTCAGAGAAAGAAGCTTCATTCAACACCTGTCCCTTTCCTTTTAAATGACAGCTAACAGAAATCCACTTAGCCAGCTTTTGTCTGCTTATTTTGCTGACAGATGATGTGAAGAAGTAGGCAGTTATAGGGCCAGTAATTCAGAATTAATTTTCCCTTCAAAAGATGATGTGGACAACTGAGTGCAGTAATGGTACCTGCTCAGAACTCAGGGGGTAAACAAGATAATTTGAGATGATGGGACAGAAATAAAAGCTCTTTAAAGGTTTGCACCTCACATGGCTCTCAAAAGCACACTCACCAGCATTTTTTATTTGCCTCAAATCAAAGTCAGAAGTGTTAATCGTTGAAGCATTAGCCTGATGTACTTTTGTGTGTGGTAGGATTGTAAAGGAAGCAAATAATTGCAACCCACCCCAATATTAAAAATGTGTGATGGTTAAAGATAGGGCCTAAGTCACACAGCAATTTTTTTATCAATTATATTTTCAGAACATGCTGCAAATTAAAGGAAGCTGCTGGCTGGACACAGGCTGCTTTTTTGTGGTAATGGGAAGTAATCATATCTTTAATCATCCATCAACAATTTTTTATCCTGTCACCTCTGTGGCACTAACCAGAGTGGTCCTCATTACTGGGACAAAGAGGCAACATGGAGATCCCTGCCTACAGAGGAACCACACACTCAGATTCATTCTCAAAGTGTGCACGGGTTTATGTAGAAACAGGAAGCCGCAGTTCTACATCCACTACACCTGTATGCAAGTGTAACTATAAGGTTACACTTGCATATGAACCACAGCAGGATCTAAAAGCTTTCCAGCAAATTGAATATAAGGATATATTTGCCTGGATATTTCCTCTCTTTGTTCTATAAGTACATATACAGAATGAACTTTTCAAGACATCTTTAAAAAAAAAAAAGAACCTTCTCAGCAATTTTAGTTATCACAGAGGAAGCTAAATTTGAGGTCTTTCTTTTAAAGGCCTTCAAAGCAGAATAGACACCTCTGTATTCCTACAGCCATACAAACTTGGAACTGGATATATCTATTGATGTCTGGCTCTGGCTCTCTAACACCTGGATGAAGTTCTAGAGAAGGAGAGACGTCAGACCTGGTTGTATTTGGAGTCTGGTGTCTTATAAGCTTTCTGTCATTTCTCTCTGACCTTGAATGTCATTGTGTAACCTAATCTCATTATTATTAGGTGACTGTTTCTGTCCTCTCACATTTTACTCTGCACTCTAAAAGCTGCAGCTTACAAATATGTGGTGTTTCTCACCTACATTGTATTTGCTCTAACTGCACTCTGTAAGAGCCCAAGAAAGGGAATGGACTGATCTTAAATGTACTCCAGATTCAGTCATGTTCATCTTATATATGAGGGCTTTCTGGGACTCACACTTTTGAACCAAAATATTAAAGAGCAGCCCAGGCTCAGGCTCCTCACAGCTGCTTTTTCAGGGAAAACTACCTGTTCCTCAGGTTTTCAACAAAGTGTAGTGTTGGTGAATCTCCAGAGCTGGAAATTTGGCAGATGCGGAGGCTGGGTGAAGCTCACACCCATGTTTCTTTCTCACAAGCCTGTCTCTCTCTGCAGTCTGAAACCTGAGTGCGCCTATATGGGCAGTCAATGGGCATCAGTCATGGATCCCTGGAATTGCGGAAGAGCTGAACATCACAAGCCAAGCTGAGCAGTGGCTTTTTGCAGTTGCAATGGTAAGTCCACACACATTCCCCTGTGTGTTGGACCATCTCATGGGCTGTGCTTTGTGACAACGTAGCACTCAGGAAGGTGTCATTCACCCAATGTCATCACCACCATAACTTACAGCAGAGGCTGTACAAACCACTGCCTCTCATCCTCTGAACCAGATCACATCAGACATTAAATATGTGCTGAAATGTTTCTCTTTTCTTTTTTCCAGTCATGGTACTCCCTTTGGTTATATCAGATCCTGAATTAGGACTCAGTCCTTCAAAGATTGGTAGACTGTTTTCTGTAAAACTTTGAAGAGGCTGTCCAGAGAGCTGTACCAGCACATAATTTTAGATGTGTACATATATTTGTGCAGGATCAACACCTTAATTTGCAAATTCCTTTTTGTACAAATAATGTTTTATTTGAGAAATCTTCAGTACATTCTGAGATCCATTAAAATAATAATGTTCTTATATCCAATTTAGCAGAAAAACTACTACTCCTTTTCATGTTTTCTCCAAGAAAAATAGGCATTACACATTGGTTACTTGAAATATATCATGTGAATTAGTTCCAGAGGGTAGTATACTCACTGTATGTGATGGCCTACGAGGTCTCCAGCTACAGTGGTCTGTATAATACATAATCATTCATCATTCAGGTTTATTTCAGATTTATATTAACAACACTGAGATCTGAATCTGGCCCCAGTGTGTGTGTGAGGGTCAGGTGATATGGCGTTGCTATAGTAATGGCCTCTTCTTTTCAAATAGCAGGGTAACTACTTCAGAAAAAATCTGTACCTCCTCACAACAAACTAAATCTGTTTATGTTATGTTCATTCCTGAGATGTTGATCTTTAAAACAGTTGTGCTTATCCTGCAAAATCAACATATTTTATTAAATTTGATATTCATAGTGTCATAGAATGGTCTGAGTCAGAAATGACCTTAAAGACCATGGAGTTCCAAATTCCCTTGCCATAGATGGTGACACCTATCACAGGATCAGGTTTCTTAGAGCCCCATCCAACCTGGCCTCCTCACAGGGTCAGGGCATCCACAGCCTCTCTGGGCAACTTGTGTCTGCATCTCGCAACCCTCATTGCAAATTTCTTCCTATTATCTAAACCTACTCTTTTTCAGCATTAAGCCATTGAGCCTTGTCCTGTGACTACATGCTCTCCATTTTTCCTGTAAGTTTTCCTTCAGGGACTGGAAGGCCACAACCAGGTCAGCCCAAAGCCTTCTCTCATCCAGACTGAATAATCCAAACTGTCTCAGCCTTTCCTCATAGCAGAATTGTTCCATCCCTCTGATAATCTCCATGGCCTCCTTTGGAGAGTCTCTCCATGTCCTTCCTGTGCTGGGACCCCAGGGCTGGATGCAGGGTTCCAGGTGGGCTCTCAGCAGAGCAGAGCAGAGGGGCAGAATCCCCTCCCTGGCCCTGCTGCCCACGCTGCTCTGGGTGCAGCCCAGGACACGTTTGGCTTTCTGGGCTGGGAGTGCCCATGGCTGGGTCATGTCCAGCCCTCTCATCCCCCAGCACCCCCAAGTCCTTCTCCCCAGGGCTCTGATCATCCCCCAGCCTGTGTTGGAACCTGGGGTTGCCATGATCCATCTCACGAGATTCCCGTGGATCCATTTCTTGAGCTTGTTCAGGTTCCTCTGAATGGCATCTTGTCTTTCAGATGTAGCAGCAGCACCACTCAGCTTAGTGTCACCAGCAAATTTGCTGACAGTGCACTTGATCTCCTCATCTATGTCATTAATGGAGACATTAAGTAAAAATACTCCCAATATGAACCCCTAAGGCACACTACTTGTCACTGACATCCATCAGGACTCTGTTGACCACTACCCTCTAGATGCAGCTATCCATCCATTTTCTTATTCCTCTAACAGTTCAGACATTACATCCATCTCTTTCCAATTTAGAGAGAAGGAGGCTTTGGGGGACCCTGTCAAAAGCTTTACAGAATTTCACATAAATTACCTATGCAGGCCTTTCCTTGTCCAATGAGGTAGTCAACCCATCACATAAAGCCAAGAGATTGGTCAGCCAGAATTTGACAAGCTTGGTGAAGCTGTGATAGCTGTTTCAATCAACTCTCTGTCCTTCCTGTGCCTTAGCACAGCTTCCAGGAGGATCTGTTCCAGCATCTTCTCAGGCACAGAGGGGAGGCTGACAGCTCAGTACCCGGGATCCTCATTTCTACCATATATGAAGATGTGTACAAATTTCCCTTTTTCCTGTCACCCACAACTTCACATGACTGTCATAACTTTTCAAATATCATGGAGGCTGACTTGGCAACTACATCAGTGAAATTACTCAGGACTCTAGGATGTATTTCATCAGGTTCCATAGACTTATGTATGTTCAGGTTCCTCAGATAGTCACAAACCTGATTTTACTTACAGTGTGAAGCACTTTTCCCGCACCCATTCCTATCCTCCTGTTCATCCATTCAAGAGCTATGGGAAGAGAACTTGCCATTGAGGACTGAGGCAAAGAAAGGTGTTGAGTACTTCAGCCTTTTCCTTATCCATAGCTATTTTTTCTTCAGCAGTGCATACTGTGGTGGGGTGTGTGGGGGTAAAATGTTACAACTTTTTTCACCTTTTTTTCTGGTAAACGTATCTGTAGAAACCCTTTTTGTTAATGTTTTTTATTCCTTGCTCAGCTCCAGCTTTGCTTTGGCCTTCCTACACAACTGAACTTCATCTGTATACCCTTCCAAAGTCACATGTCATTTCCAGGGTCTGCATTTGCTTCTTTGTGCTTGGTTTGACCAACAGTTTTCTACTCAGCCACACCAATCTCCTGCCTTCCTTTTATGATATCTTCCTAGTGATTGCTAGCTCTCATACTCTGTGGAAGACTTCATTAAAGATTTGCCAGTTCTGTTCCACACCCTTGTCCCAAAGGACAGTGACCTAGGAAATCCTATTGATTATGTCCCTGGAGATCTGGAATTTTGCTTTCATAAAGCCAAACTTCATACTTCTCTAATCCATCTCTCTCAGGAGTGTGAAATCCCCAAAGCAGGATCATGGCAGCCTGGACTCCATCCAGTCCAAACGTAACATCCTCATTATGTGTGTTTATGTTGGCATGCATCAAGTGAATATTGCTTCCCCTCTGGTAGGGCTGTCTATTAACTGGGTTGGGAAGTTATCCTCCATGCATTCCAGCACTCTCCTGGATCTCCTACAACCGTCTGTGCTATTTTCCCAGCAGAGGTCAGGGTGGTCAAAGACCACAGGGTGGTCCTGGACAGCAGGACAAGAGCCAGTGACAGCAATGCCTCCTGCAGCAGGAGCCAGCAGGTTTCACCAATGGGCTCTCCTGATCAGGGGGCTGTAGTAGACACCCCACAAGGTTCCCTTTGTTGCCTCAGTCTCTGATTCTTGCCCACAGGGCTTTGACCTGCCCATGGTTCCTCTTCAGAGGCAACTCTTTACACTCGATCCACCTATGGATGTAGGGGGAAAACCCTCCACCCCTCCTTCTGCCCTGTAACTATCAAGAGCCACACTCCAGTCATGGGATTCATCCACCAAGTTTCAGCCATGGCTAAAAGGTTTTAGCTTTCTAGCAGTGCAGTGACTTCCAGCTCTTACTTACTGCCCATGCTGTGTCCATTGGTGTAAGGGCACCCCAGCCAGTCTTTTGGCTGTGTTGTCTTCCTAGAGGCACACCCTTTAAGATATTTCCCTGGTGTTTTCTTTTTGGCTTCTGTTACCTCATGAGTAATAATCATTATTCTCATAATTCATATCTTATGACTTCTAGACAAATCGGCTGGTTTAAAGTACTCAAGGTTTTCTAGTTTGAGTTCAGGGCTGGCTTCTCTACAAAAGTGTTCTTGCAACAAAACCTAGTTCACTGCTTAAAACAAAACATCAGCATACTGCTGCCATTTTCATGTTTTGATTGGTACATCTATTGTTAGTGATCAGTTTATCCAGCAAATCTTTTCACTTCATATAGATGCCCTGCAGCACTGAGCATTTAATATGCTCAAATAAATTTGCCCCACTCCCTATTTACCCTAGTTCTGCAGCGTTGAGTTCCCAACACAGAGACATCCATCTGTTCGAACGTACTCTGTGAACAGGCATCTTCTGTACTTTCAGTTGCAGAAGAAAAAATATGAGCCATGACATGTAACAGACATTTGGTTGTTGTTCTTCTGAAGCTTGTTATGAAAATAAAATTTTAATATATTTTTCCACTCCATTGTTATTTTTAATTGTGGCTGTAAGTTAAGTCACAAAATTTACTCAATTTTAATTTTTATTAATGTTCTAACTATTCTCTTTTCAATATTCAGGAGACTGTTATAATTTGTGTTAATAAAAATTTCTGCTAATGAAAGGTAGTCAAAATGTGAGGGGCTTTTTGTACTGAAATGTTTGTTGTATATTTTAGTTCTTTAAATTCAAGGGTAAAAAATAATCTTTCTTCTAGTCTGAATGATGAAATGTTCTATTCTGAATAAGACACTATCTAATGTGGTTAATGAATATGATTAGAGCTAATTCTCAGGAGTCTGACAAATCATATTAAGCAAAATTAACTTTATGGCTTTCTACTGGCTCTGGTTGCTAAATATAACTGTGGAAATGAAACAGCTATTTTATTTCAAAGTGATATTATATACATATATATATACATATGTTTTTATGGATGTTTTTGCTAGTTGCTCTTCTACACAGGTTCTGGCTTACTCATTCAATATTTACTTTTTTGAGCAGAAAATGGTACCTTACAAAGGGAAATGACCACTTGGGAGGGTCAAACTAAGAATCAGGAGAAAAACATTGCTCTTAGAGGGTAGCAGAGCACCAGTAAGAGGCTAGGGAATCTCAGAGGCTCTTCACATTCAGCTAGACAACACCATGACTGTCCAGGTTTAGTGTTGGTGAGAATTTGACAGGATATTTGGGGCTGAAGACACTGTAGATGTTTTACAACCAGCATTTCTGTGATTCTGGAGGGAAAAAATGCTATAATGAGGAAAAGCAGACAATTATTTTCTCATTACATTTTACTGAAATTTTTCTTTTCATCTTTAAAATACTAATTGGAATAAACTACAACTGGAATTGAAAATAAATATTAAAAAATAGATAAGAGGAATTGCTACGATTACCTATAATCCCCATTAATGTGTAAGGGATTAAAAACACTTGCCAGCCTGTAGGACTGAGGGCTGTGAGCAAGATAAAAATAAGAGTTGGTAGGAAGTAGCTGGAGCTACAAGAAAACACATTTTTAAAAGGTATAATAAAACATATACAGACTAGAGTTTCTGGCTTACAGGTAAAACCCTTGCTGGTTTTGGTTAAAATAGTGATCTCCAGTGAGCAATAATACTAGTTAATGGTCCTTTTCTCAACCCAGAAGGCAATTACTTCTTCCTCAAGGTAAACTTCAGCAAGAATAATATGTACATGTATATTCCTATTTATAGATCAGAATTAATTTGAAACAGTACACCTAATCATACAGTTATGGAAAATGTAGATATAAACAAATGATGGATATAAATAGTTAAAATGTATAATATTGCCAGTAATAGCTTTCCTGAGAGAAGAAAATCCCATTATAACTGCTCTTTTCTTCATGCTTAAAAGACAAGAAAAATGCAAAAAAACACCTCAGTTGTCTATCCAGATGCCCTTTCCCTTCCCCTTGTAAAAAAATTGCCATATAGTAGGAGTATTGAAAAATTACTTCATCATCCATAACATCTTGAAAAGTTGACAGGAGGTCTTTTTGAAAGTCTTCTCTAATGTTTTAAAGTGGTTTACCAGCTCTCTTCTCCATCTTTATTTTGCAGAACTCACATTCCTTTTCATCAGTCTGTTTTCTCATTTACTGAACAAAGCTGGACTGATCCTATGGGTACCATTTCAGACATGGAAATCTGACCTATCTAGTTCTATAAGCCCAGTCCATTGGTCTGTTTTCCTTATCAGGATCAAAGCTTCCCTCTTCGCTAAGCTCTGAGGAGTTTTAATATAACACATGTGTAAGATTAAGAATTTTTTTTTCCTTTTTCTGGAAATCTCACAATAGTATTGATCACAAATTCATGTTTGGGTTGAGAGAGCTGCTCAGCAAAAGTGAGATTTGTTATCAATTTGTCAACAAAATTTGATGCATCAAGAAGAGATGGGGAAAAAGCAAAACCACACAATAGATACACAGCAGATATTTTTTCTTACAAGTGAAATGGTATTCTGTTCATAACCAAAAAAAAAAAAAAGGCAGTGCTGAACATTCATCAGAACAGCTTATGAATACCCAGGCTGCCCAAGTGGGTGTGAAAGAAGCTTGGCCTCCAAAACAACCTTCTGAGACTCTTAAAGATTTGGCAAAGTAACAGAAATAAAAGCTGTTCCAATCACATCCCACTTGCACTTCAGCCATGACACAACTCTATTTATTGGAGATGGCTTTTTTTAAACCTCTCTAAGGACATCAAAGGCAATGAGAAAAGTTTCTGTAGGTACATTGGTGCTAAAATGAAGACCAGGGAAAATATGAGCTCTCTCCAGAACAAAACAGGAGATCTGGGAACCTAGGGGGATAGCTGAGATACCCACAGGTGTTAGTTCTTCACTGGCAAGGGTGCTAGCCACACTGTCCAAGTTTCAGAAGGCAATGGCAGTGAGTAGGAGAATGAAGGTCATGTTTGAGACCATTGTGAAACTTAGCATGTACAAATTCAGAGTGACATGGTTTACCTGGACCTGTGCAGAGCATTTGACACTGTCCTGCACAAGGTACTTGCTGCAAAGCTGGAAAGAAACAATTTGATGAGTGGACTCAGTGGATAAGGAGCTGGCTGGGTGGTCACTCTTGAGCAGTTGCAGTCAATGGCTCAATGTCCAGGTGGAGAGCAGTGGTAAGTGGTGTCCTTGGGGGCTGGTACTGGGAGCAGAGCTGTTTAACAGCTTTGTTGGTGACAGGGACCATGGGATGGAGTGCACCCTCAGCAAGTATGCTGACAATATCAAACTGTCTGGTCTGGTCAACATGGTGGAGGGAATGGAAGCCATCCAGAGGGATCATGTTAGGCCTGAGAAATGGGGTGGTGTGAACCTTATGAAGTTCAACAAGGCCAAAGTGTGAGGTCCTGCACCTGGATTGGGCAATCACAAAAAAAATTACAGGCTGTTAGGAAAACACATTGAGAGCAGACCTGGGAAGGACTTGGGTATGCTGGTAGATGACAAGCTCAATGTGACCCATCATTGTGTGCTCACAGCCCAGAAAGCCAGTGTGTCCAGGGTTGCTTCCAAAGCCATGTAGCCAGCAGGTTGTTGTTCCAGTTTACTCTGCTCTGGTGAGCCCTGTTTGGAGTACTGCATTCAGTTCTGGGATCCTCAACATAAGGCATGGTTCTGGATGAATTAATCCAGAGGAGAGCCAGGAAGATGATCAGGGGCCTGGAGCATCTCTTCCACAATGATGACAAAATAGGACAGTTGGGGTTGATCAGCCTGGAGAAGAGAAGGCTCCAGGGAGACCTTATTGCAGCCTTCCAGTACCTAAAGGGAGCCTACAAGAATGCTGGACAGTGTAGTGACAGGACAAGAGGGAATGGCCTTTTTTGAAAGAGGGCAGCTTTAGACTGGATGTTGGGAAGAAATTCTTCGCACATAGGGTTGTGAAGCACTGAAACATGGTGCCCCATCCCTGGGACTGTTCAGGGTCAGGGTGGAAGGGGCTCTGAGCAGGCTGGTGTCCTGTCCATGGCAGAGGGGTTGGAAGTAGGTGATCTATAAGATCCCATCCAACCTAAACCATCCTATGAGTCCATGTTACTATGATTTCTTGAATTTGCTCACACTTTAAATTCATCCATTTATAATTCCAGTATTTCAGAGTAAGAGCCAAGCTATCAAAAGTCACTGTTACCACTCTCTTTATATCCATGTCATATCTACATTGAATGTTTCCATATGTGCTCAAGTGATTTGAGAGATGTTTCTCTCCCACAGCAGAACTCACACTTCCTGTGGAAATTCTCCATTTTCCCAGCACAACTCCTTCCTTATCCTATAAGAATTTAAAGTGACAAGTAGGATATACATACTGTATTTCCTCTTTTAGAGCCAATCACACTCTAACCTACCAAGGCTCACCACTGACCATGACTGTTCATGACAAAGAGAGGATGATCTCACCACTGCTAATCTCAGGATTGTGAAAACACAAATTCCTTGCAGAATTGGCAGAACTGGCAGATAAACTGAGACACTGTATCCAAGTGTCTCAGTTTAGACACAAGTGTAGGAGAAAAAGCTCTGGAATGTCTGTTTCCTCTAATAAAAAAAGAGCTTCAGCAGTCCCTTTCCTGCCAATGAGAAAATGAATACCAGTGGGTGAAAGAGAAGAAAACCAACTGTTTATTGATAAACAAAGAGCACAGAAAAAAATTAATAAATTCTAGATATTGAACCATCAGAACGTTACCCCCGACACACACCACCACCCACATCAGAACAAAAAACCCAAATGCCAGGGAATGAAAGAAACCAGCTGGCCACATGAAAAGGGGGAGTAAAATGGCACCCAACTGTTGTCTCAGGGAAGGAAAATAAAGTTCACATAGCAGCTCAGGCAAAACAGATGGAAACCTGTTGAACCTCTGATGTTGATCTCCTCCTCACAGAAGATGAAGCTGGTGGATTTTGGTGTCTTTTCTTGTGTTGGTTCAGCTTTCCTGGAGGTCTGGGCCCAGGCAGTGGTTCCTGCGGCTGCCCACACAGGTCTCGGATGACTGTTTCCCAGCAATTGTCTGATCTCAGACTAAAACCAAGCTGAACAATTTAAGAAAGTAACAAAAGTTGACAAAGGATTGCTGCTACAGTCTCTCTGGGCCAGGGAAAGAAAGAAACCTCTTGCAAAAGGCAGCAACAACCAAGGCAACAAAGCAAGAAAGTAACATCCAGTCCTCCCCACACCTCAGCACACCTGGGAGTGAGTCTTTGAACAAACCCACGCAAGAGCACCAGGCCTCCCACCCCTTTCTCAGACACACCTTAAAGATACAGCAGCTATTTCTGGGCATAAAGCAGATGGTAAGGGACTAGAGTATCGTCATAAAATCCCCCAAAGACACCAAGCAAAACAGAAAGTTACCAAAATAAGAACTTTTGGGTTGGGTACTAAACTAGCCAGGTTCTTCTCCCCACTATGTTGAGCTACAAAAAAATATAGCAAGTTTTCCAGCAAAATGACAAGGTTTTTCTTAATTCCATTAGACAGTGTGAAATGATGCATTTTAGCTATACAGAATGGTAAACAGAATGGAAAGTGTTTTGGAGCATGCTGTGGATGGGCTAAGTAAATCAATAGTTCGTGAGGGAAAGCTTCCAGCGGTATAGATTGTTTGAACTACTTACCATTATGTCAAATTCACTTTAGCATGAGCAAACAGACACACATGATGAATATTGAGAGAAGAACTATTTCTACTGTTTGCATTTAAAGGCCTAAAGTTGTATGGATTTTTATAATCAACTAAGTCTTTATAACAATAAAAAGGCTTTTATTTTACCCTTAAAAAGTTGATGGACCCTGTATTATTTTTGCCTGTTTGAATCAGTCAGAATCCCATTAAACCTTATAGACATGGTTTTTTCTTTACTTTATTAATACCCATGTGCTTTATTTGTAATTTTAATAATGCCTCCTCCGTGGGCATAATTTTTGTCATGAGAACTGAAAAAATGTGAAAGAACAGTGTCACCTGAAACCAAACATTTCCCACACTGGGAAAAACAAAATCCCACCAAATATCATATCTGGTTGATAGCTTCCTTGACAAAACTATAATTTCCTCTTTAAAAATATATTATTAATGTCCTTAAATAGGTACATAGTGTTGGAAATAGGTACACAGAGATGGAAATAAGCACATGCTTCAAGAAGTCTATTGCAAGTAAATCTTGAAATAAGCACATAATTGATTTTACTTTTGAAAGGCACCTATCATGTTTTCCATCCAACTGTTCTACCAAAACTAAGACCATATTTTTCACATAACAGTCACAAGTGGCCTGCATTTGCTCAGAATTGAGAGTACATTGAATAGTATGATTCATATAGGCTTGCATTTATAAAGTACTTATTATGGTTACTTAGCTCTGATTCACTTGGTAATCCAAGACATTGTTTATTACCTAAAGAAGTAGGTGGGAAGATAGAAAATATGAGATGGAGAAGCATAAGAAAAAAAAAAGAGCTTATTGAAACTTACTTGAAAAAGAGACAGACCTGCAATTAAAATTATAGGCTTACATAGTAGTATTCCTTCTAACTTTCCTTAGCCATTTTTGCTAAGTCTCCTAGCAAGAGCCTATATTTGTCTACATCCTTAAAGAAAGGAAACGTATTACTGCCTTGAGGTTTCTTGGTTCTGTCCTACTAATATTTCAGCCAAAACATCACAATTGTCTGACAGGCAGAAAGATCACTTTCACTAGGTGAAAGGATTTTAGACTTAGGATTTTAGACAGCTAACATGGTGCCTGCCTCTTCCACTCCTCCATTCTTGATAATATATCTACTTATTCAAGGAGGACTAACATAATTTTTGTTGAACTTTTCTTATATTCTTGGGATCTTTAGCACTACCAGATGCAAAGTTTATGTTGCTGGCCTTCTGTTTATGGTGTTCAAAGTTTCATCAAGGGAGCCAACTTCTGCAGAATATTATATGTGGTGATATGTATTTTCATTAAGTCTTATTATTAGATAGTTACTGAATGCATTAATGTGGAACTCTGGGCTTTCATAGAGACAGCTTCAATAAATGGTGGAAGAAAGGAAGAAATTTTACATTAAGCCAAGGGGTTTGGAGGTGGAGGTATAAAGTGCCTTGCTTCTCAAAGTTCTGTCACAGGTTGTTTATGGGACAGAACTGAGGACATGAATGCCAACCACAAAATCAGAAGATTATTATGCCTAATGTATTGTAAACATACTTCAGTGACTGAAATGTTGACATGAGCAATATCTTAGCAAAATAGCAAAGAAACAGTAGTTCAGATGGTAGTACATACTTACACTCTTTTATTATGAAGCAAGTGTCTTGTGCACTCACACAGACAAGCACAACATTTCTTCATGATTGGTTTCTTCAGGCCATCTACAAAATCAGGATGGGGTTGTCAGTGAATGCTTTTTAACAGCCTTTGCTAGACATTTTAAAACCTATTTGAGCATTTTTTAACGGCATCCTTTGAGCACTTTTTTAAACTTTAATTTTAGGAAAGCCAAGTTTCAAATGTTCAAGGATTAAAATAGACCAGGGTTCTAAAGATTTTGGATGTTTTTGGTTTTTTTCACCTGAGCATGTGACTCCTGAAAAATACCCTGGAAGCTAATATGTAGATGTTGAATAGAAGTGGAAAAAAGAATTTATCTTTTTTTTATTCTTTGGGTACCAGAGCAGCACCAAAACTCATTAACATTCACATCATTCCCAGCTTCATTATCTCACCCAGATGTTTCCATGACTGCCCCTTTAAAGAATTCCTGTCTAAATTTTATTTACATTTGTACAACAATATTGATGCTTAATGAATAAATGCAATATGCTGTCAGTACTGAAGACTAATTACATCTATGTATGAGCCTGAGAACCTGATTGAAAAATCTGCAGTAGCTAGACTGGGTTTAAATAAACACTTTAGTGTAGTGCTTTAATTACACTTTAGTTTGTAATGTAATTTTTGGCTGTTTAAACTATGATTTAGTCTGAGCTAATTACAAATGATTTTCTACTGAGTAATTAATAATAACAAAATTGTAATTAGACAGCTGCTCTGGATCAGGGTGGCAGTTTGTGTTAGCTGACTCGTGATAGACTGGCAGATAAACAAGAGCTGTATTTGGGGACTGGAACTTACTGCACCTTTCTGTGTTTTGTTTTCAGTCAGAAGAGCTATTATGGTTGGGAGTACTTCAAAATACTCCTTGGTTTTTGAGGACTGAAGCTAGATGTTTACAGTGGGAACTTCCTCTGTTTCTGCTACTTGTGAAGGCGGGTCATTCTACTTGAGGCTTATAGAGATGTTGCAGGTTCCTTTCTCTTGCTCAATAGAAAATAAAACAAACTTCATTTTCTCCTGCACGCCACATGACTGCATCCCAGAAAAGGACCCTAACTCACAGCAAGAAAACTAGCAACTTCAGACACTTTTTATCCACCATCCACCTGAAAGTTACACACACTACAATGAAGCAAGTATAAGTTAGGGATGATACTTCCATATTTCATGATAAATACGTTCCATTCTCCAGAGGTGTTTGGTGGCAAAACATCCTCTTTGATACCAGCATTACTTCAGAACTGCAGACCCAGACAACAGTATCTGTCATGTACTTAAGTGTACTCATGTCACTCAAAGCAGCATTGCTTTTCTTCAGCTCATTTGTAAACTTCCTCATCATTGTCTATATTCAGCAGGCCATATAAGATAAACAGTGAATCTTCTTCAGGTAACTATCTACCCTATAATTACCAGGGATTGATTCTGGAACATAAACAGATGCATAAAAAAGACAAGGGACATTCTGCTAACTTCCTCCTTCAGCTGGGGTTCCAGGCTTATCAATTTCTGGCATTTACTCTGTTGTTTGGTTTTTTTTTGGTTGGTATGGTAAATGTTTTGTACATTGAAAACACTGCAACATTTCCCCAATTTTCATTAAAAGAAAAATAAGGTATTAGAAAGAAAAAAGGTATTAGAAAGTTGTCTTTGGGGCACATTTGGTATCATCTTATTCAAATTAGGTTGTAAAATGTAAATTTGCCCAAAGTCCAAGGAAAATATAAAAACAATTACAATTACTCAGTGGCGGCTCTTCAGAAAGTTATTTCTTCTAGCAGCTGAATTTTCTTTCAAGTTCATTTGAACATTCATGTGTATGCCACCTAATAAAAGATAATAATTGAACACTGAGTCATACACTGCAAAACACCTTTCACATACTTTAGGATTAGAATCTGTCATAAGCTGTGATGTTGTCAGCATATAGGTAATATATGGCTGAAGAGGGACTTTAATAGAATATTTTCTATATATGTTTAAAACCACAGAAAATTGTACCACTGGGAGATCTTAATGCATACAGCTACCACCTTGTTACTTATAGTAACCTCATGTGAGCTTCTGGCAAAGTTGGGGCCTCTCTAACTGAAAAAGGCATATAAGGGATAAAAAATCACCAGGAACATGCCCACAAAAATGTAAGTTTAAATCAATCATATGAATAGAAACCTTAATACAACTGACAGTCTATAATTATGTAAGTAGTTTGAGCAACATACTGTAACTGATGCTTTTCTTAAAATACTTATTTTGAAACACATTGCCTTCTAACACAGCATAATCATCAGTTTTACATCCATGAACCATTCACAAAGGAAGAGATGAATGATTTGTCTAAGTCTAAATTCTAAACCCCCAGACCCCTAAGACAAGGTCATAAAATTGAAAAATAGAATACAATGCCAACTCTTTGAACAGACACAAAAATGAAGAAACTAGTGCCTGCCTGCCAAGTCTTTGGATAGACACAAAAATGAAGAAACTAGTGGCTTCCCGAAACATTCACTTCTCATGGTCTACAGAGAGAAAGATAAATAAATCTGAAAATAGATGTGTTCAATTAAAAATAACAGGAGTATCCTTTTTCTGTCCCTTTTGGAGCACCCATCTGTTAAAATTGTCCTTGATCATAATGTGGTAAGAATCTATGACATATTTTGTATGTTTATATTTCAGACATTTATGTTCCTGAAATGTTTCCCTAAGCACATTTAAGCTAAGATTTCTAAAATTAAGTAACAGCTCCTTCTCTATTTTCCTCTTTTCCCATGTTTTCAGTTAAAATTTATGAAATAAAAAGAAAATTTTTGGGTTTACGTTGGCTTCCTAAATCTTTTTTAGCAGCAAAAATATCCTTAAAAATCAATAGTGTAGTTATACACACTTGGTAAGTGGACTAAAAACAAGCCCTATTTTTAAATGAAACACAATTTTGCATGGGAAATCTAGTCTCAACTACTGCACCTAAGATAGCTGGCAGCATGATAATGAAATATTTTTGAAAGGAGGTGTGTCTCATCCTTTAGGCAAATGTAGCACATGCCCTAGAGATTTTCAGAGTGCACTACATTACAAACCCATTCACCTTAGCAAAAATACTTTACCTCTGATTTTGATGTGCTTCCTTTGATTTCAACATTAAAGCTTCAATTCTCATATGCTTGTATGATGGAATAGAATGGCATAAGGCAGAAGAAAGAAGATTAAAAATTGTGAATGTTAAATTCCTTCAAAAAATAATTTAAACTGTTTCTGTGGCAGGAAAGGATACAGGAATGTACCCCTTTGGGTACCCAAATGTATCCCTTTGGTGAACAAGGGTAATTGTGTCCCACAATAGGAGGCATGACCTATAGGCTGAGGGAGCTGATCCTTGCCCTCTATTCAGTACTGGTGTGGGCAGCACTGCTGTGTTGTGCCACTTCTGTACCGTGTACAAGCACTGCCGGGGGAACAGGGTCCGGGGGGAGGCCCAGCACAGAGAATCACAGCAGCGCAAGAAACCACAGAGCAATGTTCCCTCTGCTGGCAGAGGTGGACCTGTGGCAAAGCAGCAATTGTGGTGGCAGGGCACAGCTGTGGGGCTCTCAGGCACGCCCTGCCAGCAGGCTCCTGTGCTTCCCTGAGCCACGCCTGCTGAGCATGGGGACCTGGCTGGCTGTGCAGCTGCAGTGGCACATTGAGCTTGGCACTTCGCCTGCTCTTCCATACAATAAACACGCGGATGCTTTCCAGGAGCTGGTTTCATTGCAAAACCAAAGAGCTACCCTTTGCAAGGAATACTTACCCAAAGATTTCTCTGCAGTGCTGGAAATCGGGGAGAATTTCCTGGGATGCAGAATTAGTTTGTTTAACATCAGTTTCACACGCTTGATAAACTTGTTCATTTGCTGCAATCAGGATAGCAACTTTGGTCAGCTTTCTGCAAGGGAAAACCTTCCCCTGGTGTGCTCCCTGCCTCCCACTTCCATGTGCCAGCACAGGGCTATCAGGCTGCACATGGCCAAAAGACCTGTGTGTAGCCCAGGGATGCAGGCTGCACTGACAGCATGAGCCCTGATGGGTCCTCCCACTGGTGCCTGTGCACCCAGGCATCCCTGTCCTTCTCCAGTCTCACCTGACATAGCCTTTGCTTGTCACTCATCTGCAAGAGCAGCCCAACTCTGCTAGTCCAAGCTCCCACAGATGTGCTGGGAAGGCAGGCAGGGTTTGCTCTGCTGTCCTGGAAGTCACCTGCCCATGTGCACACCTTGGTTGGATCTCTGTCAGTCAAGGGCAACTCCACTCCCCAAGACTCCCAGGTTTCCTGGGAGCAGCCCTAAAGCAGACTTCCGTTCAAACCCAGCACACATTGGCCTCAGGAGGAAGCAGGGGCAGAATGGAAACTGTATCTGAGAGCCTGTGTAACAGAGAACCCTAGACAATCTCTTTTCCAACAGCAGGCACTGACACACACTGAGTAAATCTTTTTGTCCAGTTATACCGTCACCAGGAGTCACGCACATGTACTGACACGCAGCATAACCCTGAGCAGAAATGCTTCCATCAGTTTAAAGGCACCATCCAAACCACAGACTCTCAATGTAGTCTACCTGCTAAACCACTGGTGAGGGAAGTAAGCCGCCAGGCATGATGGCACAGGGGCAAAGCTGGAAGCAAGGAGGGGCATGGCATGTTTCTTCTTGGAGCACACCCCCAAGGCTGCCCAAGGAACAGACATTTGCTCTGCTCTGGCCCCAACCTCACTGATGCTAGCGACCAAGTCCAGAGCAAGGCTGCCCCCACATTTTCACCATTTTTGTCTGGACGTAAACGTGGTTTCTTTTTCTGTTCATACAGAAGAATTCAGAATTTAAATCTTGTCAATAGTATATTACAAAAATCTGGGTTAGTGCTTCATATTTTAAAGTTTCAAGGAAAGCCCTGAATTCCTTATGTACTTTGAAAATATTTTGCTTGAATGTTAGTACAGCAACTAGCTTCAGATAGTCAACATTTCCAAAACCTGCAAAAAGTCTGGGATAGACATGACAAAATAATTTCCCTGTACTATCTAGGGAATTTAATTTTCCCATGGTAAGGTGTTGTGTGGAACACTTAGAACTATCTTTTGAAGGAAAACCATTTCATACATCTTTGTTTCAAAGCACTTGTTTATGAAATGAGAATCAAAAGATTCAGCTATTGTTTACAAGAATAAAAGCAGGTAAAATAACAGACCACTTAAAAAATGAAAATAATTTACACCATAATCCCTATTAGCTTTTGGGTTTGTTATATATTCTTGGTTAGAAGGAAGAATATATCTATAATTTTCCTTATAGTGATTTTTTTTAGACTTGCCTGTATTCCTAAGTTTACAATTAAAACTGCATCTAAATTGTATTAAGTTCAAAGCCTACCAACACATCAACTCTGGAAATAATATGTCTTTATGCTTCCTGTAGAAAACAACAGCAACAACATTAAGTCATCATTAAGAATTTGATTCCTTCTTTCATGTCTGTGAGTCTAAGTTGGTAATAAATCAATTGAAGAGCCATTAAAACTAGAGTAAATTCAATCAAACCCATATCTTAAATATAACATGGTATTTTAATCCAATAGCTATTAAAAGTAATTCTGTTTCCTTGCTGGTAATTTTAAGTGCCTTCCAAAACTGCTGGTACTATGTGTACGCTGTTCAATGCTTCCCAAAGGTTTTGAACATATACCATGCTTTCTCTAGTCACAAGTTATATGGAACAAATTAAAAGAGAATTAATCTTTTGAAGATATTTGTTAAGGAGCTAAATTACCCAGATCCTTTAAACAGAAATTGCACTCTAAGTCATCAAGAATAAGATGGTTGACCCATACCATTTGTGACTAGCCACAGAACAGATGTTATACCTATTATGGGATAGAAACAAATATCTTAAGCAATCAATACCACAAATTTGTTGTTCAAAAAGACTAAAAATGCCATCATTAATTTATGATTCATCATTTAGGATCCAGTTCATCATGGTTCTTCAATACTTGCATATTTCAGGAATGTATACATCTCACTGAAGTTATAGATTCATTGAAAAGCACAAGGTCAGATTGTTACTGTGTGTTGAAAAAAGACCTTTGAGCCAGCTCCTCAGAAGCAGTCCCCAGTGCTGAATCTTGTCTTCTCTTTCTGTGTTTGCCAGTGTTTAGGGAAATACTGAAACACCTAAACTTCATAATAAAATGCTCAAATTGTCAAATAACTTGGAAGACTAACAGTCTTGGAACAGGGGATCAAAGAAGAGTCTTATTATATGGCTATTTTAGATTGGGAGAAAAATATATCAGTTTTCAAGCAGCCTCGTAATGACTCAAAATCATTAAGTTTATTAAGAAATCTTTTTCTTAGGAAGCTACCTGTGAGCCATCCGAATTACCAATACCTCTCTTCATATGACAATGTTGCCACCGTCTAGCACTCATTATTTACAAAGAAAAAGAAGATTTCCTGGAAAGTTATAATTTGCCATTACAAAAAATTAAGTCTAAAGTACTGCCTGCTTTATGGAAAAATAAAAGTGGGCGTAGATGTCTCTGGAGATATCTATCAATACAACACTGTTTCCAAAGGTGGTACACAAAGAAAGATTAAAAACAAATTTGCCTTCAAGAGAAGAAAGGATTTTACAAAGCAAATGCTGTTTGTGAGATATCACTGCAGGCAGACTAATGATATGCTTTTTTCTAATTACTTTCAGAGGCAATCTGGTGTGGTTTGGCTGGGCAAATACACCTTTTCAGACAGGGCACAGGAAACAGGAACCCTTTCTTTATATTCTGACATATTCTCCTTTCTTTTTGAATACAGGCCACATGTTCCAAATAAGTGTACTGGGTTTGCATGGCAAGGTTTAAAAAGAAGGGGTGCTTTAGAGATGGCTGCTGTAAGTAGCTGTCAGAATCTTTGCCCATATCCAACAGAGCCAATGCAAATTGGCTCCAAGATGGACCCGCCAGTGGCCAAGACTGAGCCCATCCGTGACAATGGCAGTACCTCTGGGATCATATATTTGAAAAAGGGGAAAAAACTGACCACAGCTCCCATTCTCTCACATGTGGTGTTGGTGAAGAAAAGCTGTAGAATCCAGGAGTTGACGTTGGGCCCAGGAAGGAGGGACAGATGGGAGGGAGGTATTTTAAAATTTGGTTTTGTCATTACCCTGCTCCAAGTTGATTAACAGTAAACTAATTTCCCCAGGTCTGTTTTGCCCATGACAGCAATTGCTGAATGATCTCTCCCTGCCCTTATCTCAGTCCACAAGACTTCCATTATATTTTCTCTCCCATGTCCAGTGGAGGAGAGTAGAGTTAGACATACTTTAGTGGGCACCTCTCATCAAGCTGGGGTCAATCCACCACTGCACATATTGCTATTGATTTTTATTTGTTCCCTGCATAGATTGACATGTATTTATACTATTCAGGCTCATGTGCAAAAATACAGATCCACTAAGACTTGACTACATTTTGTAGATTTCTGAAACTTGCCTTCTTCGCTTGATTTAGAACCATCAGATGGAAGGTATGGATTTAATTTCTCTGGCACTTTAGACCTCTTTCCACCTCAATACATCTCTTCCTCGTATTCTTTTTTTTTCTATCCTTAGGGTAATGAAAAGCTTTAGGGCAAATGTGGAGTTTTCTGGTGTCTGGATCTGCCACAGAAATTCAAGCGTGAATCTTGTTAATTTATGTCAGACAAGAGGTCAGTTTAAATGACTGCAATGTAGCCACCTAAAGTTAGAAACTGCCTCATAATTAAAAAAACTTGGATGGGAACACAAGCAAAAGATAAAAATAGTTGAGTTGAATTTCAAAGAACAGATGCAGGATTATCTTGCTGCAAGACTTCTCTAGTACAAGATATTGTCAAATCACCGCTGCTGTATGTGATCACTCACTACCAAGGGAAGTTCAAACAACTGTCTCTGTCTTTCTTCCTCTAGATTTCAAAGCAAGACTGCTGTTTGTAGGAAAGAACTTCCTGGCTCTTCTCCTGGTGTAGAAGATTTTTTTCTCTTTTATACTTGATTATGTCTCCAATATTTCAGCAGTATATGAGAGGAATGGATAACTATCACTTCATTTCTAAGTGTTCAGAAAATAATTTAAGTGATACTAGAGTAACAAAAATTTTCCTGTCAGTCAGTGCTCAGTGGCTGAGGAAGAAAGACAAGAAAATTACAGGTCCAAATGGAAAAACAGGTTAAGTATAGTTCCACGTGATGAAGTAGAGTTCCATGACATCATTTGGTTTCTTCCCTCTCTTCTTGATAATAAATAATAACAAAAACACTTCAATAAACTCCCAACTAAAACTGGGTTATAGCCATTGCATAATTCTCTAGTTAAATCTTGTTACTGCATCAAACCCAGAGTTTAGTAAACCACTTGTCCTTTCAACAAGTCTACCTCCTATTACAGAGTACTCCTTAGGCTGAGAGGAAGACTTTCAGAAGATCACTTCTGGAAGAGTGAGGAAAACAACCTAAGATCACTGAGGTACTAAGTGCCAAATTTTCAAATTTATTTTCATATATATGGTTTGTGTCTACTATAGTACTTTGTTTCAAAAGATAAATGTTATTCTGAAATAAATCCCTTTATGCAGCTAGTGACTGCATACTGTTTAACTTTTGATACACGTGAAAGTTTTTTCCATTTGAAGTACACTAGCACTGATCCTGTGATATGGGCATTCATTGAATGCAACCAGCCTCCTATGGGGCTTCAGGGCTGAAACTGAGCATTACACAGCCTCAAACATATCTCTGCTAGCAAAATTTGGTCCAGCAGACAGAACTAAAGATGATCTGAAGTAAAATCTCCAAACACCATTCAGCACAGATGCCAGGGTCTCAGTACAAGCTTCACCAGTCTCCTGATGAAGTAATCACTCAAATGAGAAGAGAGGCCTTTAAACTCAACCACCTGTCCAGACCAGATTCAGTAATGAATCAAGACTGGGCTTTTCAGAGCTTTGCCCTGCTCAAGTAAAGGCTTGAAAATCTCCAAAGACAGACTCCATAGCTTCTCTGAGAAAACTAGTCCAATTTTGGTCCTTTTGTGTTGTGTTGAAATGCTAATTTGTGTACACATAGGCGTGGGAACAGACAGGCATTAGGACTGTATGACATGAACAAAATTTGTATGTCAGGGCCCTTTTTTCTTTACCTTTACTCTCCCCATAAAATAGCAATGCTTGTTTCTTTTTGTCAGGTGTACTATTGTGAGGGTGTAATTTAGCTTGTGTTTCACCTTCTGTAAGTAAGGTGCATCATTGCAGAGGATTTATGTAATCCACTTGTGCATCTACTTGTGATGGTTAATTTTCTCTGTACACCTTTGAATAATGCTATCAATAATGCCACTACACAAATGGTCTTTTTGTTCAGTAGAAGTTAAGGTTAGGCAAGTATTTGTCAAGAATGTTGTCAGTTTAGTGTCCCTGGCTCAAGCAGAAGACTAGTCAAATTTTTTATCAATTTTCCCAAGTCTTTATTCTGAGTCTGAGACTTATCACTGATACACAAACATTATTTCAGTTGAAACTATAGCATGAAGAATAAAGATGTTTTGCAGCATGCAGCAGTGTTTGAGGATGTTGAAGGTCATGTTTATGTAAAGAACAAGGTTAATAACTGAGATTTTTTTAGCAACCACTTTTATTCAGTATATGAAATAGGCATGTACATCAACACAAGACATAAGGAACATCTGTATTTCTCTGCCGTTCTTTCAGTGAGCATTTCAGGAGAAGAATAATGAAATTATCTATCATGTTAAGCACTCATTCACATTTCTTTTTGTGTATGATGGGTTTCCCACAACTGCTATATAAAGTATCAATTGAAACTCACCCTGTCATAGATACTTCTACAAAATACGAACAGTGCTAAATACTTTAAAGTGAATTGATTTCCAGTGAAAGTGTTTTAACCTCCTTTTAGGTCAAGAAATAACAATTTTCCAAGCTCACTCTAACATGAGAATTAATCCTCAGAGGCAGGTGTGCACTGCATAATTCATTTAGTCTGAGAAATTTATTAAAAATACTCTTTCTCTGAACTGCACTTGAAGCTTTTATTATAAATTTTAGGTGTGATTTCTTTAACTTGTATTTTAAGTTGTATTCAGAGTTGATTTCTCTCAGATCACCTAGAGGACTGCAATTTGCAATCTCTTCCTTTGTCAAGTATATAACAACAGAATGAACAACAAAACATAACAGGGGATGCTCATACATATAAAGCTTGGCTACATTGCTGAAGCAATTTGCAAGTAAAAAATACACATTTTCTTTGTGTATTCACAAGAGTAGAATACTTAGGAAAAGGACATTCTGGCTATCATCAAGGATTTTTTTGAAATTCTATTCCTAGATGTGTTGCATTCAAGACTCACTACACTGAAGAGTAACAGCTCAAAGAGCACGGTTCCCACTGTTGACCTCATAAACAACTGGTGGTACAAGGAGAGAAATAATTTACAGTAGTTTGTCAAGTGACTCTAACCATGTTAACATTAGAAGATTTCATTCCATACATCAATGAAATATTTTTACTCTTTCTCTTACAACCTTATTTCCTTATAAATCCTTGAATATATTTTATTTCCTTTGAAAAATAGCCATTTGTTTTTCATCCTTAAAATATTTATTCCTAGTGATGAATATCAGCATAAGTAATTGAGATCAGGTGTTTGGTATAACACATGGCTCTGTACTAGTGAACTTTTTTAATTTATTAGATGTCACCATTTCTTTCTTTTTACTAATGAAATAAATTAGCAACTGCAGCCTCTTGTCTGTGGCCATTCATTCTACAGACAGCTGGCTCATTGCACAATACACTTTACATATTTTTAGCTCTAGACTTGCACAAACTTCAAGTTTATGGGAAAATATTCAAAAGACCTAAATGAACTTGTGACAGACGCAATTTTTAATCTCGTCCTGAAAATGTTTGGAGTTTTTTCCTCTAGGTCCTTTTATCCTTTTCAGGTCATGCTTATAATAAAAATTATGTTTAAAAAAATGAATTATAGGTAAAGTAATGATATGTTAGACCTATGAGTTGTCTTGTGGCAGACACAAATTTCCCATTATGGAATTACTTTAGATCTTTTATTTCACATATATTAAAACACAAAAGGAAACATCAAGACCAACAGGTCAATAGAAATGTAAACACCAATCTTAAATACTTGAAAGGCAACTATATCATAGTTGTTCAATTATATCAGAGTTGTTTAATTGTATAAATACTCTATATTGTATGCAGAACTTGTGCAGATTCTTTGTAGAATGAACCATAGCAGGAGGACCAAAATATCACCCAACATTTTCCTTTAAGTTTCTACAATTGTTCACAAGGTCTCTATTGACATCAGTGGACTTTGTCAGGGTGTTTTCTTTCCCTCTTTGTTCCTTCATCCCAAAAAAAACCACTAAACCTTCATGTCTCAAATAGAATTGCTAATTTGCCATTCCAATTTAGTACTTTTCTTAATACGTAACACACTTTCTTTATTCCTGATGAAGATCTTTGGTCTGCAGCATTTTCATTTATTTTTATGTGATGATATCTCATCCTGTCTACTTCAGACTTCCATGTGTGTGTGTTTTATCTAAAAAGAAAATAGACCTGATTCTTTATTTCTAAGAAAATTAGTAGAAGAGTGACTTGTTCTAGGAAATCAGACTGCTGTCATTGCAAACTGGATTAAAATCTCCCACAAGTAAGAAAGAGGAAGAATGAGGTTTCATGTACCTTGAATCTCTCTTCAATTTCCTTTGTAAAACATGTGTGCTTTGACTTGAGGATACTTGTCTGTCAATGAAATATCAGTAAAGGCTGAAGATACCCGTTACTGAAAGAAACTGAGAATACAGCCTCTTACTTCATGAAAGATGTCCATATTTTTAATCTGTATCTATTTGCCTGCTGTTTCCAAGATCCACTGCTGTACACCTGCACACACTGGCAAAGTAGTCAAAACATATATAAACATATTTTCAAGCCACAAGCTGAGGTTTGTGTTACTCACTGAAAGTTACTGCTGCCTGTAGATCAAATCTGGCAGTTCTTAGTCAAAACTTACTGTAGTAATTTCAGATTCTTTCTTGAATAAAGACTCAGTGTGGACTACAGTTACTGGATCTTTTATTATATTCTTCTGGTATAGCCACTTTTTCATACCTCTACTAAATTGCTAAATTTTAGCTCACTGATTAGTTTCAAAAGCTCTAGTATTAAAAAGAGTTGTCATTATAGCCTGATGTACTTGAAATACTTCCTCAGCTTTTGAAATGCTACCTTGCCTATCTCCTTTGAAATGAACAATAATTAAAAACCTTGCTATGCACACTTTCAAGTACTATAAACTTATCTGAAAGAATTTTGGTTCACCTCTTCTCCCTGACTAACATTTTACACTCAATTTCCACCAAATTTCATGACCCACAAAGTAACCAATATGCATAAAAAGATAGCAGTGGAAGGAAGAAACATAAACCAAACACAAATCTAATCTTATAAATGAACTAGATGATTCCTGTATGTGCCACATTACAAAGTGGATGTAAAACACAACTTGGCATTTGGAAATCAGGTTCACAGTTTGTTTTGTAGAGAATGTGCTTCAATCTCAACTTTTTGTACCACTGGAGAGACAGCAGAGTCAGCAGCAGTAACAATGATCCTACCTGGGTACTTAAGCCTCTGCTAAAGAAGAAAATCTATCCCTACTATTTAATGGTTGGCACCTCCCTGCAGCTTTACAAACATTCACTTCACAAATAACTTCCAGGTGTGGCAACATGAGGCAGGGATTGCTTTGAATGCAAGTGGAGGTGAGCCCAACCTGTCCTCAGAGAAAATGGAAGGAGGTACCACTCCTGGTGGAAGTATTGCCATTCACTTGTAACTGGGGCCAAAAACAGAGCAAGCCCTGTTTTTTAGCAGAGGGAGAGAGAGATGACAGAGAGAAAGGCAAAAAACTTGTAGAGACATATTACCTTTGGAGCTAATATTAAGCAGCTGGATATAATACTCTCTAAGGCTACCTTTGACTATGTTTTAATGAAAATATTTGAAAATGACCTTTATGAAGCATGTATATACTGAGATATATTTTGAGACTGACTTTGACCTTACCAGCTGTACAGTAACCCCAAAGCTATACCTTAAGGAACTGACATGAGTGAGAAGTGACCCGCGGTGAAATTTCAATGCATAAGCACTCCAGCACAGAGCTAAATAATCAGTAATGGTATACAAAAGTACAAAATTCCAGGGAGGATTCTCAGCTTCTCAACGAAAAACCTGATTAGCAACACACCAAGTTGAACTACATTTTTATAGGAACACTGGTTTTTAAGAAAATGTAAGTAAATAAATTTTCATCCTACTATATTAATACAGTCCTACTAGAACAAAAATTATACACTTTTTCTGTTTTATATAATCATATCAAATTTTTGTTGTTTTTAAAAAACAGTAACTACACTTTTTTACACACAGGCACTGCTTGCAAGAAAAAAAAACACAATCACACATTTTATGTCAGTTAAATACATATGTATGTATCAAAATATGTATGTATTTAAAATATGTATTAAATCTCATCTTCCAGAGATTGGATGACTTTTAGGGGTTTTTCTGGTGCATATGGCCTCCAGGTGATGGGTAAGGTAACTCCTCATTTATGGATTGTAGAAAATGAGCAACTGACTGTCATTGGAAGTCAAGATGTGAAGCTGTTTTACATGGATTGATGGAGACCCTTCTTAAGTTTACATTTTTCTACAGCAATAGAAAAAATATAAATAAGATACAAAATACCATGGAGAGATAGGAAGAAAAAAGACACTTCTTTCTACATAGGTTTCTTTTGTTACCAGTTTATCAAGAAATTACCCATCTAAAACATCTAGTGAATAATAGGAGATAAAATGAGCCTTAATACATCATATTATTGAGGTAAGGCATGAAAAAAAAGGCTTTTCTCTTTGCTATGTACACATAGCAGCAAAATTATTATAATTTTTTCATCTCAAAACTGTTATGGCCAGACGTATCACTTTTTAAAGTAGCTTTTCAGTAATTTATTTACTAAAACTCTTTTTGATATCTAAAAGTAGATAGTGTTTATTGTAAAGTAGGCCTTCCAAAGAAGCAATATTTAGTATATAAAAAAAGTTTTATTCTTTCTTATGCTAGTGATTCTGGATTCTCTCTCTATTTGTTCCTGCATAAAAATAAAATAACCCTACTGGGTTGCCTGATTGCACATAGCTGGAATTCTCTCTCTAAAAAACCAGGCAACCAAACAAACACCTTTACAATTACAATCCTATATTTTATTCTAATTGAACCGAATGGCACTTTTTCAACAGAGTGAATTTTCTGAATCAGCTGATAAACTGAAGCACTGCAAGACTTCCAGATTTTACCCATAAAAATTACTAAATTTAGCTTGACAAAGCCTCTCAGATCCCTTAGTGTGGAATTGTCAGTCTGTTAGTAATGTAGAAGACCACATGTCTCATGGTCCATTGGAGTCCTGAAGTATCTTCTGTAGATCAATTAGCTCAAGCTCACTCCGGTGCTTCTGCTATGAAGCCTCTTACTACACCTTAGTATCTCTGGGAATATCAGGAGAAAGAGAATGTGGAAATAAATGCTTAAGGATATTTTACAGGCTAGGGTGGCCTTGGCCTTTAAGGGCTATGAGAGTATTGAAGGTGCATTTGGAGAATCCTTGTTACTACGAAGTTTGATCATGGCTTCAATTTGTTGCTGAAGGAAATTCAGAAATTGGCAAAAAAGATTACTAGTGCAAAACCAGCACAAGGACATATTTAGCTGAAGTAAATAATCATTGATTATTACAGGTGTCAAAGATGAGACTGATATCTCTGAGACCTTCGGGGACAGTTGTAAGGTTTTGTTCTTAACATGGAAAATCTGAAATCCTGATGTTCCAGTAAGAAAGGACTTCTGTTACCCAGCACTACCCAAAATGGTGACTGGATTGATGTACACGTACCCATCACTTATGGGACTCCTCACCTTCTCACATGAGCAAGCAGAGTGTTCTTCCCTAAAGAAGTCCCTACAGACAGCAGTACACTCACTGAAATGCATGCCAAAAATGCAGAAGGAGAAGCTCAAAATAATGTAACCCAAAATGACAAAAAGATGCCCCTATAGCAAGACTTCATGCAAATCAGTGCTCTATAAGGGTAACACTGGAGGAATCTTGCCAAGTTGAGCCTGCTGCCTTATTTAAGTAGATAATCATGGTGTCATGTGCCAAGTACAGTATCTGTCAATAAGTTAGATACCTGATACTACTGCCAGATGTACATTAAGCCACTTCAAAGCCTTTATCTATTTCCTGATGGATATGGTATCCTGTGCTACCTAAAATTCTTTGTAGTAGACAGAGAATTAGACAAAAAAGAAGCTATAAAGCAGCAAACACCAACAACACAAAACCGTTTTTTTAATTCAAAGCTTCATTTCTTTCTTTTATTTACATGTAGAGATAGCACTGGTTAAATCTTACTGAAGTGATCTGGAGAAATAAAATAGTTGGACCTAAAATAGTTGAAACCTTTTCAGAGAATTCTTTTTACCTATATTTAATAGTGCTTGTGATGTAAAGTTTGAGAGCTATGACACCAAAACAAAATATGAAAATCAAATCAAAAGGAAACACACTGGATGCCTAAACTAACATAATTTTCTAATGCAATATAATTTACTGGAAGAAGATATTTTTAGTCCACAACTATTCTTTCAGGCTCACATTTGGTACAAATTTTCAGTCATCATTCTTATTAACACATGTTGCAATAAGTCACACTGGACATCAGAGGCCCTTTCTTAGAAATTAGTCATCACATTCACATAGCTGACACTTAGGAAGCTATATGTGGAGTTTTCCAGATTAGGTTTTATTCTGGTTTTCACATAAGCTGACAGACTGATAGATGGTCTTATTTTAACATCAAAGAAGAAAAAAAGTATAAGCACTTTTGACAGCTACGCTAGTCTTTAATAACAACACAGCAGAAACTTCAACTGGTAATGACCAAATTGTCTGAAATGTAGTGGGTTGTGGTGGCCATTTTCAGTAGTCATGAACTGGAAGGAGACAAAATTCCACAGAACAATTACTGAAACTTCCACTCCATCAGTTCAGGAAATTTCCACACTGAGAGCTCTAAAGAGTACAATAAAATAAAATAAAAAACCTACAGTGTACCTCAAGTCTTTCAGATTAGTTACCTGAGCCTAAATAATTATCCTTAAAGGAGAGTTTCTTGCCTGAAAACCTATGGAAAGGTTTGCTTTTCCTGTTGAAGCCTAATCAAATCAAAAGGAAACACACTGGATGCCTAAACTAACATAATTTTCTAATGCAATATAATTTACTGGAAGAAGATATTTTTAGTCCACAACTATTCTTTCAGGCTCACATTTGGTACAAATTTTCAGTCATCATTCTTATTAACACATGTTGCAATAAGTCACACTGGACATCAGAGGCCCTTTCTTAGAAATTAGTCATCACATTCACATAGCTGACACTTAGGAAGCTATATGTGGAGTTTTCCAGATTAGGTTTTATTCTGGTTTTCACATAAGCTGACAGACTGATAGATGGTCTTATTTTAACATCAAAGAAGAAAAAAAGTATAAGCACTTTTGACAGCTACGCTAGTCTTTAATAACAACACAGCAGAAACTTCAACTGGTAATGACCAAATTGTCTGAAATGTAGTGGGTTGTGGTGGCCATTTTCAGTAGTCATGAACTGGAAGGAGACAAAATTCCACAGAACAATTACTGAAACTTCCACTCCATCAGTTCAGGAAATTTCCACACTGAGAGCTCTAAAGAGTACAATAAAATAAAATAAAAAACCTACAGTGTACCTCAAGTCTTTCAGATTAGTTACCTGAGCCTAAATAATTATCCTTAAAGGTGAGTTTCTTGCCTGAAAACCTATGGAAAGGTTTGCTTTTCCTGTTGAAGCCTACAGGATTTCTCCTTTGGGTAAGCAGATAAAAATACTGAGGGAAATCAGAATATGAAAGGATAATAGAAAACCCAAAGTATGAAAGCCACAAAAGGCTCTTTTGGCTTAAATTAGAATGTGTTGCAAGCTTGGGGAGATGTATAGAAACAAGCAAGAGAGAATACAGGTAGTAATAGGAGACAAAGGCCTGAAAAAGCACAGACTGGACACTCTGCTGTATAACCCGCTCTGGGTGATCCTCTCTCAGCAGGGGAGTTGGATTAGACGATCTCCAGTGGCTTTAAATGTAATGTATTATGGCCTTAATATAATGGTATGTAGTTTTAGGTAGAAATACCCATAAAACCAAAACTGTTCACAGAAGTACAGAATTGTGGGTTGACTCTGGCTGGACGCCAGCTGCCCACCAAAGCTACTCTATTCTTCCTCTCCTCCATGGGGCAGGGCAGAGGAAATAGAATCAAAGGCTTATGAGTCAAGGAAAGGATAGGGAGAGATCTCTCACCAATTACTGTCACTGGAAAAAGAGACTTGACTCAGGGAAGTTAGTTTCTTTATTACAAAAAAAAAAAAAAAAAAAAAGTAGAGAAATAGGAAATATAGCCAAACCTTAAAGCATCTTCTCCCCATTCCTCCCTTCCTTGTATACTCAATTTCACTCACGATTTTCTCTACCTCCCACCCTCCAACAGCACAGCAAGAGGACAGGAAATCAGGGTTGTAGTCAGATCATCATACACTGTCTCTGCTGCTCCTTCTTTTTCTTGCCCTGCTCCAGCGTGAAGCTCCTCCCACAGGAGACAGTCCTCCATTAACTTTGCAACTGAGGTCCTTCTCCTTCACATGGGCTGGAGGTCTTCATTAACTGCTCCAGCAGGAGACCTGTCCATGGAATGCAGTTCTTCAGGAACAGACTGCTCCAGCATGAGTCTCTCAATGGGGTCACAAGTTCCACCAGCAAACCTGTGTTCCTCTCTCCATAGGTCCACAGGTCCTGTCAGCTCTTCTCTATACACACTCAGAGCCTTCTTCAGGCAATCACCTGCTTTCACCTGAAGTCCTCCATGGGCTGCAAATGGGTTTGTGCTCTACTGTGAACGTCCACAAGCTGCAGAGGGACAGCCTGTCTAACCCTGATCTTCAGGCCAGGCTGTGGGGGAATCTCTGCTCTGGCACAGGAGAGCTTTCTCCCACTTCTTCTCCACCAATCTGGGTGTCTGCAGGGCAGTTTCTCTCATACATTCTCCCACCTCTCTCTGGCTGCTGCTCCATTGCAGGTTTTCTCCACCTACTTAAATGCCTTGTTCCAGAACCACTACCTCTGTGACTGATGGGCTCAGACTTGGCCAGTGGTGGGTCCATCTTGGAGCTGGCTGGTGTCAGCTCTGTTGGACTTGGGGGAAATTTCTGGCAGCATCTCACTTGCAGCCCCTTTACTACTTGCCATGCAAACCCAATAGGCAGGGCAACAGTTGTGGGGTTTTGAAAGATGAGATACTCTGAAAGCAAAGAATAGGAGATAATAATAATGGTATGTTTATTTCTAAAAACATTGTTCAGATTTAACTGAAAGATTAAAGTAAGACTAAATTAGTTTGTTTGAGTCCAGTTACTGTTTTGCTTTATTACACCAGCAAGCTGAAAAAGATACAGGTATATACAGGGACCCTTACCAGCACAAACTGCAACCTGCAATGGTTGTCCTCAGCCACATTACATTTGTTTTCCAGATTTTCTGATCATTACTAATTCACCTCTCTCCATTAAAAAGGAGTTGTCATAGATGAAATCACAATATGTTATTTTATTAAATTCAGTTCCAAAATGAGTGGAAGTACACTGAAACTCCCAGATAATTGATTTTCATAATTAGTAACCTTTTTATGATTCATGACACACACAGGCACTTGCACTGAACTCCAAGGTATATATTGCTGTTCTTTTAATGTTTCTTACATGAAAAGAATTCATAAGGAGGCAACTAAGCAAGATTATTACGGTGTTTCCTGTCCTCTCAATAGGTCTAAAAATGAAAGCTTCTTTGAGGGGGCTTGGTTACCTTCTCAGGAAAATGCCAGGGGAATTTTAATGGCCATTAAGAGTCTCAACTATAATGCAAAAGTTGATGAAATGTATTGGTCCTAGTACAGTGCTGCTTCCCATCATAGCAGAATAGTCTGCTACATGTGTATTATGTCTATTTTCCACCTCCTTTACAAAATTTAAGTCTGTGATGTTCTCATCAAGGGAAATGATGATGGAGTTACAGAGGTCTTTGATTAAATTTGCTCAGCAGCAATCTGTAAATAACCTGCAGCGTACTGTTTCCATTTTTTGTTTCACTCAGTAACCTGCAGTGAGTGTTGACTTCCAAGTACTGTTCAGCAAAAAAGAAAAGCACACAGATGACTGATTGGTCCTTGTATTTTGAAATGAAAAAATGATGAGCAGAAAGTCGTCAGAGGAAACCCCAGAAAATAAACCAATTTCAAACCAGTGTATCTCCCCTACCTATTCACCTGTGTGACTGTTGCAAATAGCCTCTGTGCTGTGCCTTGTCCTCATCATAGGTCAGTGAGGAAAACTGCCATGTGTTTAGGAGAAAGCTGATTGTTGAATGCATTGATATCTGCAGAGTGTGGAGGCACACCAAAATGGCTGTCCATTCATGAGTGACTAGAGTCAATAATGCTAGAACCCTGTGTTCTCTTCATCTATTTTTTTTTCTTGCCCATAGGTTGAGCTGAGACTTTCACTGGGCTTTGACAGATCAGAGAGAACAGGGCTTCTTTTTGACACCCCTACTGTACCAGCCAGACTTTACTGTTGACAGGTGATTCAAAAGCTCTACTTGTGGGCTGCAGTACAACCTTGACAGTAGTGAGATGATCCAAGGACACCAGAGATGAAAGCAACTTTTTTAAAGGTCTCAAAGTAGGTGTTTCCAGACCACATGGCATGTTTATTTTCTGAGATCTCATCATTCTTCAAGGACTGAAGAGCTGCTTCTACTCAGTGGAGTGGAACCTGGAAGAATTTGGAGATCTTTCTCACTCGCCTCTTGCAGTTTTTCATCTCTCTGTTCTTTGTGCATTTGTATTCATGGAATTTATTATTGTTGCTTAACTTCCCAGAGAATTGTTGGACTGAAGCACCTCTCTTCATTTCTCTAACTAGTGCCATTTGACCTACTAGACAATTTAATCCAGCCTCCACTTTTGAATGGATTTTCTCACAAGTGGCAATCTCTAGCAGGGTCACTTGGAGAGGCAACCGCACTGCATGTTACCTTGCACCATAATGAGGGCAATTTCAAAAGGCATTCAATCAAAAGAAAGGGTGTTTTCTGCAAAAGGCTTGTGTCCTGGGTTTTCCCTTGTCCTTATCAGTGGCTGAAGCTATTGAAAAATCTCAACCTATGTCTTATAATATCAGTTTTAATTTTTCCTTAGTACAAGCTGCAGAACAATGAGGGTAGTCTTAGCAGCCACTTTAGAATTCTGCAATTTTAAGGGGACCTGAATTGCTGCTAAGGAAATGGGAGGATTCCTGTTTGCTCAGAAAGTCCTGTTCAGAAAACTCCTGCTTCCTCTGACATATAAACAGATAGGAAGGGATGGATGAACCAGGAAAGCCAGGCAATTGTCCATGTACTATTCATATTAGTCTGTTTTTCATGTCACTGGAGGGCTTTGATTTGCACAGTGTATCAGAAATTACAACTGCCCCTCTACCATCACAATATCTTGTCTGTATAAGCGCTAATCAACAGTCCTTTGACATTCATGCCATAAGGCCTTGTGTCTTTTCACTACTTCTGCCTTTCTTCCTCTCTTTTCTCATTTAAAGTTCACAAACAGCTGACTGATGGCTATCAAAACTCGCTGCCCTTAGAAGAGGTGCAGCAGGGGTGGCTGCACTGGCCTCCCTACTGCATGAAGGATGACACTGCTTCTGAGGAATGCTACTTGCTGCTGAGCCTCAGCCTTGCCACAAGAGAAGCAAACTCCACCCAAGGACAGACAATGGCTGGCCCAAAAAGTGAGTGTGCAAGCTTTCTGCTGTAGCTGACAAAAAAGGTAACACATTTTATTAAATATTTTTGGCTACGACTCAGCTACACTGAATTTCATGGAGACCAGCAGCAGATAATGTTCTATTATTTCACTTACATATACAAAATTAATTCAAGTGGGAACATTTTATTTCATTTAGATGTTTTGTACCAGAATCCTAAAAAAATCAGGGACAGGACTTTTTAACTTACGGTATTAGATCATTGACAAAGGAAAAAAACCCCAAAACAAAAAACCAAAATCCTAGTTTATATTATGCAGTCAGTAATACCATAAAATATGTGACTATCTCAGTGAGGTAAACAATAGCTTTTTTGAATTTGACTTTTTATTTCTACCTATATGGTACCCCATGCAGGAAGAATGTCAGAGAATACGTGGTATGGAACATCTCACCTGTGGCTGCTGAGATTCCTTCTTATGCTTTTAGAACCAAAACATACATTTTTAGCATTTTTTAAACTGAATAAAGGCCAATGGAGCTCTATTTTCCAATTTTCCATTTTTTTCTGAAGACAAATAGTTACATAAAGTGGGATATATATTTCCTTGAGGAAGTGGACTGGAAACATCTGGAACTTGATATGTATGAAATTAAGTTCCAGTTTTAAGATTCTTTGTGGGGTTAAACATGTTAGAAATTTTGTGCTTTTTAATACAAAATAAAATTCTGATAGCATTGATGAAAATAGGAAATTAAACCATGGTGTGTATCTTTGAATCCAGCTAATCCTAATTTACAGAAAATAACAGGATTAAGAACCAGGTTTGCTGCATATGCTTAGCAATTATGGTAACAATGCTGAGAAAATAAATTGAGCTAATAATAGTTCTGAAGATGTTCAGTTAAAACTGAGCATGTTAGAATTTTTTTAAGGAAGTTTAAAAATGAGGAATGAATAAAATGAACTTTCAGATGTGAAAAGCAATTGAATTCCTCAGGCATCCAGGCAGTTTGGCATGAAATTATCTTGCTTTCAGAAGCAAAAAGATTCATGTTCATATGAGATTTCCTATACTTATTTCTACTTGTGTTATTCTGCCTTCTATTTGTTTCATTTATGAAAATGAACACACTTTTCTTTTCACTCCATAATAAATATACTTACAGAATTATTTACATTGGAAAAGATTTTTCAGATCAACAAGTCCAACCATTAACCTCATTGTGCCAGGGCCACTACAAAACCATATTCCTGGGTGCCTCATCTGCACAGTTATTAAATGCCTCCAGGGCTGGGGACTCAATCACTTTCCTGGGAAGTCTGATTCAATGCTTGACATGCCTTTCAGTGAAGAAATTTTTCCTTAACCATTCTAAACTTCTGGTGCAACCTGGCACAATTTCCTCTCAGCTTATTGTGTTGAGACTGACATCCCTCTCTATACAATCTCCTTTCGGGTAGTTAGAGAGACAGCAATAATGTCTTCTTCAACCCTTTCTCCCTTCTCAGGCCAAACAACCCCTACTTCCCATAAGAGTTGTGCTCTAGTCCTTTCACCAGGTTCATTGTCCTTCTCTGGGCACACCCCATCACGTAGGTACCTTTCTTGTAGTGAGTAGCCCAAAACAGAACACAGTTAACAGGTAGACAGAATGACAATTGCAGATAAAGATGCTCCACCCACCCAAAGACTGGAAGAAGCTGACACATTAACAAAGATTCAGTCCAACCATTGTCAGCAGCATCATTGCGTAGGTTGTGATGAGGCAAGGACAAACTTTGGTGCAAACCAGAAGAAATATAACTATCCTTTATGTTCTTTCAGACTTACAAATAAGAACATGGAGAAATCAGGTAACTGATGACTTTGAGTATTGTTATAGAGATGGACTGTTTTCACAGGTATATAGTAAAAGGATAAAAAGCCATGAACAAATCTGTATCAAGGCAATTTCTGATAGATACAAGAAAAAAAGCCACAGTGAGGGTGGTCAAATGTCAGAACAGGTTACTCAAATCAGCTGAAATGTCTTTGGAGTTACTCCAAATGGATACTTCAACTGGAGCCACTTGAACTGTCCTCAGAGTTGGTTTTGCTCTGAGCTGGATATCAGACCAGATTACTTCATATATTCAATAATTTTGCAGTTACATAAGCTATGCATTCTTGAGTGTCTTGACAACAGGGAAGCACGTGGTACAGCCAAGTCATTAGTGTCCCACTAGGAATACACTTTTGTTTCCAGTGTTTCAGAGATGGACAAGATGTTTTTTAAATAAGTTCAAGTAACTGGATACTCAAAGATGGCCTATATGCAATCTGAAGAGCACCATATTGACATATTGATTAATGTAATGGAGCTTCTGGGGGAACTTATATGTAAAAAACAAATAATTCCTAAGATTTTTTCAGTCATAAATACAAATGTCTGGCCTCAAGAAAAGATAAGGAAACAATGCAAACAATGATAAACAGATCTAAGTGTACCCACCAAATACCTAAGATAGAGGTCTCTTGGTCCCAGAAAGCTTACCAGTGACATGTTCCCACGGTGCCCAAGTTTTCATCCATCACAATCTTTATAAGGAATGCTAGAAGGAATCTGGAAAGTTCAGCACCAAAGGATTTGAGTCAACAGTCTTTTCAGTCATGCTGAGGAGGTGTTGAAAGGCTATCTGAATTGTCACACTGTGCTGCTTCTCCTTCATGGACGCACATGGAAGGTGGTTGGTCAGCACCCCTATAGTTTCATAGCAAGATCCATCATACACCAGTTCAGATCAGAAAATCTGAATAGATCTGAATGAGATCAGACCCCAGATCTCTGAATACAAGGTTTCTATATTAGGCAAAAAAATTTAATTTATCTATTTAGAATTGGCTGTCCTTACAGGAGTCATAGTTTATCAAGAGTGACAGGGTGACAATTTCCCATTATAGAGAAAGTTCTGCCTATGAATACATGATGTTCTATGTGGGTAGATGGATAATACAAATGTCCATGTAAGCAGGTACATGATGGCTAGAGGACCAGACTTTTCTGACATAGCTCTCTTTACTCCTTTGCCTTTGATGTTTTTGGAGGTGACTATTCTATTTTCACCTGCCTAGTAAAATTATAATACCCATGGCAACCACAACTGAAATGGCACATCTCAGAGTTTGCAGGGTTTCATCACCCTGGGAAGCATCCATATGAATAATCAGCATGAATTTAGCTTCAGACCTTGATGTATTATTCAAACAAAATAGCTTGTCAGTTACTTCCAGTGGATCAGAGGCTCTTTTTCAAACTTCTACCTCCTTTTTAAAAGGTATCACTTACACAGAAATCTTATTCCCCAAGGTCTTACGGTGTTTTTGGACAAAGAGATATTTATATGTATGTTTAATGTATGCATATATATATGGCGGGGGAGTAGGGTTATGTATATATCTTATATATTGCTATATAGGCATTGGGAGCTCAGGAATTAAATGAGCATATAATGAAGATACAATAGCTACTTTGACTCAGTGGTCAAGACTACTAGATTTGTCTCACTGTCCACCTGTCCTGGTTCCATCTGGGATAGAGTTCTTTCTCTTCCTAGTAGGTGGTACAGTGGTGTGTTTTGGATTAATATGAGCATAATGTTGATAACACTGATATTTTTTGCTAAGTAGTACTTAATCTTTAAGTCAAAGACCTTTTGCTGTCTCATGCCCTGCTAGGAAGTTCCTGTGAGGGAACACAGCTGAAACAGGTGACCTGAATTTAGCCAAAGGGATATTCCTTACCATGGAAAGTCATGTGTGGTATATAAACACAATGAATTTCCTGGAAAGTGGCTGACTGATATTTGGGAGCACACTCTTCATCAGCCACTGGTTTGTGAGCAATTTTATTATGCATCACTTATTTCTCTTGGACTCTGTTACATCATGATGAAGATGATGATTATCACTCTTTTCATCATTACTGTTTCATCATCATCATCATCATCATTATTATTATTATTATTATTGGTTTTGGTTGGTTTGTTTCATTTATTCAATTGTTCTTATCTCAACCCATGAGGCTTACCTTTCTTTTCATATTCTTCTTCCCCTCGTGGGGGTATGAGGGAAATGATCAGCAGCTCCATGGTACTTAATTACCAGCTGGAGTTAAATCATGGCCCCACTTCTTTCCCTATATGAAGCTGGGTTTTAGCAGCCCTATTGCTGTTGGTTGACTTTATTCAGCTATGGTATTTTTGAAGTGTAGCAGCACAGCTATTGTCATCTTGGGAGCTGTAAGGAGTCTTGATATGACACTTGTTTGTTGATAAGAGAGGAGGTCAGTAAGTGTCAAAAGTGGGGTTCTTTTTCTAGTTTGTCTCACTATTAGGTTTCATGCTCACACTAGAACTACTGCCTTTAGCAAGGAATAAAGCAATAAATGGGGATCTCATTTCATGTTTACTCAATATATGTGCTGAACTCCTGGGTAGTGCTTGCTGCTCTTCCTGGAACAGCTATCACAGGTACCTGCTATGACTGAGAGTATTCTCATACACTGAACATGTGCAGACTTGGGTACATTTAGATGTGCATTCTTTTACATCACATTCTACTGTTAAAATTTTTGTCTGTAATTATATTTTGTGTACTGAATTAGACATGGTCACACCAGCTAGTCACCTTTATGCAAATCCTTCCTGCCCTTTTGACAGTCCACTACCAGAGTTTATTTATTCTCTTCTTATTGGTGGCAGTCAAAGTAAAGGCCGTTATCAGGGATTATTTCACTTTGTTTTCTCAATGGAGGAATAATGTTCTGAGGATATTTTCCCTGCTTAAAACTCCCCTTTGTTTGGGATAGTTTTCCTTCAAGAGCAAAGAGATAATATAGAATAGCAGAAATAGAAAAGAAAATGCTGTTGTCATATCTGACATTTTCAGCAAAAGAAATAGAGTCTGCAACAGAAAGTGGATGTTTTGCTACTTCCTTCTCTTCTTCAGTCTATTCTTGTGAACTGCAATGTCCACAGTCCTGTAGCAGAAGTATTTGAAGTCTGATGGTAGCAAATGTAAGGCCAGATGACCCACTGCTTCTTTTCCATTTTCACATCCTGAAGAAATATAAACAAATAATGGAGTGAAAAGCAGAGTGCTGAGAAATGCAGCTACATGTCCAGTACTAACACATCATCTAAAAAAAAAAAAAAAAGAAAAGAGAAACCATCAACATCAAAGTCAGTAGAATGCTATTGGTTATGTTCTGGGTTGCCTTATATTTAGTGGCTTAAAACTCACTAAAAATCAGATATGTAAGAAGGGCTTTTTCCTCAAACTTTGCAAATAATTCCATGCTAGAAACACAAACAAAATGTTTGATTTTATGACAGACTTCTTTTAATAATCAAATAACTCCAACCATGGATAGCTCATTCTCAGAGACAATAAAATATTCTTTACCTCAGGACTGCTAATTGAATTAATACTGAAATTTTAACTCATGTAGTTTTTTGTCTGCCTTGTTCTTGGGAGAAAGTCAGACACTGTGGATAAGCTGCCCCAAAACTGTCTAAATCATGAAGTTATTTTAGGAGCAAATCATGAACCTTTCACAAGGTAAGCACAAAATCCTGCAAGAAAAAGGGTCACACATGAAATGCATTAAGGAATCATTAAAAGAGCTCAACAGTTACCTGGCACTTGAAAATAAGTCAATTATACTGGTTGTGTTTCTATTTTTTTCTGTGCCCCACACCCTTAACCCCCCCGCACCCCACCCCACTCAGAGATAAGTAGTTCTTAGTACTCAGTGAAAAAAAACTTTGTCTTGGTTTTTTGGGAAGACATGAGAAAAATGCATTTTTTTAGGAGAAACACCATTTTACTTTCTTCAGTTTCTTCCTTTTGGAACAGCTGACTAGAAGGAAAATATTTGCAGAAGTATTTTCATCTGGCAGTGGGAGGTGGTGTGCATACCTTCTCCTCTCCGTTGCTGAATAGTCATACTGCTTAAACCTCATTGTTCATCTTCCCCTGAAGCAGTACAGCAAACACAGGTAGAGAAGTCACAGCACCACAGGATATTCTTAGTTAGAGGGGGTCCACAGCAGTAATCAAGTCCAACACTTAGATGAACCAAATTATCTTTACAAGTCCCCCACAACAACCTACTCTCTAAACTAGAAAGAGATGGATTTGATGAGTGGACTGTTAAATGAATAAGGAACTCATTGGAGCGACACATCCAGAGGGTAATGGTCAATGGCTCAGCATCCCAAGTGACATCAAATGATGTCCCTCAGGGGGACCATACTGGGACCAATGTTGCTTAATATCTTCATTAATGACAGAGATGAAAAGATCAAGTTCACCCTTAGCAAATTTGCTGATGACACCAAGTTAAGTGGTCCAGTTGCCACACCCAAGGGACAGGATGCCATGCAGAGAGTCCTGGACAAGCTCAAGGAATGGGCCCATGAAAATCCCTGAGGTTTAACAAGACCAAGTTCAAAGTCAAGGAAACCCCCAGTACCAACACAAGCTGTGGGATGAACAGATCAGAGCAGCCCTGCAGAGAAGGACTTGGGGGTGCTGGGGGATGAGAGGCTGGACATGACCCAGCCATGGGCACTCCCAGCCCAGAGAGCCAAACGTGTCCTGGGCTGCATCCAAAGCAGCGTGGGCAGCAGGGCCAGGGAGGGGATTCTGCCCCTCTGCTCTGCTCTGCTGAGAGCCCACCTGCAACTCTGCATCCAGCTCTGGGGTCCCAGCACAGGAAGGACATGGAACTGATGGAGCATGTCCAGAGGAGAGCCACAAAAATGATTAGAGGGAAGGAGCACTTCTCCTGTGACAAAAGGCTGGTACAATTGGGATTGCTCAGCCTGGAGATGAAAAGGCTTTGAGGTGACCTAATCACAACCTTCCAGTACCTGAAGGAAGCCTACAAGAAAGATGGAGAGAGACTTTTTGCAAGAGCGTGTACTGACAGGACAAAGGGGAAGGGCTTTAATGTGAAAGATTGAAAGATGTTAAGTTTAATTTATATATTAGGAAGAAATTCTTTGCTGTGAGGTTTGTGGATACCCCATCCCTGGAAATGTTCAAGACCAATTTGGATGAGGCTCTGAGCAACCTGGCCTAGTGAAAGATGCCCCTACCCTTGGCAGGGGGTTGGAACTTAAACTGATGTTTAAGGTCCAGTGCAATCCAAACATTCTGTGATATATTATAAAAAATTCAAAATATATTTTGAGTGTAATGTATAGTATTTTTAATCAACTTCAGAAGCAAACCACTCCCAGTACTGCTTGTCAATTAAGAACCTACATAATGACCTAATGAACACTGATTGATTAGTAGTCTTGTAGCATAGACATCACCCGCAGCTCCAGGATTTCTTTAATAGAAATACACCTACAAATTACTGAAAATTCAAGATATAAAATCTGATAGCACTTGTCTATTTATAACTTCAAATGTATTATTATTCTCTAGCAATCTCTGTGTGGGACTACCAATAATATCCACAGCAGCTCTATGCCAAAACCAGTATCACTTGCTGTCGTCCTTGCCAGCTGTAATGTTTAATTATGTGACCTCAATTAACCAGCCTTAGATGTGAAGGAATTTCATGTCCTTTCAATATCTGGTATTCTCATATCACCTGTGTAAACCTCATTTTTTTGTGGCCCGCATCACAGCTATTTGATCATCCTTTTTACTTTCTGAATTTAATTATAATTGTTTAAAACTGTCTTTATTCGACCATTGGATCTAAGTATACTTACACTCCACTACTATCAAGCTGTCTGTTTTCCATGGAAAGCTAAGGTTAGCAGAAGTAACAACCCCCTTAATGGAGGCAAAAGGACTTTGCACAGCCAGATTCCTCTCTCTCTCTCCTGACACATTTCCAAGATCAAGGAAACTCCAACAATTATTTTGCTCAGGGTGTCAGGGGGAACCCTGAAAATTTCCCATCTATCAGTACTTGCAAATTGAGTTTAATCTGCTTTATGTTGTAATGATTATCAGAACAGAAAATATCAAAACTTGCCTGTTTAGCCACAGAAGAAATTATTATTTTGTTTTTGCTTTGAAAAATCCTTTGTTATTTCTTCCTGAAGCATAAGATATAGTGTATTTTTTTCTGACAGCTGCTTTTATCACTACTTAAATAAGAAGTTAAAGGAACAAAATTACTCTTAAAGGGCAGCAAAAGATTAATACTGTGGCTGTAGGATAATCAGCTGTGGTTTCATGATGTCCAAATGATAAAAAGAAAAAGAAGAAAATATAAATTACCTCTTGGCTGTTGGAATTCTGGATTTTAATAGATATGCTTCTAAAACAATATTACTACAATGCCACTGTAGAGGAATAGTAAATCATTATTACTCTATAAAAATGGGGAAAATGGGAGTATGAAGTAACATTCAGGCCTTTATTTTGAAGAGCATTAATTTTATGGCCATCACCCTGACTGAATGGTATCTTTGAGAAACTGCTATTGCATGAACTGAACATCTGTATTTTTAGCTAAAATCTAAAACCAGTTCAACTCTTTTGCCAAATATCTTCTTAGCACCAACCAGGAAATACTTTGCTAAATTAAAATTTTGCAAGTTATGCCTTATTCTTCTCAGTACTCTCTGGCAAGGTGCATCACATACTTTGCAACCAAGGACAGATCAACTCTGCACATAACAATTTTACATAGGCTATAGAGGTTTATGTGCCCTCATGCCACAAGTGTGTGATCCCTCTTCAGAGACTTGCCCAACTGATATGAGTCACAATTCAACTTTTTACTATAACATACTATAGCTCAGATGCATTTTTGAACTAAAACCCTCATCTGGCCACAAAAGCCCTCATCTGACCCTACATAATCCCCTGAGAATGGATCAAGATCTGAAGCCAGGGTACAACACTGATTTTTCTGTTTAAAAGCTATTTGCAAGGATTTTATCTTTCAAGATTGGAAGGATATAGTCACTAATTGAATACTTTTTGGACATATGTGTGAATGTGCCACATAAAAACATAATTTACATCACAAATTTGACTAGGCACTCATCAACTGCTAGAGATGTCATAGAAGTGTATTGGATTGCTTTTTTTGTAATGGCAATTATTGTTACATTTGTTCCTCTGAACAACATTTCCAACACCACATTTCCCTGTGCTTTAGCTCTGTGTTTTCAACTAGCATGTAATTCACTGAGTGAAAAATGTTTAAGAGCTCTGCTCTGTAATTATCTTCATCCTTGCAGCATTTTAAAAGAGGTCTTCTATTTTTCTCCTGATGATTGAGCATCACATTTGCAAAAATGTGTTGGCCTATCGCACAGAAGAGTTAACTCAGTAAATTCAGCAAATACAATTTGGAGTCTATGTAGCTGCAAATCTCCAAGAAAACAGGATTCAGAAACTGCAATAATTCTAGCACAAGTTTCAGTTAAGAAAAGATTCCAAGTTAGGATTTGGTGTGGAGGGAAATAGAGATGTTTTTCATCATTCTCTGTATTAATACAGAAGTGAGGAACTGGGGCTAACTCCAGAGTGCTTTTAGGTGTTTGCAAAAGAGATGTCAAAAAACACTTTAAGCTCTTAGTTTTCTGGGGGTTTTGTTGAGAAATGTATGTCCCAATTATTTTAGATTTGAATGTATGATGGTATTTTTAAAGCTCCACAGGAAGTCTGAACTTTTTTCTTAAAAATAACAGTATATAATGAAAGCATATCTGTAAATATTCATAATTTTCCTGTTGAGGATTTGAAAGGCACTGTTAAGATTTTAATAAAACATTAATTTCTGCTGATGTTTAGAATGGTTTCTCCCAATTTCAGAAATGTTTTCACTAGATTTTTAATGCAGGGTTAGGAAAAATACAATTTTTTAATTTAATTGCTATTATGGCGGGATTTTCAATGAGCCTTTCAAGACACTTCATTTTATGGATTGCTATTAAATGTAATTAATTGATTCAATTGTGTATCACCATGTGAATATGCACATGGACTTACACACATATTTATATACATATACATGTAAGTAAATATTTATGCCCTAGAAACACATACCTGGGCAAGGGAGATACAGTCACTGCAAAACTTTGTTTCAAAATTCTGTTTTATAATATTTTCAAGGTTATAGATGGAAATGCCATTATCTGTCTTAGCTTTTTTTCCCTATCCTTTCTTAAAGCATGAGTAAGGCAATTGTGAGATATTTGCATGAAAACATATACACATGGTGAAATCAAATTTTGTACAGCTATGTGCAGCTATTTTTGTACAGCTATGCTTGACTTTGACAACTTTGGCCTTTTATTTCCTAAGTCTTTCCATCTTTGGCAATTTTCTGCATGCCTCGGTTTCCTACCTTCTGTAGCTATTTTCCTAAAAGCAATCAGAATAAATTCCTCAGGTTGTGCTGGTCGTAGGAGTAGTGAGACTGGCAGGTATTACTGCTCTCAATTCATCCATTTCAGTTAGTCAAAGCAGAGGTTCAAAGAAGTGAAAATCGGGTTCATCTGAGGTTTTCCTCCTCTGCTGAGAAGGAAGGGATCTCTCAATACTCACCTGTGTGTCTGCGATGCTGTGCAGAAAGATCCTTTGCAGTATTTTGATTATCCAGATACCCATAAAGGGCTTTCTGGAAAACCACAGTATTAGTAAAGGCCGCTACTTTCAGAGTTTGTCTAGATGAGGTCTAAATGACAGAAACACGCAGGCAGAAATCACCCACACCCTGGTACAACCTAAGTTTGCAGTTACCTAGCTTGAGCAACCAGACCTGCCTTCACAGGGCCTTAACCTTTGCGTTGTAAATGTTGTGCATCAGAAAAAGTAGAACTATCAAGACCATGTGAGAGTCAGGACTGAAGTTCCTGTCCTCAAAGCCCCATCCCTAGCCATGACAATTTGTCCATTTTCCCTTCCTTTGGAATGGACACAAATATTTTTGTTCTTAGTCTTCCAGCCACCAGAACTGAAGCTGTAAGAACAGGTAAAACTTACAAATACCTGCTCCTATCTCTACCACCTCTGTACTGTACTCAATGCTACCTCTCCTGACTTTTATTATCCCAAACATTGTAATGTTAAAATTGTTGATACTTTTTTTTTTTTAAATGGAGTAATGGTTAAAATTCTGATAAATTACAGTGAGTGTTATTTTTGATAATTTAACATAATGGATGGAGCCTTTTCACTAAAGTAGCAATTAAGTTATCACTGTTCCCTGGCCTACACAAATTTATTGTGTCTCAGTTTATTGCTCTTACCTTCAGAACCATTTTGCCACAAATCTGACACCAAAGTCAGAAATCATGCAGAGAAAACTGGCAGAAAAAGTAAGGCCATTAACTGAAACTCTTATTTTGTAGAATGTTCCACTGGTATTTAAACAGTTGCAATTAGCTTTGCATCTAAAACACTGTTTTCCCCTGCAATCATTGTTGCTGCAGGTACATGTCTGTTTCAGTCTATTTTCACTCTGAATAAGGAATATGCACAAGGACATACAACCAGAATAATCTGTCTTTAATGTGCTTCAGCTGCATTGCTTATCTTTTAATTCTTTGTTTGACTATGAGCAATATATGTAAAAGATTCCCCTATTTATGTCATGCCATCTCTTCTTTTTCAGAGAAGCCAATGTACTGATGTAAAAACAACTTCCATTACAAATTATTGTTGTTCTGGTTGTGGTATGGTTATTTATTATTTTTTAAAATTTCATTGCTGTGGCTGCTGCTATCAATACTAAAGTAGCGTATGTCATAGAATCATAGACTCACAGACTGGGCTGCATTGGAAGACATCTTGACAATCAGCTTGTTCCATCCCTTCTGCTATGGACAGGGACATATTTCAATAGACTAGGATGGGGCTCAGAGCCCCATCCAAACTGGCCTTTAAAACTTCCAGGGATGAGGCACCCACAACTTCCCTAACAACCTCTTCCAGTGCCTCACCACCCTCTCAGGAAAAATTGCTTTTGTTATCTAAACCTGCTCTCTCTCAGTTTGAAGCCATCCCCCTTGTCCTGTTACCACATGCTCTTGTAAAAAAGTCTCTCTCCATCTTTCTTGTAAGCTCCTTTCAGGTACTTGAAGGCAATTATGTCACCCTAAACCCTTCTCTTCTTCAGGATGAACAGTCACAGTTCTCTCAGCCTTTTCTCATAGGAGAGGTGTTCCATCCCTCTAATCATCTTATTGACCCTCCTCTGGACTCTCTCCATCAGTTCCATGTCCTTCCTGTGCTGGGACCCCAGAGCTGGATGCAGGGTTCCAGGTGGGCTCTCAGCAGAGCAGAGCAGAGGGGCAGAATCCCCTCCCTGGCCCTGCTGCCCACGCTGCTTTGGGTGCAGCCCAGGACATGTTTGGCTTTCTGGACTGGGAATGCCCAAGTCATGAGCACCTCCAAATCCTTCTCAGCAGAATCTGTTCATCCCACAGCCAGTGTTGGTACCAGGGATTGCCCCAACCCAGATGCAGCACCTCATACTTGGTCTTGTTAAACCTCATAAGATTTCCATGGGCCCACTCCTCAAGCTTGTTCAGGTCTCTCTGGATGACATCCCGTCCTTCAGTGCGTCAACCACATCATTCAGCTTTGTGTCATCAGCGAATTTGCTAAGGTTGCACTTGACTCCTTTGTCCATGTCATTAATGAAGATATTAAAAAAATCTGGTCCTCATATGCACCCCCAAGGGACACCACTTGTCACTGATATGACCCCTGAGACATTGACCCTTACCCTTAGATATGACTGTCTAACTATTTCTTATCCATCAAATCCATCTGTCTCCAATTTAGTGAGAAGTATATTGCGGGACCTACATCAAAGGCTTTACAGAAGTCCAGATAAGTGACACCTGTAGCCCTTCCTTTGTCCACTGATGAAGTCACTCCACTGTAGAAGGTCACCAGGTTGGTCAGGCAGGACTTGTCTTTGGTGAAGTTGTGCTGGTTATCCTGAACCACCCCCCTGACCTCCATGTGCTTTAACATAGTTTTCTGGGATGATCTGTTTCATGACCTTCCCATGCACAGCAGGGAACCTGACAGTTCTCAGGGTCCTCCTTTCTCCTTTTATGTTTTCCTTTTTCCAATCCCTTGGACTTCAAACAACTGCCATGACTTTTCAAATATCTTGGAGAGTGGCTTGGGAGCTATACCTCAGCAAGTTCCCTCAGGACTCTGAGGTGCATCTCATTGGGTCCCATGGACTTGTTTAAGTTACTCTTTTACAGCAGATCAAAAAGGAATCATCAGGCTTTTATCTCAAGCCTCATATCTAACAAGAACAATTGTCAAATTCTTTCCTCTCAGTTTAGCTAGCAAATTGAAGATTCCATTATTTCTTTTTGATATTCCTAAACTGATTAGGAATGGAAGCCAACACACCACCGTTTGCCTTGCACCTGACCTCATGCATGGACTTAGACAAAACACCTGTTTTCCCTATTTGTTTTGATATTTGTAGTGATAGTAGTGACAGAGGAAGTCAGATACCATCATAGCCTTAAAAGGTCCAGATGTGTCCTGCCTTGGCCATCTGTATGCTGCTTAGTGGGGAGACGTGTGAGCATAAAGGCAGTTCCAGCCATGTACTGCAGGTAAGAGTATGGGTCATGCAGTAGCCAGCACGTTATCAATTGGCAGCTGAGCTTACCTTGTTCACGTAGCCATGACCCAACCTATCACTAGAATAAACCACCTACTAATAAAGCATTAATATACAGCAAGTGCCTAATTACACAGACCAAGTTAGAATTGGCCCTCATTTTTATGTGAAAAATTGTGGTTCTTGAAAATCCTAGCTGAAGGGTTTGCAGAAAGGCACGCTGTCACATCAAAACCCAGTCACATCAGGTATCCTGGTCCTTGGTATAATACAAGACCCAGGGGGACTGATCAGTTTAAAAAGAGAAACTAGTCTGCCCCAGGCAAAAAAATATAATTCAGAGCAACACTAATTCACACTACCAAATGGAAGAAGACAGCAAGCTTTCTGCTCTATCGATAATGTTACTCTCTCTTCAGCTACCCTTCTCCCCTGCAGGGAGAAAAAAAGACAGAGAAATCTACTTCTACCAGCTAATGCAGCTTCAGGGGTTTATTTTTACTCCCCTAAACTCCAGTTTGGTTGAGAACACTGTTCCTACCACAAACAAAATGCTACATGTATATGCTGGGTAAATAGGAAGCATTACAGGAAAGAAAATTTTTAAGTCGTCTCTTGCACAGGCATGCTATCTTTCATTTCCAGCCAAAGAAGGTTCTATCTGAGCAGCTCATTAAAGGGATTAAATATGTTGTCTTTAATTCCTCTAAACCCAGCAAAAGGAATTCCAGATACCCTAATGTTTCGTATGTCAAAAAACACCACCAGTTCAGGCACCAAGGAAGTTCTGTTCTTGCAATAAAATCACAGTGTTACACTAGGCAGTGGAGGTCCTTCCTTCTCCTTATCCCCATTTCCCTTGCTGCAATCAACAACTAAATTGATCTGACACTTCATCCATATAGCAAGGACCCCAGGGAGAGGGGATGTATGCGCTGTGTGGAGTGCACTGGGGAAGAGAGGACCTGGGTGGGTAGCAAGGGGTGGGCGGGAATATAAAGGGTTCAAAAGTAAAGTCATCAAAAATAATGAGAGTGCTCTGCCCAGCTTCCACTACAGCAGAGGAGCAAAGTGCCCTTTCAAATAGGGCGTCCCAGTCCACCACTGAAATAACTGGTCACAGAAAGCTGCAAGCAAATTGCCTTGACAAGGCTGTTACTGTTGTTAAGAGTTCAAAGGTTTGGGACACTAGGTCAGCGGCTGCCAATCAAGCAGACAGAAAAAGCTGCTCATTGAGCCTGTGATTTCTGCCTAGGCCGCTATTATCCCTGACTATTCCTGTACCTCAGCAGCTCCTCTGATTAAACTAGCCTCCCTTTTACATCTCTTTCAGAGTGAGATTCACACACTAATTAGTTGCCTGCTCTCCACTGGGATGTCAGACCCTCAGTCAATTTATCTCTATTTCAGCCTGCTCAGAGTGACTTCCCCAGTTATCAAAATTTAATCATGCCTTCAAAAATGTTGAAAAGTGGTCATTAGAGGCAAAAGGCCACAGGATACAATATTCATTTTTCTCTATCTTCCAGTCATCCAGCTGGCATCTATAATGGATATCCTGGGGGCTGTGAGAACACGTTGATTTATGCAACCTTGCTCTTGCTCTCACTGTGGTGCACCAGGCTGCTTTAAAGAACAGGTTTTAACAAGGTCTGAGGTGGGAGGACATTAATCATGGTAGCATTGTATGTGAAAAAGGGTGCTGTGTAGTCAGAAGAACCCCCTACAGCAGGGCAGTTAGATTTTTTTACCACCTTCTCAGAGATAAAGGAGAGTTTGACAATTGATTAGACCTTTCTGTAACCTTGCAGTCCTGTGAAATGATGAGAGAGAGAAAGGGAGGGGAAAGAACAGTGAGAGGGGGAGGGAGAGAGAGACAGAGAATGATTCTCATACTGACGGTCTTAAATGTGCAATAACTTTATGATTCTTGACTGAAACTGGCTATCAAAATCAGTCCCAACTCAATACAGTCTGAAAAAGAAGATCGTTCTTTGAATAAGAGTCCTTTCAGCTGTACATGTCAGAGGCAATCATGGACACCAGCAGCCTGCAGTGACTTCCCTGAATACTCTGTATTGCACAGTGAAACCCTGATATAAATGGCATTGGATAACATCAATCCAAGCTGTAACATTCCAAAGTAGGTTTCAGCAAAATCAACAGTGATGAATTGAAATTTGTTGACAATAGGCTGCAGGGTGAAAGGGAGCAGGGGAGGGTAGTGGTGGTGTGATTATTATTCTCTCTTTTTCTTCCTTGAAACCAGAGGAATGATTTCCCAGCCTTGGTGCACACAACTGAATGCATACATTTACATGTGATGAGCCAATGCAGAATATGAAGGCAAAATCTGAGTGTGCAAATCAGAGCTTTGCTTTGCCCATGGAGGGTTCCCTGGTGAGCAATGCATATGTAAATGAGTGTTGAAAACTGGGCTCACCTAGTTTGTTTATCATGACATTAGGGGTTTTTTTCCCTTGACCAACAGACAGGAGTGGAGGGTCACAACTTAAGAGTGGCTGGAGCAGGGCACAGTATGTTCTGCCTACTCCATACTCACTCTGTCAACGTGACTTAATCCTCAGCTGCAATCCCCCTGCTATTTCAGTCCTGAGCTTTACTCTCTATCAAATGCAATATTTGCCATTTTCCATTATCCTGTCCTGGGATCTCCGGAGCTCTCTCCCTCCCTCCTTGCTGATACTTGAGACCCTAGGGGTAAATGCTCAGCACAGTATGCAGGCATTGAGCTGAACAACTCATTACTTGTATGGGGAAGAGAATGCAACTAATCCTCACATGCTGGAAATTTAACCCTGGGTGTCATAAGACACTGTTCTTCTCCACAGACAGAATTAAAAGGAGCTGGAGACAATGTAGGGAAAAAAGCCTCAAAAGCATTTTCCAATTTTCCTTCTTGGCATTGGTGGACTGAAATCCATTTCTTGACTGTGGCCAGCCCACCAGTTTACCTCAGTTTTCTATTTCCAAAGCAGATCGTTGCTAGCCACTTCAGAAAGTGCCTATTAAGGGCAATGTTAGATCCTGACCTAGGTATTACAGGTCAGTAAAGTAAATGGCATCAGATCTTTAAAATCTTTGGAGTCATAAAATGCAGGGCAATTTTTTTTTCAACTGTACAAGGATATTTCTCCACAACACCTTCTCCCTAGAGAATGTGAGGATGTTTTTCAGTCTATGACTCAGTCTGTATGTTTCAAACATGCACTGCAATACTAGATAACAACTTCTGCATTAGGTTGCTAACCTGTTCCTTGGTCTTTCCTGCTGCAGCAGGAAAGACATCAAGCACGAGCTATTCCTTAGCATATCAGCTACTCCAGGCAAGCAGTTCATTTGTCACTAAGCAGCCCATGTCATGATACACCACGAGACGCATTCGAAAGGATTTAGACTTGCAGTTCAAAGGGCTATATTGGAGCAAAGAACAGAAGAGTGCATGTCCCTAGCCACATTAATTTCAAATGGGATCCTTTAAATTCAGTGGCACTGGTTCACACAAACAAACCCTGAGTACATTAGCTGAATGTAGTCAGACATAGTATTTGTCTTGGACTGTAATAGACTATGTAGACCAGAGTAGACTGAGTGATACTGAAAGGTCACTCAGTTGTCAAAAAAGGCTGGGGGAGCTCTGCCCTCACCACCTCTGCAAAAACCAGCAGTGTTGCTCTGAAGAAAAAACTCTCCATTTTCTGCTACAATTTTTGAGCTTGCAGTCAAACATATTCTACAGGCAGCATGTATGTGGGACATCTCTTGTAAAAGAGGAAAAATTATTTTTGAGGCAGCAAGAACGAATCTTGACTATAAGCACCAAAAGTGGAGTGTAGGTGGGTTTTACTAAAAGACAGAGCTGTCACGTTTCTTTCTTTGTTGACTCAAGATTATTCAAAGAATATTCATAAGTAAAAATATCTTCTCTTTTTCTGGTCTTTTACAAGGTTAACAGTGTATGAAAAGGAAGGGAAATTAAAAATCCTGGAAAATGTTTACTGCATGTGACTAGTAGCCTGGTAGCTGCTAGTATTTTAGACAGCAGATATTTTACGTCAACACCTCCCCATATTGTATGTCAACAGTATAGAAATAGAGGCATTAGTTATGCTTTCTGTTTGGTAGAAATGAGTGAAAGTACTAAATTATGGTTTTGCTCCATGTACTCTGTCTTTGTTGCGCTGTTGGCAAGCATGAAAGCAGTAATTTTCATTAAAAACTCATCCAGATATTTGGCAGCAATTATATTATTCCTGGAAAAACTCAGTCACAAACAGAAAATTTTAAAAAGCAGTGCTCATATTTATATTTAATTTAATTTTTGTTATTTATCAGAGGTACAAAAAGGAAGAAGAACCGAAAACGACATTGTAAATAAATAAATAAATAAATAAACTACATCACAAGGCAAAAGATAGCAGTGACTATGGACAGTAATAATTCACTCCCTATTTTTATACCAATAATGTAACAGAATAAAACCCAGTTGAGACCTACAGCAAAATCCATTTTAAAAATAGGAAAAAATATCCAGACTACATGGAAAACTTGAATAGCAATACACTTACAGTATGGTAAAAATTCTGACCATAGCTGATGATAACATTGGAGGAATGTGTATGCATCCATTTGCCTGAGGGTCTGCATATATGTTTATGCACATATAATACCTAGTTCATGTAATAGTGGAACTGAAAACTGCCAGTTGAAAACAGAGGAACTTATGATGTATAGAAAGCACTTACAACAGGCAAAGATTCATGTTCTATTTTTCCTCCTTAAGGATCTAAACTGACATAAAATAAGTACTTCAAGAGACACCATTTTTCAACTGGAAGATTCTTAGTAATGGGCTATTAGTCAGACCCAATAAATAACAATAATAATCATTTGCATGCTGTTGCAGTACTATAGACATAGTGCACTTACCAGGAAAAAAAAATTAATGCTAACATTTTTCAAAAGTCTTAATTCAAAGGAGTTCATCCCAAGCCATGTGACCTTGAGTCACTCCTCAGCTCTGGAATTTCACTCTGAAATTATCATTCAAGCAAACACCTAGTGCCAAGAAATTTAACAGAAACTGCAGGTAGCAACAGGTAAAGCCCTAGTGATGCCCCAGAGTTTAGCTTTTATATTTTTCAGATTTTGTACTGCTTTAATGTGTAGTTCTGACCTTCATATTAGGGGACAGTAAGCTCTCTTCAGAGAGTAGGTAGCCAAAACAATTGCTTCTCTAGCTGGGGACCAAGGACAAATGATCCTAATGTCAGGCCCAAGAGCATAAACAATGTAGACTGAAGAGAGAAAAACAATGATGGAGCTTCATCAGTTAAAGCTTTAATTGGACAATTAGATCCAGTATGCTAATGGATGAGAACTTATAAAAATGTGAGACCCCATGCCCAGTCATCCATTTTGTGACCATTCCGGGTCCATCTTGGGTGTAGCCCTGGCCAGGCTCTTGTACTGCCCAAGGTGTATCCATTGAGGTTTTCTAATAAATACCTACTTTATTCCTTTAACTCTGTCTAGCCTCTGTTCCAGGTCAGACTTCACAGGGTGGAGAATGTCCTCAGCTTTCAGGCAAGTGGCTTTCATGAAAACTGAATTGTGAATTTTTATACTGTAAATTATAGCATAGACCAACACTGATATCCATAGAAAAAGAAATGTCAAAATAGTTAAAAATAAAAGCTTTTAGAAAGAACAACATCCATTATTTTTCACATATTGCAGTCACTAGAAGAGTGTACATTTAAAAATCCAGAGGCTGCCAATTCACAAAAAAGACTGAACATTTTAAAGCAAAATATTTTTGTAAATATGAATGCAGAGGTTTGGGTTTTTTTGCTTATGGGGTTTGAGAGGGAAATAATAATGTACTGTTATTTAATTTTTTTTAACTAGTGTCTTTACTCTTACTCCCACACATGGTAAAAAAGGTACACTATTAGGACCTACTGCTAAATCCACTGAAACAACCAGACAATATGAATATTACTTGCCACAACAAAACACATGTTTTCAAGATAAAATAACCTACATGTTCTAAAGTAACCCACATATAGCAAAATTATGACCCTGCTATATTTATACACATGGGTGCAGTTTTCACACACTGTTATAGTCTCACATTGTATATCTTTAAATCATGCTGCAAAAGTTTCTGTCTTCCCCTAATGTCGGCTCTAATTTAGGATGAACAACTACTCTCATAAAGAAAAACTGCTGCTGCTGCTGTTTATTAGGCTGCAGAAAGGTCTCGCTGACTAATGTCCCAGGATTAAATGAATGTGGAATAATAAGAGCTGATTTATTTGTGCTCCAGCAGGATAAAGCTGCCACTGATTTTACAAGAAACTATTCATCTGAGGGCTACTACAGCTAGTAAATTGTGGCTGTTGCTGAAATTAGTCTCCAGGCCTTCGTACAATCTACAGAGTGAAGTAGCAATGCGGTAATAAAGCTATTGTGAGTACTTGATGCATTTAAACGGTCCCACTTTCATCCCAGTGTTAAGGGATTCTAGAAGTCAACCTTCTGAGTTTGCCATCAGAATGTCTACTGGCCTTTGCCTACAAATCACATTTCTACTCAGGGAATTTATGAGAATTAAAAATGTATAGCTGGCAAAAAAAGGAGAGGAAATCTCAAGATTGTGGGGGTTGAGCTTCTTTGGTTTTTTTTCTTTTCATGGATTGGAAAAATGTTTCCATTTCAGAATTACAATGGCTACTTGGTTCTCCATCCAGACCAGAAATTTTACTAAGACAAGGATATTGAATCCTTAATAAGAAAGCAAAGAAACCTTTTTTTTAAGACATCCTAAAATTTTTCTGATGTTTGCACTAAGATAATAATAAACTGAAAATTACCCAAATCACATTAAAGGACAAAAAAATTTAATGGCAGTAAGGAATTAACAGAGCCCTTTACAAAGAAGAAATAATGGGAAATTATGTAAATAAAAATTTAAAAGTGAAAACATACTTTAACAGGACTGGGAGCATTATACCCTGATCCAATAAAAGGCTGAAAAGTAGTATGTTAGATAGACAGCTGCAGAGATATGAATGCGTGGCTGAGCCCTATGCAGAACCCCCATATTGAAAATAAAAGTGAAAGCCTTTTCATGGAATTTATAAATCTCAACACATAATTTTTATTTAAAATTAATTACATTTTTATCCTCAGAAATATTTCTTCCAGGCTAAAAATCAGATTATATTTCTATAATAAAATTTGATTCTCTGTCTTGTATGTATTCTATGAATAAAATACAATATACATGATTTTCCAAGTCCACAGTTACGAAATCCAGTCAACTGGAATAAATCAACATGCATGTTCTACATGCATTGGTGCATTAAAGTGTGGTAGCCCTATTTCTTTCACAGGAAAACTTTGTGGGTGATACTGCTGTAGTAATGGTGGCATGATATTCATTTCTGTGGAAATGAGTATGAGCAGTGTACACCATCTGAAACTCCAACATTAACTCTCACAACTTATTCTGAAATATCAATTTGGCTGTCACACAAAGGGGTCACACAACCACAGACACTTGAACAAGTAGGGTACACACATAGAACAAATACAGTCTTAAAACTTACAGCTGAGAGATAACACGTCCTGACAAGAATTCTGCCACTTCATTTTACCCTTCTTACTATTTTTGTTGCCTATTTCTGAACTGAACAAAAAGTATATGGGATCTATTTAGGTTTGAAATGAAAATTCGGACGGGGATTTCTTCAGGTAAAGAGCATCCATTAGTGAATTATTCTGATGTATTGAACAAGCTGACAGTGTCCTCTATCTCCAGTTCAGACTTTGCTAGATAACACTTCTCACCTACAGTGTATTTCATTTCTTTGTATTGTTACTATAGTGACAAATTTTATCCATAAAATATATTGCTCTCAGCACTAGAGCTTTTTGCTTTCAAATGAAAGGTTATCAACTTCTTCTTTTTATGCAATGCTTTATAATTGAGTGTTATGCCTCCCATCTTCAGCTATCCTATCCCTTCTTTCAGGCATAGTCAGGCTTTACTATATATCATAAATATTTCTCATGGTGTATACTTAATAGTGCCAAAAGCCCTACAGGGGAGGACTATTGTGAAGACAATACTATAGGTTTAAGTTCCTTTTCAGGAGGGGAGGTGAGAGTGATCCATATATTTGAATGCCAGCACATGATAATCATAGAAAAAGTTACCACTGCCTCTAAGCTGAACATTTTGGTATAATTGAACCATTCATTTCCAGAAAACTAATTTTTTTCTAGGTTCTTAGGTGCTAAAATTATTATTACCAAACTCAATTCAAATTTCTAAACTTATGATCTAGTTTTATACTAAAAAAGGCAACTTTTTTTTCTGTAAGTACTCTGCCTTCAAGAGCTTTTGAACATCTAGTTGTTGCAAACAAACAGGAACTATGCATTTTGAGGAAGGGAAGAAATGCAAGGAAATGCACAAAAAGATACTGAGAACAAATACCAAGGCATCCCAGGAAGGGAAAATAAACATAGCACACTGACTTAATCACATTGTTATTTGGTGCAGTACATGACAGAGTACATTTTAATGGAGATTTCAGTGCACACATAACACCAACAAAGTACCATAACTGCTGTCTAGAAACTCAGAGATAGTAGTATGAATATAGCCAAAGTATCAGCAATGATTTCAAATGCTTCTATCTGGGCTCTTTTTTTTTCCCTTACATTTTTTCCAAGCATTCCTTTGTAAAGTAAAAAAAAAAAATCAAAACACCAAAAAAAACAAAACAAACGAACAAGAGACCACAAAACAAACAAAAAACCCCACCAAACAACTACATATTTCATCAAGAAAATTTTTCAGTTATAACCAGGTGATGCTGAATGAGTATACCAGACAAACCAACTCTAACACTGGGGAGCTGGGGAGGTGAGATGTGGAGTGTTGCCAAAAGAAAGCACTTACAATGCTGTTTTCAGAAAACAACAAAGTGAAAAAATCTGAGGGATTCCTTATTAGCTTTTGGCATTGGATTTTTACAAAAGATAATCACAGTTACAGAAGCAGGTATTTTCTCCATCATTCATAAGGCGCAATGCTGCTTAGTGATCATTTTTGTTATCTTGTCAGAATAAAACAGCTTCTGAGTTGGGTGCTGCTCTTTTATTAAAACTGAAAGGATAAATTAACTTCTTAAAACTCATTTGTAACTCTAGCTGTTCCCAAAGTAATGAGTAATGCTCAGCACAGTGTTTTATCAGTTTATCACCTGTGGTCATATTTAGTTCTTTTCAAGTTTTTTGTGCCATATCTAATATCAAGATAAAGCCCTAGATCTAGGGGAAAAAGTCTGCCTGTATTAGGTAAAGTTATTAATTACTGATTGTAAAAAAATCAAACTTCCTTGAATATCAAGGAATCCAGCGAGGAAGAGCATTGCTTTCCTCTGTATGCAAAGCCTTTCTGACAGAAGAGTTCAAAACCATCTACTCTCAGAGAAACCTCTCTCAGTAGCGATTCAAGCTGATACTTCTTCACAGGGTTTCTCTTATTTCTGTTTTTCTGAGATGTTTTCTTTGCTTCTCTTTTTTTTTTCCTATTTTTTCTTATAAGTATGCTTTGATTGCACATTAAAAATAAACATGATGAGCAATGTATGGATATTCATACATAAAGTTCAAATGTTTTCATGGGACTAGATTTGCTGAAAATAGCAACATATTTTTTGGAGTATAACCTGCTCTTATATCTCGGAGAGTTCTTGACATTTCATACTACATTCTTGCTGACTTCAGTGCACAAAAAATGATGATTTCAGGAACAGTTTGTTGCATATATGCAGCACTCACAAAGCTTTAATATAAGAAATTAGGTCTATTACAATTAATAAATATTTTTCTCTGGTAAATATTGAAGGATAATAACGTAATGAATTTGAATTATAGTGGTTATGTAGAGAGGAAATTCAAGCCACAGCCCTGTTCTAACTGTATATCAGGGTTGTGCTTGTGTGCTGTCATCAAGCCCCCAGGTCATCCAGGAGAGATTTAATCACTTACTGCGCAGGTGTGAGAGCAGACAGACATAAGGAGTGATGCTGGACTCCACTTCCAGCTGCCTTTGTGACAGGGGATCAAGAAGCATTTGGACATTTCTCTCAGGCACCGCGTGACCCTTGGGGATGGTTCTGTGCAGGGCCAGGAGCTGGACCCAATGATCCTTGTGGGTACCTTCCAACTCAGCATGTTCTGTAATTCTGGGGAAATATTTGACTAAATGCTACAGGACACCTCAGGAAAAGTTGGGAATCTGGAAGATTCCCCCATCAACTGTGTGTAGGTCAGCTGATACTTACTATTTATACACTTACATGTGTTGATTATTATCCAGGGTGGAGATTCTAGCCATCCAGACATCTAACTGACCAATTGTACCTAAATGAGACCCTAGTGAATTTCAAAAATATGTCCTGAAGATACAGAAATAGACGTATAGGATGACCTTTTCTCCTGCCTATTTGTGCATGTTTCTGTTCTGGATGGCTTAAGAAAATCAATAGCAATGGATGGAATTGTACATACTTGGGAGTTCTCACACAAAACCACTGACCACATGAATAATAAGAATTCATCAGAACAGTTCAGGGATCTCAGCTGATCCAGCGAAGAAGAAGGAAGTCTCCCCAATCCAGACAATTTTCCCTTAGGTTCAAGAGATTCAGTTCTGTATGGGATTACTTAACTTTGCAAAAGGAGAATAAAATCTGTTTTTAAAAAATAGTGTGGCCATGATTGACTGTTGAACAGAAAACAACATTTGCAGGAAATCCATCCTAGAGTCTAGGAACTCATACTGAAAGATAGCAGCACTGAGTGGGTAAGCATCAAGTCTAAAATATTTTTTCTAAGATTGTCCTTCCAATACTATTTCTGTAGACTTTACCTACGTAAAACTCTCAACTAATCTTTTCTGATATATCCTGAAAATTAGATGGAGGAGCATCCATAACTCCACAAAAGGATCCTAAAGGCCTACTAGATTACTTCATAAGAACTTGGTAATTAATTGACTTTTGACAAAACTTCTCACTAATAGTTCCGGAAGGAATATTTTGGTTGTTGTTCAAATTAGTTACTTTTGCAATTTTTTTTTCCTTGTGAGCACAAATTTAGATTGTTTCCATCTATATTTAAATCCACACCTTTTTTTCAAATTATTACAGACTAAGAACATGGTATTTTGTTAGCATTGAGTAGGGAGCTGTTAATCTTTAGTGAAATTCAAGTAATATTGAACTCAACCCAAAATCTCCTATAGAGAAGATTTCTCATCTCAACTCTTTATAGCATTTTCATATAAATTAAGAATGAGAAGATCAGTCTGGCAAAAAAAGCTACTGACAAGAGTTTTATGGAAATGTCTGTTCAGCTTGTAAAGGAATCTCCTTCCAATCAGTTTCAAACTGATTGTGGCAAACTTCTGGAGAAGAGCATTTGTAGACCATGTCTGCAATGGGTTTCCAATGGCAGTCTGAATAATTTTTTTTTACTTTAAAAATTCACAGTTATTAGTAATATTTGGTTGACTGCCTACTGTTTTGTTACTGTTTTGTTTTGACTGTCACAGTACTGTTAAACATAGCCTGGATATTAATTTCTATCTAATAAGCTAGAAAACAAAAAACAAGCTGCTTTGCATTATGCAGGGACAAAACAGGTCAAAGAAAATTTAAATTCTTACAGCTGTGTGATCAAGGTCAAAGATGGTGAAATAAGAAAAAAGTAATATGGACACTGTGAAACTATAGTATGATTAAAATCTCATTTTACATCAAGGAAATTGCTTGAACACAAATAGAACCTCTTCTAGCTAACTTTTTACTCTGTAAACCTTTTAGATGTTCTTGGAATGTTTGATGAAATTTTCATCCCCTGTACAATAGCCTTTTGTAGCTTTTCTTATTAGTGTGGACCTGCAGCTTGCCAGCATTAAACATTAATCCTCTGCATAATGAAACTGTGAGAATGGATTTCTATGAAATTTCACACATTTGTTAGTCTGGTGAGGAAGATGCTCATTTTCATGTCTGGCTTTTCAAGGTTGTCTGATTAAAAAAAACATCTCTAAACTCAGGTGTGGTTGGAAACTGGGAATAGTTGTTTTTCCCCTTATTAGTGTTAATGTTTTGGTTTGATATTTAAGGAAAAAAGATTAAATTATTTAGTGGGAAATATATGGGTTCAAATGAAGCACATAGCAGTGAAATTATGCACAACTCACACTAGGCACAGCAGTACCATATGACCAGCACTGCCCACATATGCCCAGGTGATAATTCACAAGTACATCATAGCGCACAACTTTTTTTCTTTGCATTTGTACAAATCTAGAGTCTTTTAAATATAAAAAATAGCAGGATCTACACATGACCACAGTCTCCAGGCTTAAGAGAGCTGGGGGTAGGGGAGGGGCACATCCCAGATTTTAAGGCTTAGACTATTTGACTTCACATTAGCAACATAGGGATGCAGATGAGGAATAGCAAGTTGAAGTCCTATTCACCTGGGAGGAGACATTCAATGAGACAATAAAGGAAATTATAGACTAGGTGAGACTACATTGAGTTAATTTGCTCTGTTTCAGTAGCCAGAGAGAATAAAAGCTCTTTTATCCAACTCTCCTCATGGATGGATGTGTCCTGGTGAATTTGTGGTTAAATGCAGCCAAGATGATGATACTGTCAGCCTGTCTTCTGAGACATTATCCAATACCTCAGCAAGAGACAAGAGCCATCCCCGAGACAAGTACTTTTGGCTTCAGCAAACATCTTCCATGAGTCAAAGGATATTCCAGAAATGAAGCAAAATCTGTCTCTCTATGCATTGAAGAGCACTTGCGTCATTTTTGTCACCAGCATCCCAAGTAACCTTTCCTATAAATGGAAAAAAAGGATTCACTGGATTTGACATAACTGATGGAAATGGTGATTTTAGAGTATAACATTAGCATGCATATATCAACATTTTCTCCAGTCAGGCTTTAAACATATATCTAATCAGTTATACATGCTGTTACCTAATATTGGCATACAGACCCAGTGAATTAGAAATGCAAATATAGACATACGTTTTATTAACTCCTGAGTGAATCTCAAAGTGTTGGTCCTGAAATGCTTCCTTTGAGAGAGATGGATGGTTTTTCAAATTAGTTCAGAAGTCTCTAGGGCAGAACAGATAAAAGCAAAATTTTGCAAATGTCTAACAGAAAACATCTACAAGTGCTATAATAATCTGAGAAGTAAAACAAGTGTCCAAGGTGTTAGAGAGTTAACCTGCTGTTACACTGATTCTGATTACAGGTGAAGAATTAGCAAGAATTGCATTTTTTCAAGATTGAATGGAATCTGCCAGACACAGCTCCCTCTCTGAATTCTTTTGCACATCTTATCAATGTTTAAAAAGATGCTTTAAAACCAAAATATAGCTTCTAGAGTTACAACAGCAGCCAAAAGATCCCTTCCTTTAGACAAGGCAATAATAAAAAGCAGCCACTAACTGGTGTGCTCAATGACCAGCAGTGCGAGGTAAGACTGCCTAAGGCATATGGAGTCCTCTACACTTTCAGTTTTAGGAAGGGTAGAGATGACCTTCTGGATGGAATTCTCATGTCTTTTAGAGTTCAGGGACATAGGATGACCAGGTTTAAAATCATGAGCTGTTTCTCAGGTACCAAAATGCAAGCGCTTCTGCTTCAAATAAATTAAAATTAAAAAAGATGGAAAGAGTGCAAACACCACATAAAAACACCAATTTGATGACTAATGCTATTTCTTTTGTTGTTCATAGTCTTTTGAGTTATAACTCCTTACTTATTATGCTTCATTCAGTCCTCTACCATTCAACACCACCTCACCACCTAGCTTGTTCCTACATTCACTGTCATGTATTTTCCTATCAGTGGAGCTCATTCACCCACACTGGTCATCTAAAACATTTCCTTTCCCCTTTTATTTATGAACAGAAGGGTAGGGCACTAAAAAAAACAGATAAATAGGTAATTTATTTAACTTATTTATTTTGCTTCTCAGCAATCAAAATATGACTGTTAAGGAGAAATTTCACTGAGCAGCTTTCTTGACTAGCTCAAGAAGGAAAGACATGTCAAAAAGAAAATCTTAGCAGAAAATCTGCATAAAAGGTGTTGAGAATGGACAAAATAAGAAAGTGAAGTGGGAAAAGAAACATAAATAATATCAGAATTAAACCTTGTGTTTTAAGAGATCTGAATTTAACATTGCAGCATGTAGCTGATTGCTAAGCAGCAGGAATGTAGCAGCACCTGTCTGCTAACGTCAGGAACTGCCACTGTTAAATTTGATTTCAGTCTTTTAATAAGTATCAGTGAGAATTAGAGATACTGATATGTTGCAGTGTTGGGAAATAAAAAGGTATTCATTATCAAGTGAAAACAACTAAATGGGTCAGTTTCCCAATTCTGGTTTCAAGTCACAATAAACATACTTGGAAAGTATCTCATTTTCTGTGATCATTCACCTCTGTGACATAAGATTAGTGAACTTCAGATTATCACAGAGGAGTCACACCTCTATCACTTATATGAATCCTTTATTAAAATGCACAGATAGGTATTGGAGGGAGAGACTATCTGGAGAGACTTTCTATGGACAGAATGATATAAAATGACAGACTGCAGCTTTGACAAGATACTGGATATGTTCTATAGAATTTCTCCACTAGCATGTGTAAATTTACATAGTTAACTGGATTGGGTAGGCACAAACAAGCCAACCCAATGCAGATGGGCAGGACTATAGGGGTGGCTTCTGTGAGAAGCTGCTGGAAGCCTCCTCCATGTCCCTTAGGGCCAAGAAGGCTCAAAGAGAGACTCACTGGGCTGGGCCAAGGCTGGGCCAGCATCCCTGTGATAACATATTTTAAAAATAACTGAAAAAAGGCCTTGGGCAGCTGTGATTGTGGGCAGAGAAGAGCAGGATGAGCATACATGAGAGGAACATGAGAGGAACTCTGCAGACACCAAGGCCAGTGCAGAAGGAGAGGAAGGAGGTGCTCCAGCTGCTGGAGCTGAGATTCCCCTGCAGGTGTAGCAAAGACTGAGGAGAAGCAGCTGCGCCCATTGAGGAGCCCCACACTGAAGCAGGTGGATGCCTGAGAGAAGGCTGTGACCCTGTGGGGAGGCCCATGATGGAGCAGGTTCCAAGCAGGGACCTGCAGATGTGTGGAGAGAGAAGCCCATGCTGGAGCAGGTTTCCTTGTTGTACTTGTGACCCCATGGGGGACCCAGGCTGGAGCAACCTGTCCTTGAAGGACCACAACCCATGAACAGTGGCCTGCATTGGAGCAGCTCATGGAGAGCTGTTGCCCATGGGATGGACTCACATTGGAGAAGTTCGTGGAGAGCTGTCTCCTGTGGGAGGGACACCACACTGGAGCAGGAGAAGGACTCCCCTCCCTGAGCAGTGGCAGGAAAAACAAGTGATGAACTGACCATATCCCCCATTCCCTGTCTCTCTGCATCACTGGGGGGGAGGTAGACCTGGGAAGAAGGCAGGGGGAGAAGAAAGTGTTTTTAAGGTCTGTTTTTACATCTTATTATCCTGATCCAATTTTTGTAGTAGTAAATTCAATAGTTACCTCTAATTGCAGACTGTTCTGCCAGTGATGGTGTTTGACAAGTGGCCTCTCTCTATCCCTGTGTCAACTGATGAACCCTTTGTTACATATTCCTTCCCTGTCCAGCCATGGAGGGGAGTGAGAGATCGACTTGGTAGATGCCTTGCATCCAGACAGGATGAAGTCACTCCATTAACCTATACCACTGTTGAGGACAGGAGGAAATGCTGACATTTTAGTAATAAAATTATATGGATATTCTTAAAAATATATAATGGAGTATAAAATCTTTGTTAAAAATAGAGTAGAATCAATGTTTTCTTCATTTGCCATCCACAAAATCATTTGTTTTTGAAGAGAGAGAGTATACTAGAGGTCTCTAGAGAAAATTAAAAATACAAACTTAATGAATAAACCAGACAATTAAAGTGTTGTTACACTGTATGGTACATCTAAGTAGTCGTCAATACCTACAAATTAAAACTCATCATTTCAGTACAACACAGAGGCACATAGAGTTAAGCATTTTGGCAGTGTGTAGTTCTTACTGGTGCCAGAAAGGAAAATCCCACCGTTTGCATGACTACTGAAAATCATATAAAAAGCTGCCAATATTCAGCTATCAGCCACTCCAAGCATATGCGTAGTCAGAAGAATTACTCATTAAAACAAAAGGTACCAAAGAACACATGTGCACAATAGGGCTTTTGTCTCCAAATACAGGTGATAAAATTGTCCAAATCACCACAAAGATTTGGTTCTTTCACAGAATCATGGAATCATCCAGGTTGGAAGAGACCTTCAAGATCATTGAGTCCAACCATCCACCCAGCATTACCACAGCAACTCCTTAACCACTAAACCACATTACCCAGCAACAGATCCAGACTTCTTTTGAATAGCTCCAAGTATGGTGACTCCACCAGCTCCTTGGGCAACCAATTCAATGCCTGACCACCCAAACAGTGAGCAATTGTTCCTTAAGTCTGATCTGAATCTCACCTTAGTTTCAGCCTAAGGCCGTTTCCTCTGGTCCTCTCCCTGCTGGCACAGTAGAGAAAACCAGCTCCCACCTCACTACACCCTCCCTTCTGGGAGCTGTGGAGAGCTGTGAGGTTCCCCCTGAGCCTCCTCTCCTCCAGACTAAACAAACCCAGATCCCTCAGCCATTCCTCATAAGACACGTTTTCTAGTCCTTTCACAGGCCTTGCTGGTCTCCTCTCCAGAACCTCAAAGTCCTTTTTAAAGTGAGGGGCCCAGACTGAACACAGGTTTTGAGATGTGGCCTCCCTAGTACTGAGTAGAGGGACAATCACTGCCCTGGTCCTGCGAGCCACACTATTCTTGATACCAGCCAGGATATATTGATTCATGTTCTGCCAGCTGCCAGCCAGCACCCCCTGGTCCCTCTCCCAAACTCCAGCCACTCCTCTCCCAGTCCTGTAGCACTGGATGTGGTGGCTGTGACCCGAGTGCAGGACACAGCACTTTCCCTTGTGGAACCTCAGGTAGCTGTTCCTCAGCCCATTGATCGAGCCTGTCGAGGTCTGTCTGTAGAAATTCCCTATCCTCAAGTAGATCAATACTCCCACCTAATTACTGAGAGTCCACTCAATCCCCACATCCAAGTCATCAGTAAATGCTGTTACTAACAGACTTTTTCTATAAATACTAGAAAGTTTGGGTGAGTGTCATTCTTAAATGGGCTATTAAGTATATTTCAATAGAGAGAGATGGCTGTTTATAGTATCGAGATTTCCGCCCCACAATAGTTTATTACTTTTGACGTTACTGGAAACCGTGCGAGCTTTGTTCACATGATCAGATTGCACAGTAACTGAACATTGAAAATGGCCCAATTTCTGCCATCAGCTTTGTCAGTTACATAGCTAACAGAGCCTATATTTGTATAGCTCTCTATCTTCAAATGTCTTATGTAGCATCTTCTCACACTGAATTAAACGCTACCCTAAAAGTCTAATCCTTATTTATGATAAGATCCTTTTCACCTCTGTTCATAAAGTATGTACTCATTTAAATGTCCCTCTCCTTCTTGTCAAAGTATAGAGGAGACTTAGCCCAAATGAAAATCTATTCCTAAATACGCAAAGAGATGAACTTACTGAGTAATGTATTGAAATCATTTCCTCAGCGCTGCAGAAGAGATACACGTATATCCCCTTCTCCTTGGGTGTCTATTGCTACCTGCACATGAACATTCATTTGAATTCTGTTCTGCTTTAAAGGGCTTCCTCCACACAGTTATCATAGAGATCACAAATAAGAGCTGAAAGAGACCACTAGCACTGTTTGTCCTCATGGACCATTATAAATAAGGACAGTAGGCAAAAATCAATATCATCATTAGGTCAAGGGCACTTGATAGTGCAGGGCCAAAAAGTGTGTCTTGCTCACCTTTACACAGAA